>CABFPE010000042.1:1319906-1333971 GCA_900660155.1 Hofstenia miamia
TCAATTGAGGTTGGTTATTAGTTATTACATTACCTCCGGCTATTTTTTCGTATTATTCATGAATACATTGTAAAAAGCACTGTGTAGAGTATATAGCTAATGGTGTCAAAATGTTTTATTTCAACAAGATAATGATTTCTCATTTGTTACTGAAATCATCTTAGCCCCATGGAATACAGGTAGTTCTTACAATTTGTGATAGGTTCTATGAACAATTTTTAAGCGCTCATAACTAAAGAACAAATGAAATATTTAAAACCTGCAACCGCAATAGTATAAATGATTGTCGCCCTCTTTTGTCATTATGATCCCTACCGCAGAAGATTTGGCTGAGCTACTACAGAAAACCAATTTTTTTAGATTCAGTGTTGCTCCCAAGAGCCTTATACTGTATTACATTAGGTAGATAGAAAATTTAAAAGTTTCATTGAAAAATTGGTTAATGCCTTCAAATGCTGTAGGCACAGGAATAATTTTAATCAAAAAGTTCACCATTACATGTGTGGACTTTTAACCATAAATGTGCCAATATCCAAGGATTCTCAAATTTCTAAATATACATGGAGAAGTTGTTTGAAAATGTGGAAAAATCCGACTTTAACTTTTTGGATAATTGTAATAAAGTTGAGACGCTCTACCGGAAACAATTGATTCTAAGTTTCAACTAAGTAATTGTTCTTGACAAGTTTGTATGTTCAGCTGTATATCTTTGTTTTGAATAGGCTATGCAATCAAACTAATACAAGTAAAAGTAGGATATAGTAAATATAGACTGTAGGTTACATTTATTTGGTGAAGGGCTAGTTATGAACATTGGAGTACAATACACATTTCTCTGTTATTTACCAAAGGTGTCCCTTTGTATCCCTACGCGTTCTTAGGTTTGAAAGATATCTCTTGGACTGATATGTATTTATTATGCTACAAGGGTATTAATGCTAATTACGTATTTCACACATAATTATTTCTATACAAAATTGGATTTGCAATACCTAACATAGAAGCTGTTGTTTTGATTCTGGCTTTGATAAAATAGCAGGTTGCATGCCTCTAATGAAGCTAATGAAAAGACTAAAGAATACTCATTGGGAATACAAAACATGAGAAATGGTTTATAATGGCATAGCTTTATGAAAAAACAGAAAATCCTCTAGCAAAAATAATAGCAATACAAATAATTAAGAGATCATCTACATATCAGATTAGCAAGAAGAGCTCGTATAATGGATCAACTCATTAAAATTCAATAATACCTAACACACAGTATGATAAAATATCATTATCAATGCCTTTCTGCGACTATTCGGTCTATTGGGTTCATGTGCACTGTTTTTGGTCATCCATAGGTTAAAACTAGTAAATCCACTGGTTGTTAATCAACCCTTCAAGTTTGTTTTCTCAAATATCCCAGAAAGCTATGGAATGAGTTTTACTTTTTCCCTTGAGGAAATTGGAACCCCCCCCCGGAAATGCTGATGCAAATTGTTCTTACTGTTCTCTCCAATTCCTTTATTCCGTAATTCCAGTTTTTTGGATTATGATTATTTCATCAATAATGTTCATGCTTACACGGAGTGCTTTAATCCAAGCATTTCAACTACTGAAGGTCTTGAAAATATACTGTGGAACAGGGCTGTCGTCCTACTCTTTGGGCAGGGTGGAACGCTGAAAATTTTTTTGGTTCTTTTTTCATTCTAAATTAAATAAATATACCAATTGCTTGGCTAGGCCTTCCTAATTCCAGAAAATGTATGGCTTTTTTAATTCATTATATTGTTCATGATGTGCATGTTATCGTACTTCTCCAACTCGATTAATCAATTACTAATTATCGATAAATCTAACGATTATTTGCACTCATTGAATTGTCAGTATGCGTTTCGTGTTAGTTGAAAATTTGGTGCAGTTAGTAATTAATAAAAATTTACTGGCTACAAATCTTTTAGGAAAAACTTAGATATATTTTCTTCACGATGATAATCAGGTTTATCTAGTCAAAGAGGACATTAATTCTAATTTA
Organism: Hofstenia miamia; assembly: GCA_900660155.1. Lineage (NCBI taxonomy): Eukaryota > Metazoa > Xenacoelomorpha > Acoela > Hofsteniidae > Hofstenia > Hofstenia miamia. The sequence continues at coordinate 1,321,927 of CABFPE010000042.1, forward strand.
ATAAAAAAGAACTACATTAATAATGAATAATACAAATCAAGAGTAATTGACCAGTAAAAGGGCACTCTAAAATCAGAATTTGACATTTCCACTAATTAGCCTGTTTTACTTGTTTAGGTTTAATTATTTTCTGAAAAAACATATATTAGGATTGTATAATTAAACAAAATTAAGACTTTGTGTTTTAACAATTAATTTTTGAAAATAAGAAAGCTTATATTACTTTTAGGCAAAGCTAAATTATACCTATTGGCCTAAAATGCATTAGCACAACAGACTAGTACATTTCTAAGTGATTTTTTTATGCTAATTCTTGAAACAGAATAATACAAACACGATTATAACTCCCACATGTTTTATTGAAAAGCTAAATTAACATTAAAAATGCTAAGAAATGTGCAAGTCACGGTCTGCAGACAACTGTAATGTTTTGTTAATTGACGCTCACAACAGTGAGCATTGTTTCGTTTTGCTTTGTCTCATAAACGTTAGTTTAGGTGGGAATTACAAAATAAATACCTAATCGTTCAAGCAAGAAGAACACTTCGTTTATCGAATTTTGCTGTTTTGCAAAAACCTTAATGTTTTTTCTTCGACTTGCTGTAAATAATTTTGTTTTCTAACGGTGTGGATGTGGAGCTTCATCAAATTCATAACCAAAACAATAGCATTAGGTCAGGATAATCATAATACCAGTTTACACGATATTTTTTTGGCTTTTTTTATAAAAATGTGTTTCACATACTAAACCTACCTAGAAAATTGGTAGATTTTGAGGTAAGCTAACTGTTACTTTAAGATGAAGTCTATAGATTTTATTGTTAACCCTATTTTTACTAGAGCGTTATTTTAAATAACAAGTCAATTTGTCCACATTTTGAAACAATTTATTCAAGCTTGTTAAGAAATATTGAAAGTGTTTTGCATGAAAACTTCTATGCGGGTGAGCCACGATAAAGATTTGTGCTAAAACTTATTCTTATGCTCCAAGTACTTGCAAATACGATTTTTTTTCAATGATCTTTTTAAAATGTTCAAATTCTTTCCACACCTTGTGTTCAGTTAGTGAAGCTGTCTAATGTTCATCGGAGCAACAACTACTCTGAAGACAATCTATGTGACTCCCGTCCAGCAGAGAGGAGCTCAAAGTAAGAATTTGTCAAGTTTAGCCTTGAGTTGCGAAAAAACACGAAAGTATAATAAATTACATATTTGGTAACAGAGGATTCTACTAATTAAGGCAATTTTTAATTTAAAATATCATCGCTTTTGAGGGGGATAACCTCTGACTTCGCGCAAAGGCCCACCAGGACGGGAAAGAGCCAGGTCGCTAGTATAAGTAGATTAGAAAGAGGATACAATTCTCCAATCACAACAATCATGACTAAGGTAACTCACGCCATAATATTTGAACTATGCTTGATTGCTGTGGATGTGTAGCAGGATTCAATCTTGATGGCTCTACAAGGCATCCAACAAATGTCGTGGGTGTCAAGAACATCTACACCGCGTTCAAAGATCTTATGCAGATGACATTTTTTGGAATAAAACTAAAACTACTATTCTGTAGAAGCTGGTTTTTATGAGAAACATTCTATGTACTTGACTATAATTATTCTAAATTTTCAGAAGGATAGTTTGAATATTTTTAAAACAAACATGTAAAAACAGAATGTTTGGTGTCCAGAGCTATTATGCATTTTGTCATTCTGTCAAATTTCAACAATTATTACTGTTTCGAATATCATTTGAGTTATTGTAATAGGTAAGAATAAGTCATTAAGTGCATATGAGCGAGCAAAAATTACTAGAAGAGCTGCTGAAGGTGCATCCTCATTGGATATAGCCAAAGAGTTAAAACGTGACTTAAGAATTGTGAAAAAGGCCATTGAGGACATCAATTTTACGCGAAAAGTTAAGAATGATGCTGATAAAAGCAAATTAACACCATGAGATATGGCGAAAATTGGCGAGAGTTGCTAAAAAAATGCCATCGCAAAGCAGTAAAGCAATATTTGACTCTGCTGGTATTGGTGGAGTTTGCCGTCAGACGCGATTTACTGCGTTAAAAAAGGTGGCCACTGTCTTCAAACCCAAATTAAGGCCACCAATAACAAAGAAGAACAAGCAGAAAAGAATGGCTTATGCACGAACATACATATTTCAGTAAAGTAATATTCACAGGCGAATGTCGTGCTACACTTGATGGACCTGATGGATGGTCAAAAGGCTGGCTTTCAATAGATGAATCTATTCCTTTAAGGCTTAGACAATAGCAAGGTGGAGGTGGGGTGATGTCGGGCAGACGCTGATTTCGGGTGCCCGAAGGTGTTAAAATGAATTCGAAGACATATGTTGACTTTTTGACAGAAAAGAAAATTTATTTTCATGGTATTGAAGACAGAGTAGAGGATTCAAGTGAAAATGTAACCTCATGCATGATAATGCTCCAGCTTATGCTTCGAGGTTCACAACAGAGTTTTTAGCTTCCACAACATCAAAGATGACTCTCTTATGGTATGGCCTCCTTCTTCACCAGACCTGAATTGCATCGAGAATTTGTGGAGCATCATCAAATCAAAAGTGGAAAGCAATATTAATCGAAAGACAGACTCTGGGAGGCAATTGAGGCCACTTTCTGTAACATCAGCTCCTCATTTANAAGTATTCTATCCATCTTGATACAATTGACGATTTATCACCCAAAAACTTTTTGAGCCATGCTAATCCACTATTATCTGTTCTTACTCTAAATGTCTGATCTGCTAAAAAGTAACGAAATTTCTTTATACTTTCAACTAACTCCAACATTTCCAATTTTGTTGAGCCATAGTTTTCTTCGCTTTGTTTCAATTTATGACTAAAAAACTGTATAGGCACCTCTCTGCCNGCTCCAGCTTATGCTTCGAGGTTCACAACAGAGTTTTTAGCTTCCACAACATCAAAGATGACTCTCTTATGGTATGGCCTCCTTCTTCACCAGACCTGAATTGCATCGAGAATTTGTGGAGCATCATCAAATCAAAAGTGGAAAGCAATATTAATCGAAAGACAGACTCTGGGAGGCAATTGAGGCCACTTTCTGTAACATCAGCTCCTCATTTATTTCGAAACTGACTCTCTCCATGGATAACCGCCTGGTGAAGGTCACTGAGACAAAAGGGGACTATATAAACATGTAAATTAAACTGAAATCATGCCCAAACTGACTGGCTGTATTATTTCCATATGCACAAAGTGCATAATAAGTGTAAATAGTATATATATATATATNTGTTAATTAGCTTTTATTCGTTTGTATACAATGTAGTACAATATATATATATATATATATATATATATATATATATATATATATATTGTACTACATTGTATACAAACGAATAAAAGCTAATTAACATTAATAGGGATAATTTCATTTATTTGTAATTTTTTTGAAATTTATGTAATGTGAATAATAGCCTGGACACCAGAAATTTCGTTTTTTCTGATTCTTTTAAAAAATATTTAATATATCATTCTGAAAATTTAGAATAATCATTGAAATGTATGCAAAATATTTGTAATAAAAAATTAGTTTTCTCAGAATAATAGTTTTAATTTTATTTGAAAAAATGTCATCTGCATAATATCTTTGAACGCGGTGTATTTTATTTCATACAACGTGCCAGTTTCATTGATTGTGTACGATATAGTATTTGAGAAATATCCAAATTGTGTTAACTACACTAGTTCCTGATAAAAAGCAAAGGCAGGGAAATGGCATGAAAATCAATTTTTTTAAAGTGTCTGTACTTTTTAAGTATAGACCTTTGGTTTTTTCAGAAAAGTAGAAAGAAAAATTAACAATTTCACTGAAACAGTATTAATTCTATTTGCTGACTGTACACATGACATTAAATAACTTAAAGAATATGTTAGAAGTTATAGTGGTATCAAATTTAGTGTTGTAACCTTGTGCTTTGATTACTGCAGCTCTAAAACATGACATTGACAAGATCAAGTTCTCACAATACTCCTGCGATATCTCCAAACCCACAAACCCTCAATGGTGTTCCGTAGATTCTCCATCAAAGTCGGGTTCGTTTGCTATTTCCGCCTTCAGGTAATTTTCGATGAGTTTTACGTCTTTCAAGGACCCAGGCCAATTGTCCATTACGATGTATGTTTGGATGTCAAACCAGCGTTAAGCCACAGCCGCAATGTGGCACCAGACACCGTCCTGTTGAAAAATAATGGTGTTCTGACTAAGCACATTGATGTAGATTCTTGCATTCATGGTAGTGGCATAAATCACAATCCACCTCTGCAAGCAGCACTGATGTAACCCCCATATCATAGCCTTGGCAGGCACGTTGATGGCTTGAATTACGTATTGTGACTCATATTGTGTTGACGGCTCACGGCTGACAAAGTTATGGTAACTCCATCCAATGTGAATGCGCCCTCATAAACTTCAGGCTGTCCTTGACACTCTTTGTAGATAATCTAAGCTTATGAACCAAACAGTAGGCTACGATAGATGATTCGTGCAATAATAACCTTAGTTGAAAAATCTTTACACTAAAATCTTTGAAGAAATTGCAGATCTTTAAGGAAAAGTAATTTTTACTGCAAGATCTTTAAGGATACAGAATTCTTGTATAAAATTTAAGAAATTGCAGACCTTTAAAGAATATAAAGTTTTATCTTACAAGATCTTTAAAGAAATAATTTCCTGTTAAAAATCAAAGAAATTGCAGATCATTATTTTATGTTGAATGGTTATAAGTTTTAGTAGCATATATGTTTTTAGGTTTGACTTAGCAACATAGAATTTCTTTATCATATTATAAGACTTTAGAAGTACCATACATTTAACAAATATTTCAAACATAAATATTTAGTTGTTTTGCAAGTAGAAAATCAAAAATTACTCATAGCATCATTTAATGTATGAAATGTAGAAAATTCCCAGGGAACAAAATGCATTGATTGCAAGCATAGAATTTCTCTTTCTATAAACATTGAAATTATATATGTTTTATTATGAGATGATTATACATGGTTATATGGATATATATACATACATAATTTTAATGACTCATTTAAAATATTCGCCCAATCCCAATGAAATATTGGCCTAGGTGTCCTTAACAAATCGCGGTTTTGCTAATAATATAATTAATCTTAAAATAGTGTATCACGCAGAGCAAAGTCATTGCATATTATTGTATTAACTCTTAGGCCGCTCGCAAACGATATAACTTTTGTTGCAAAACCAATTGGAGGAATTCAAATTATTTGAAAATTACATATCACATTGCTCGCTATAATTGGCTAAGCAATGACAATAGTATGCAATGTTATACAGACGTGCGTTATTTGCTCCTAGATGCCATAGTCAGCTAGTGGTTATGCACAAACAATGCACCATGTAAGCCATAAACTGTTTTCATGCATTTTCCATACATAAATCATCTTTATCAATAAAGTGCTTTCAAGAACTACCAAAAGCAAAACTTCGTTCCAACTAAATTGAAATTGTGTAGTTTGCATTTTGATAATCTGCTCTTTATTTGACACATGAACATTCAAAGAAAACCAAACGTTTTTCCAACATATTCATAAATTTTCAGCAATTCAAATTCTAAATGAAGCATATCCTTCTAAGCAGTGAGTGGCATAGTGCGGTTTGAGGTAAGCTTTATAATTATTCCTATAACTTTAATATTTAATTGTAATTGCAGAGATAATTAATTTAAACTAATTTATTATATATATATATATATATATAAATTATATAGCATGGAAAATTTTGGACCAGGAGCTACCTGATATAAAATTTTCAAAAAAAATTTTTAAATACATCATTATAATTTTATATTAATTAAACATTATTTTATGTACATCTGTTTATATTTTGCAATGTGAAATCAAGATAACCATGGCTATGCAACAAACTTTGTACATTTTCATTTTCTAAATGACCAATTCAGTGGGATATGTTTGTTCTATTACATTTAAATCATTGATATCCAGAAGTTGTGGCGTCTTTGGTAAGAGTGTTGTAGCTCTAATACATGTATATGCTACCAAAACAGCTAATAGTAATATCCATAATTTGATTTTAATCGTGTTTATGAGCAACAGATTATGCTCCTTGATTTCCAAACATTTTATCATAATGAATCTTCGCAATGCAACTTTTTAAAATTACACCTAAAGATTAGATTGTCTAAATTTAGCCTCTCTTCTTGTAAATCACAGTGAAAATTTAGGCATAATTCTGGAGATGTTCACAGAAATAGCATGTAAAATAAGAATCGAGGAATTTGGAAAATCTTTGCTNATATATATATATATATATATATGTATCAGAGTTGGAATCGGATCGGATCTAAATTTTGAGATAATTTCGGACCTGTTTCGGATCCAAAAATTTTTAAAAATTGTGTATATTGTATATTTTATACATTTCGCACATTTTTAAATTGAATGCCACTTTAAATGTGTTAACAATATCATTCTAAGTGAAATTTAGCAATTGAATTTCATTGTTCATACAACAGGTTCCATGTCATTCTTTCTAACAACTTATAAAATTGATGATGAATATTTTAAATCTGAAAATGCGATTCATGTTAGCCAACGCATAGAAATATAATTGTAAGGCAACCAAACACATCTGTTTATATAAACTTGTAAATGGAAAAGCAGAAGAAACACAGAGAAGCAAGTGGCATACATTAGTTGCTGCAAACACCGCCAAAATTTAATGATACTAATATAATTATAAAATTGTCATGTAAGATGCACTATAAGCAAATTGCAATGCCAAGATCAACTTAGTTTTCAGAAGGTTGTGATTATTGTAATTATTAATACAAAAATTTTTATAGAGACATACCCTTTGCATAGCAATAATAGGGTATTAAATTATTTAATGTTGCTTTTACATAATTTAAAATTTGTAATATAACTAATATCCAATTTCAATGAAAAGAAAAATTCAAAATTTATCTTTAAATCTCAAATTTAGTTTGAAAAATGAATTTTTCTATCACGGATTTTAGTACACTCTACTACAATTTTTTTAATGTCTTGCAATACATATATTTTGCGTGTGTTCTTTAATATGCAATTGTTTCGGCTATTCATAGTAACATTGCAAAATGGTAATTTTGATTTTGGACATAGTAAAATTAATGGAAAGGTAATACCATAAAAAACTCAACTATTTAAACTCTTTAAATATATTGTGATTATAGTTGATTTACAATTTTAAGGAATTAGAAAGCTACAAAGCTTACAAATAAGCCAAGAAATGAATTTGTTGGAATGTTTGCGGGGCAATAATCAATTTCCACTCATAATCAAAGTCACGCCAATCAGAAACGGATTTGCTTCTTGTGGGTGTACAAATACAGATAAGGAAGCAATCTATTTCAAACATAAATGGACATTAGCCGTAAATTGAGGTTCACCCCCAGCCGAAGTCCGCTTAGGCGAATTTACATCCTCGCCATTTTAAGCCTATTTGATCGTTGATATTGTAAGAATACTTATTTATATTGGGATCGAAAACTAAAATTCCTTTAAAAATTCGGATCGGATCCTACAATTTTGGATCCGATTCCATCTCTGATATATATATATTTGGGCTTTATTGCAGATCAGCAGACTCTGATATGTAAACATATTATTTCTACGCAACACTGTATATGACATCATCTATAACCTAAATTTAAATTCTAAATTTTACATTATTTTATAGACCTAAACCCTAACCATAGAGATTTTAAACTAATAATTTGTTCAATTTAAGTTTCCGGTAAAATGATTATATTTGAAATCAGCATAAAAAATATGGTATAAATATGTAAAAAATATTATTTATTATTGAGGGTACTATTCTGCAATACACTTTTTTTTGTAAGAACAATTTTATAAGAACAATGAGGCTTAAAAATGCCAAAAAATAAGAACAATTTAAGACCAGTAGTGAGGCTGAAAGTATTTAAAAAGTAGTTTTTTTGTTTTTATTTTTTCAATGAATAGTAACAAAAGATACTTATTTACAGTTCCAAACATTTAAAAATACTAAACGTAAGAGAATCAAACAAAAGGGCTTTTCGTAACATAAAGTAGTTATAGCAAAAAGAATCAGTGGCATCTAAAATCCTCTAAATAATAAAGTAAATAGCCAAAGCTTGTTTTTTACCTTAGAAAAAAATAAGAACAAAATAAGAAAAATTTAAGGCTCAAAGTGCCAAAAAAATAAGAAAAGCTGAGCCTCAGCAAAAATTTACTGGTTCTTATAAAAAAAAGTGTAATGCCCCTAAACCTAAATTTTACAATATTTTATAGACCTAAACCCTAAAAAATGAATTTTTAAGATTTGATGACGTAAACCCTTAGCATGTTATTTGACGTCACTTCGGCTTTTAGAAATCAGAGTCCGTTGATTTCCAATAACGCCTATATATATATATATATATGCATATATATATAAAGGTGTGTAAGATGTATAACATATATATATATATATATATATATATATATATATATAGGCAATTCTACTCAACAGTATTTTCCTTACTAGTATTTAATAAGAGAAATAGCTAGAAAGGCCGTTTAGGTGGTTAAAGTATTTTTATTGATTATCGTCGAATATTTTTTGTTTACTGTAATTATATTCAAACCACTGCATTTTGTTATTTCAACAAATGAAAAAGCTCACACAATGGCAAAGCCTGTGATCTTTTTTTATTATGATTGCTACTGCTAATTAATGTTCTTTGTTCTTATTATAATGCCAAAGTTATTTTCTTTAACTTCGTGAGGATGTTTGTAGACTTCTGTGTTTAAATGTCCACTTAGATGTTCTTTTATTCTCTTTCCGAATTGTCTAACTGTTTCACCAATGTACAATTTATTGCAATTGTCACATTTATATCAATAGACAAGTTCTTTGGAATTTGATCTTTATTCTTAAATATATATTCGGTTTTGTATAATTGAAATATTGATCTTCAATGATATAAGTTTGTGTTGAATGTATGACAATTTCCAATAAATTTCTTTAACTTGTATACATATACATTTATGCAGTTTTGAAATATCTGTTCACCAGGTATGATACGATTTGTGGGATTAGAATTTATTGTGTACAACAATCGTCTTTTGCTTTAGTTGCTGTCACACTACGATTTGGCTCTAATGCTTGGGATACATCTAAGGTTGCAGTGAGTCAATCTCGTTGGAGAATCCCATCTACAATAAATGGAATGAATATATTGACATTTAGAAATTTTATTTGTAAATTTTGACATTGTTTATTTTGGTAAATAAATCTCTTTGAATTCTTTTATTTCTTTAAAGAAATTTCTTCAAATTCTTTATAAAACTTGCCAATTTCTTGCAAAGAAATATAAAGATTCTTAAAAATCTTTAAAGAAATAAAAGATGTATCTTTAAATTCTTCTATTTCTTAAAAGAAATTTCTTTAATTTCCTCAAAAAACTTGCCAATTTCTTGCAAAGAAATGTAAAAAGCTTCTTTAAGATCCTCAAAGTTATTAAAGAATTTTGAACTAGGGTGAGGAGCCAATATCACCCAGACTTGTCAACAAAACAAATTTTTTAAGCTCGGCTCGTTTTACTTTTACATATTTTCGCTCTGCTCGCCAACGTAGAACCTAACAATAAGGGTCGTTTAACTCGATAATTTTTTACAAAATATTACTTCATAGCTATTCCTAATATTAAATAAACATTTTAAAATAAGATTATAAGAAAAACATGTTGAATGAAAAAATAAGAAAAATCTGGATAATCAAATTAACAAGCATAACTATAAATTTGCTTTGTTTAATAAAGCCTTGTTTTGGGCTCGTTGTTTATCCAATGAGTGCTCAAGTTCGGCTCGTTAGAATCTCGCCTAATTGACAATTCGGCTATCACCTAATCAAGCGCAAATGGCTGTGCGGGTGACGGTTGGATCAATAACACGCAATCTGATCAATATATGTGTTCTGGCAGAAGTCACTCGAGGGTATCCCTTGCCACTTCTGGATACATATACATAGCACCCCAATTCACAATGACGTTTAATGGTGCATGATATTGTAGGTTGAGAAATGCTAAGCCGTGTTGCAATCACAAAAAAATAATGAAATATTGGAAATAATTTAGTAAAATGATGTAAATATGCACAAGTCATGTACATAATAGGGATAGAAAAGATAAAAAAACTTACACACAAAAAATACAGGATTCAATATTAAGTATTTCAAAGTTAAATTAATTATTTTCTAAAAATAATGCAGCGGTTCAAATAATTTTTCCCCTGCTGTATATAGTGCATGTGCTCAGATTTGTGTCATAATTTTTTCAAGAGGTGCGCAAGAAAATAAATAATATTNATATAGCTTATGTGTACCCTACTTTAGCTCAGTGTGCACTCAAGGCATGGCACAACTCGACTTAAACTCTATTTTGTGAAAGTGTTCTATCTATTCACAACCTGACTTGTTACTAGTTGTTCATTAAATGTTACATGTAGCCATTACCAAAAATATATTGGCTTATTAAATATATCTTGTTTGAACAACTTCCTAACTAACATTTATAATTTAGTACATGTACAGTCACTNACCCAGACTTGTCAACAAAACAAATTTTTTAAGCTCGGCTCGTTTTACTTTTACATATTTTCGCTCTGCTCGCCAACGTAGAACCTAACAATAAGGGTCGTTTAACTCGATAATTTTTTACAAAATATTACTTCATAGCTATTCCTAATATTAAATAAACATTTTAAAATAAGATTATAAGAAAAACATGTTGAATGAAAAAATAAGAAAAATCTGGATAATCAAATTAACAAGCATAACTATAAATTTGCTTTGTTTAATAAAGCCTTGTTTTGGGCTCGTTGTTTATCCAATGAGTGCTCAAGTTCGGCTCGTTAGAATCTCGCCTAATTGACAATTCGGCTATCACCTAATCAAGCGCAAATGGCTGTGCGGGTGACGGTTGGATCAATAACACGCAATCTGATCAATATATGTGTTCTGGCAGAAGTCACTCGAGGGTATCCCTTGCCACTTCTGGATACATATACATAGCACCCCAATTCACAATGACGTTTAATGGTGCATGATATTGTAGGTTGAGAAATGCTAAGCCGTGTTGCAATCACAAAAAAATAATGAAATATTGGAAATAATTTAGTAAAATGATGTAAATATGCACAAGTCATGTACATAATAGGGATAGAAAAGATAAAAAAACTTACACACAAAAAATACAGGATTCAATATTAAGTATTTCAAAGTTAAATTAATTATTTTCTAAAAATAATGCAGCGGTTCAAATAATTTTTCCCCTGCTGTATATAGTGCATGTGCTCAGATTTGTGTCATAATTTTTTCAAGAGGTGCGCAAGAAAATAAATAATATTCCGTGCGGTGTGATATTCGCACATCTCTACAACAAAAGTAAATAAAAATTTGTTTGAAGGACATATGTTCATAAACGAAGTGATAAAATTATTATTAACATTATTTGAAAATTCTACAAACTTTTTGCTAAATGTTATTCTTTACTTACTACTGCAAAATAGCAGTTATTGTGCATTCACATAATCAAATTGCGTTCACAATTACCATACTTGCTGCCTAATTTTGTATGAAGCAAGCGAAAGCCTAATTCATCAGCCCCTATAGCATGGATGCACTGCTTATAAGAAATATTGGCGATAAAGTATTTTCTTCAAAATGAGAAACAACATGCGCAGAACATATGCTCACATAAGAAAGGAAATTTCAATTTCAATGTTCTTAGTAAATGCAATTATTGAAATCAACAAAAATAATTGGCTGTGCAAATGAATAAGGGTGACAGAAATGTAATTGTAATGTGTTCAACTTAAAATTATCCAAAAAATGACCAGAAAATGTATTGATATTTACCTATTAATATAAAAATATAATTAAACTTAATTATTTTCATGCACTAGAAAAAAGAATGCTCACCAACACTTGTAATAAAAAATATAATA
>CABFPE010000042.1:1333992-1371909 GCA_900660155.1 Hofstenia miamia
TGGCTGTGCAAATGAATAAGGGTGACAGAAATGTAATTGTAATGTGTTCAACTTCAAATTATCCAAAAAATGACCAGAAAATGTATTGATATTTACCTATTAATATAAAAATATAATTAAACTTAAATATTTTCATGCACTAGAAAAAAGAATGCTCACCAACACTTGTAATAAAAAATATAATAAATTTACATTTTTTAGGATTGTGTTATAACAGTATATTTCATATAAGATTATAGGTACAGGTAAAAACATGAATATTTACATAATGACAAAATATGCATTACTTCTCATAGTAATTAAACTATACTGCTTTTGATAATTTGAGGTGACTGCTTACCTATTGTAAACAGAGGTTTGTTATTAGTGGACTTTGTGCATTGCATGTGAATTTACCCTGCTTAATCTGTCTGAAAAACTATTGAGCTTATAACACAATTAGAAAAAAATGGGTTGGTTTTTCGTTTAGTGATAATGAACTATACTTGCATTCTGCCACAAATGTACATAATTTTTGTGCAAATCAAGAAATTTCAAATTGTCAACCTTTATTTGAGAAATTGAGAATCAAGCTTACTCAAATTTTTAGTAGTTCAGATTTCGTTTTCAACAAAAAAACTTTGTGATTAGTCAGAGAAGATTGGAATATATAAAAGTCATAGGCGTAGTAATCAAAAACACTAAAAGATTTGCTATATTTGATGTACACAATCTGAAGCCTTCACATCTAAATAAGTTTTCAAATGAGAATTTCTAATCCTATTTGATACAATGCCAATATTTGATGCTAGAGTGTTTTAAGTCATTGTGCATAAATTCGTTAAAGAATTTTTGCTTGAAGTCCACTTTTATGCCGTTTTATAGAATTATATTAGTAAAATTGAATATTTCTTGTTTTTCACTTAAAATAATTTTCTCTAAACTTCTTAATTTTGCTAGGTTTTGTGTAAAACTAAATCATGATCGATTTTGAAACGTGATGTACAGTGTATATACAGAAGAATTCATTAATGCGCTATTTTACAAAGTATAAGCTTAACCCTTAACATCCCAGTGTAATTATATGGTTACATTCGTTGCTTTTACAATTTCAAACATTTCCATTCAAACCCATTAAAAAGTTTGAAATTAATTTCATATGAACACAAATATAAGTAAAAGTTTTCACCTGTTATGGTGAAAATCTGTGCCAAATTCTTAACAATTTTTTCAAAAAAATACCATATTTTTACAAATTTTCCCTATAGTTAGTGTTCAGACAATAAACCGAGCGAAGCCCCATGTGACTAATAACTGACCTAAATTGTTTTCTGTTCTGTAGACGCAGAACAGACTACAATAAAGCCGTGCACAAAAATCAAAGATTGCAGGAACCAACAACTAGAGAATGTCTGCAAAGGTGTAGATTACTGGATCTACAATGGAACGGGCCTTTAAATGAAAGAGAAGAGAATGTTTTATCTAGTAGTTTTTTCAGATTATAAAATATCTCTTAGTTTATGAACTATAAGCGTTAAAATGTTTTGGAACAAGTTATAAAAAAATAATATTTCGCTTCTTGCAATCAATAAAAAAAATAATAATAACAAAATGATTCAAATAGGGTTGCAAACAAACCATACTTGATATATGTAAATGCTTGTGGGGAGCATGGTTGAATATGAGCAGGGCAGACCACCGGGCTTTGGCCATGCTTGGACTGAGGTATTGAAATCATGTGTCAAAAATGGGTCGAAAATAAACAATAATTTCTATGCCTAGATTGCTAGACCATGTCTCATGTCTTAGCAAGATAGAGAGATATGCAAGCATTATTTGAATGACTAACATTTCTGAATGAATATCAAAAATTGATTTTGTGCGAATCCTATAGAGATTCTTTATATTAGTTGTAATTTAATTTTAGCATTTTATGTAACGAGAAAATGTTTATAAATTTTTACATTATTAACTTGCGACAGCTCTACTAATAAGTAAAATTTTAAACTGATGAATTAACATTTAGGTTCAATGAAGCGACTTTCACTGATGACCAATCAGGATTGGACACTGACACAGGGATAGCAAGTAGTGTGAATTTCAATACACTAGATGGCGTAAGCGAAAGTGAAATGTCAACCGTGTTTGATGACACGGATCAGGAATTTAAGCCCGGAAAACGAAATAAAGGACCAAAGAAATTCTTTTCTAGACACCAGAGCTTAAGATCGAAAGGTTTATATCTCATAAACATTATTTATACATTTTTATGTACAACACCTTAAATTATGTTATTATAGGATGTTCAACAAAGTCCCTTCCTTGAATTTACTGTCAGTTTTATCAATGACATAGACGTAAATATTTCAGATCAACATTAGTACTGCTAAAATATTGTTAAGCAAACATGAAATTGTCATTGCTGTTAGGAATTTTATTGAAATGAATTTCATAACATTTTAAAATCAAACTTTTGATGAAAGTTATTTGTTGGAAAAACTATGCACCCCTCGAGTTTAAGTACTTACACACTTTTCGACATTTCTTAATGCAATTGTCGGCATCTACTTTAACTAAACTATGCTGTTCTGTTCTTATTTTCTCAGATGTAAACAGCACAAATCACTGAAGAATTCAATTGTTTAAATAGTTTTTACCCTCGTAGATTGTAATTCAAATAATATACGGTTGTGTTGTCTAAAGAACGGAATTTCACTTGGGATTTTTTGAACTTTAACATTAAAAAATAGAATCGCAGTAAAACAGTTTCACGAGTGCATTTCAATTTTTATAACAATTCAAAAATATTTCTGAGAATTATTATAATACCAAATTAATGATTACTTCATTTCTCATTACATATATATATATATATATATATATATATATATATATTCTAGCATCGACGAGTTTATTGCTAGAATATTAGTGAAACACAAATAACATCTAGCGTTCTATGCATAATTAACAACTGTTTGCAAGCACCAAGAATTATGTAAAGAAAACTACTTAATTGAATTAGTGAATGAGTAATAACACCAATCAGCTGTGAGATTGTACTTCTATGCTTTGAGCACATGAATTGTGAATTAATCAATCAAAAATAGAAAGAGTTTAGCTTACACATAATTTGGCTTTTACTGGCGCCATGTCTAACAGCCTTTGAAATAAAGTAAAATAACAGTAAAGTAAAACTAACATGAGAATGAATGCATTATAGTTAGATCATGGAAGAGCTGACAGGTACTGCAAGGCTGATGCACTTGTGTTGCCTCAGATGTACCACCAGCTGTTCCTCAATAGAAAAACGAATTTAGCTTGACATCAAATTATCAGTAATTGAATAAGAGTGAAGATGAAAGTGACCAATTTAGACCACATCAAAATGATTTAATGAAACTAATTGCATACAGTTAGGCCCTACTTTAACCTGTCAGCTGTTTGACGGGATGTGAGTGTGCAAACATATATCTCTCAATCAAGTGGAATTAACTATCAGTTCTCATTAACAATTAAGTGCAAATGTAAAACAAGAAGATGGAAGATGCGATTCAGGTATTTACTGCAATAACAATGAGTTTTGATATGTCTATCAAGTTGTTGGAAAAACGTCAAATGTCCTACAGAACGCGACGAAAACACAAGATAATCGAAAGTGTACATAACTGGATTGAACCTTTGTGACATGTCTTTCAGCAGCTAGAAGTTTTGAAGAAGCTGTTTAGTATGTTATTATCAATTGGAAAAGTACTGTGCTGCAACTGAAAACAATGAGTCAGATTCAGTCATCAAAATTCTTTCACGCAATCGTTAGAAAATTTTGGGAAAGAAACATTGGACCTCCACCACACACACTCATATTATTGCTTTATTTTTATATCCAAATCTTAAATCCTTACCCTCTTTTTTGCATTCACCGTCAACAACAACGGATTTTGCAGCAGAAGTGGATCCCAAATGCGATAGTCCAGCTCTTAGCAAGACATCTGTGAAGCAGATTGATATTGGTTTGACCAATACCCCACCAGTAGCAAAGAAAGCGGCTGCTGCGCCATGTCTAAGTAATCCTGCTTCTATCTTATCAATTGGAAATTTTTATGATGTACTTGATTTGCCTACTCTTATTCAGTTACAATTGCGACACTGACAATTGAAAAAGAACTCCCCAGATATCATAAGCTCGTTGTTAAAGGATATACATGATTATCCTCTCGTTTTCGGGCAAAACAACAAGCACGTCTTCACACTACTAAACCTCGTCGCTCGAAAAACGTTTGTTATACCAGCTTCTTTGGCTGAAAGTGACCAGCATTTTTCTATTTTTGGTGATATTATTACTGATAAACGTAGTAGCTTGATTCCAGAACTTGCTGAAATGTTAGTCGTCCTTAAAGAAGTTTCTATTTGATATTTTTGTTCTACAGCAATTTTATGTTAGTAGATTTTAATGCTTTTTTTCTAAACTTTCTATTTTCCTTTGTTATCAGTCTTCAGTAATATGCTGATAATTTGATCAAAGGTATGCAGGCGGAAAGTGGGCCAAAAGTGAAAAAATGTGGGTTGTGGGCTGGGTTGATTTTTGTGAAAATACGTAGATTGCGGACCGGATTGGGCCAAAAAATAGTGGCCTGCTCCAAATCTATATATATATATATATATATATATATATAATAAATTACTTATATTCATAAAAAATAACTAAAATCTTACAAAATACACTGAAATTGTCAAAATTGATTTTATCAAGGTTGAATGCTACTTTGGAAAGCATGAATATGATCTCATGCTACTTTATATAATGCGATTTAGAAACACGACATTTACTGCAGTCACAGGATAAAAACCAGGAGCATATGTTATTAACATCAAAGTTAGACTTAACGTAATTAGTGAAAAATTCATATATTTCAAATTTGAAATATCTTGGTCTTGCAACTACGTCGATGTTAGTATTGATTATGATGAAATTTGCTAAATGAACCACTTTGTAGAAATAATTTGGTGATGATATAGATTTATTTACTTTTCGAGATTGTAGGATTGATTTTCCATACGTTCTGAAAACGACTTTCTTTTAAGTAAATTTTTTATAATCATATGGATGAATGGTGCATTTATTATTATTAGTGTATTTAGAAATATTAAGCTAAAATTCGATGGAAATTCGTAAAATCTTAAATCGCGTTAATTCATTATAGTCTATATTTGTCATATTTGAAGCCCAGTGAATGCAACGTCTTTGAAATTTTTCCAGTTTAATAATTCCAGTTCTTGATGGATGCCAAATTTGAGAACCGTATGTTAAATGTGATAATATGTAAGTTTTATATAATTGAATCTTTAAACTGTTAGATGACAAAAATAGAAAGTTTCTTCTTAGAAATTTGAATAATTGGATACCTTTAGATATAGTATATTCATAGTGATATTTCCATTTCAAGCTTTCATTAATTGGTATACCAAGATCTTTGATGGTATTGGATTGTGGTATTATTAAAATTTCATCAATACAATCAAAATTGTTGTGTGATTTTTTGAAGCAAATCATACTAGACTTTTTTGCATTAAATTTATTTCTTTTACACCAGTTATTTAGGAGATCTACTTGACTTTGAATATTATAACATTGATTATCATAAAATAGAAGCTTCAATGCAACCTGTAATATCATTGATAAAAATTATAAATAATAAAAGACCCAATATACTCCCTTGTGGTATACCACTAGTTACTTCTTGTTAAAAGATAAAATTCCATTTATATTCACACATTGTAGTCTATCTTCTAAATATGAATTGAAAAATCTCAGAAATTTAGCATCAAATCCAAATAATAACAACTTTTCAAGTAATTTATCGTGTGGTACGGTATCAAATGCTTTGGAAATGTCAAAGTATATCGCATAGAAAAAGATATATTCTTATCAAAGTTATTGTAAATCAAGAGATTTGTAATCGTTGAAGAACTTTTTCTAAAGCCATGTTGAGATTTACTTAATTTAGGTTCTACATGATTGTATATTAAAATAAACAACAATCATTCATAAATTTATTATACTCTGGGAAAAATACTAATTGGACGATAATTATTAATTTGAGTTCCATTTCCGATTTTATGTATTGGCGTAATGTACGAAATTTTCCAAATTTGAGGAAATATACAATTTTCAATGATGTGATGAAATATAATGTAAAGATGAGGTATAAAACATGATGCAGTGTTCTTAATGAAAATTGAAGGCAAGGCATCTACTGAATGAGACGAAGTCACTTTCATCTTTATGATAATTTGATAAATATCAAATTCAGTGAAGTGAAATTCATCAATGAATATTAATTGTTTTCTTAAATGTTGTACATCAACTTTGATTTTTTAGTGAAACTCATTGAAAAGTGAAAAGGAAACAGTTCAGCTTTTTAACTTGAACTATTTGCAATACTGTTTTCGAAAACCATGGTATTAGGAAAACTTAATTTTGACGAAAATGATCTTAGATATTTAAAGGTATCTTTTGAAGTTGTATTTTGAAAAGAGGTTAGAAACACAGTTTTATCTAGAGAAACAGATTCATTAAAGTTGTTTAGACATTTACTAATTTCCTCTGATGATGCTGATAATTGATGTCTTTCTTTCCGTTTTTTAATTGTTTCAAGTTTATTTAATAAATGAATTGTATGAGAGGAATAATAGTCCGCATAACCGCTTTTTACGTTTTCTTGGTATACAATTATCAATTAAGTAATACAGCTCGTAACAAAAGCTTAAGACCATAACATATATTTAATAGTTTTAACATTTTAAATTATTAAATATTTGAGTACACTTTATGTTTTTTTTATGTTTTTTACATTAGAGATTGTTACCGTAACGTAATAAATACAAAAAAAAATTATTCAATTGTTTAGTTTTCTTTTCGCATCAGTCTCCTATGGAAATTGTTGGGTCTTAAACTTTTGTTACAGATAGTAGATATTTTGATACCAATAACTTAAGAAATTGTCAATATCAATTATTTGCAGAGGATAAAATTGGCAAAGAGAATTATTGATTTTACAGTAATTTTCATTTGAAAATAAATAGTTTAAGCTGTTTGTCCTACAATAACATTGATTGAATATGTCCTTGATAACATTAATGTTCAATAAAACAAAATTATGACTAGAGAGTCCATGGAGGTTCTTATTTATGGTAGTACTAATAATATCTTCTTCAATATTTGTTGCAAAAACTAAGTCTAATATATTACTTGAAGAAAAAGTTTGACAATGAACAAATTGAACTATATTATATCCCAACAAAACTTCAGCAATACTTTCTTCATATTCACATTTTGATGTATATGTTTGCCAATCCGAATTAGGTAAATTAAAGTCTCCAACAAAATATTTTTCTGAATTTATGTAGCCATCCGCTTTGGGGGGCTAATGTTATCTAGAATATATTTAAAAAAGGGCCAAATGACTACGGTTATTAGAGCATGAACACTATTGTCTGAAATCCTGAAAGTTTAAGGTGAGAGGTCTTACAACAGCAAGTTCTCTGATCTGATTATGGAAATGAAAGCTTTGGCCAGAGCTATCCCAGTGGAAAAGTCTTCAACAGAACACAAACTCAGAATCAAAAGTCCAGCTAGCCACGGGCGCTGGAGTGATTCAGCGTGAATATTTGTTCTAAGAGGGCAGCAAAATGAAAATTTAGCAAAATATTATTTATATTTCCATTCATTTTCTAAATTTACAATGCAGTGATTGAAAAGTCTCTTTCTACAATTTTTGCAAATTAAAATTGAGTATGTGATTTATGTTTTCCTTGAATAATGCTTGCATTTCAACCATTACTACGGTTAAATACATTATTTCATTATCCATATTTTTCAACCACTGAGTTGTTCTATTCTTCTAAACGAAAAATAAGCTTTAACTTAGCCTAAGTCGGTTTTGAAGGAAATCTTCATATTACGTCTAAATAATATTACGTTTAAATAATCAAATAAAGCTTGAAAATATTTTGGGGACATTCCACAAGCCTTGCTTACATCAATATTATGTTTTATTAGTGTCAATGTTTGTATTCTTTTTATTTTAATATACATATTTTCTTTTCTCACACTCTTAGGTTGCCAATTATCAATTTGATTGCTTTTATTGCACTTGTAGCTTCCTGTAAAAAATTTTGTACCCTTAGTTTTTCTTATTCCTAGTATTTAGGGTCTGGCAGTACGAAAATTTTATGAGTCGGTTCGGTATCACTCAAAATACAGCGGTATCGATATAACTATGCATATATATATATATATATATATATATATATATATACTTAATTATATATATATATATATATATATATTTATCCAAATTTCCAATTTAGAACATTTTCTCTAAATTGTTTGATTTATTGTAAAATTTTCTATATTGACAATTGGAATTTATTTATCAATTTCTAAAAATCCGTGAATTTAAGTGATCACATTTCAACAAATTCATGCTTGCTGAACGCATGTTTATATATACCTGTACGAATGTAAACTAGTCTAGTGGATGTTGTGCATAAGTGTTGATAACGCTATATGATGATGAGAAAGTTCAAATGCGTTTTTATTCACGAAGGTAATTAATTTAAGATTTCCAAAACTCTTTTACTTAGTTTGCTTTGTTTCTTAAATATTCAGGTTTTGGACAATCACAATTTCATTTTAAATTATAAAATTTTTTTTCTAGCAAAGTTTTCATCTTGTCTGAAATTGAGTTTATTATGGTTGAGGAATGTCACTGCTTGTTATGTAAAAAGAAAAACGTTGCTTTCTGAAAAGTTCACATTGTGGAAATTTTGAAGATTTTGCATTAAACTTTGAAGGATCACAAGCTACACCTACTTTAAGCCTGCACGATTAACTACATTCACCTAAAATTAAATATAATTGTTTTTTATTTTTATTTGCAATTAATATTTAATGAAATTCATTCGCTCTTTCTAGTCAGTAAATTTAATTTTCGATGGTGATCGTTTTTTATAAATCCAAACCTAGAATATTTTTGCAACATTTCTTTTCGGCAACATTGCAAAATGTTAATTTGATTTCAACAGCAAGTCCGGCAAATGCAGCACATTATTCAGTTTTGTAAATATTTAGTATATAGTATGTATGTGAGGCTTTATTTTTGATTTTTTAAATATTTTAGATAATTATAAGTCTCAGCTTTAAAAGAATCAATGAAAATTTTTAATATATTTTTGAACAAGCTATATAACAAGTTGTCATTGATCAATTTCTTAACACTTTATGGTAGCAATAGGAATACTAGTTAATACAATCAAACCGAAATATGATCTTATATCTATTTTATATATTTAGTTATCTCAGCAATGAGAAAGATGGTTTAAGATACATGACCTTAATATAATAACTACATGTCTCACCTAATCGTATGCAGCCATTATTAAGTCTGAGTAAGAAACTATATTGGGCAGGTAAATAAATATTAGTAATGTTAAGCATCTAGGTAATCAGTGGTTAATTGTAAATCGTAATCATTCAATTGTTATAAATACTCAAGTGTAGAAATAAATTCAAATCCAATTCAGTTTAAAATTAACGTGTAGCAGAATTCTTGTTAATTGCATATTAAATTTGATGTGAAAGTTATTTAAATAGGGCCATTGACCACTTATTTATCTTTTAACTAAACAATATTATTAGTAATAGGTTCATTCTGCTACAAAAAAGAGGGGGGGCGGGGGTGCTAGGCTTCGCTTTTGCGGGGCCTTGCCCCCCACCCGTAGCTACGCCAGTGGTTGGTATAAAGATATGTGTACATACCTTAATATGCAAAATTGTTGTCGCTTAATGATCTGAAAAATTAGGTTTTCATTTCAATTGTGTACTACTAATATATTTCCGTTCCTAGAATCTCGGTTTTTTACATTCTGAAGTGCAGGAGTTAATATTTGGAATGCGTTTTATCCAAATTGGTTTTCTTTTATTATGTACAACTTTTTGCAACATTTTGACATCAAGAGCGTTTGTTTGACAAAGAATTTGTCTTGTAACAAAATTGTCTTTTTTCGGTGTTGCTGACTGCGCTTTTCTTTTTTAAACATTGGTTGAAATATTGATATTCATTTCAATTTTATATACAACGTAATCTGTTGATTATAAACATAAGGTGCCACAGTGATGACCAATTAAACTAATAGTTTATCCATAGTTTAACTAATTATTTATATCTGAATTAAAATTAATTCTTTTCAATAGTTTAACTATTAACAATAATTAAAAAGCATTGGATTTGATTGAAAGTCGTAAAAGTCGATCTCGTTTGATCTGATTTGGATTAGATGGTAAAATTTCATTTGAAAGTGTTTGATGCGATTTTAGAATTTTACCGATTATCGTTTGTTATATTTTACTTTAGTTCTGATAAGTTAAGTAATTCTGAAGCATTCAGCAAATTTTGATTTTATTGCACCATTTTCGCTTCTGAAGCTATGTTTGCAACAAGCCCTAATCGCCTCCCGGCTAAGCATTTTTTTGCGCAGACAATCTCTTGACTATTCTTTCAGTATCAATTTGTAAATAGTTAAACTAATTAGTTAAATTGAAATGAAAATAGTTTAACTGGTGGAAAATGGTTAAATTAATTTAACTGGTCAAAATTGGGTGCACATACCTTCTTGTTGTTTTGAGTGAATTAATATTGAATTAAACAAAAAAGTTTCTGTAGGTAAATTTTTCCAGTGTGACATATCTTACCCACTCTTTATTATTCGTAAATAAGTACCAATGTTGTAAACACTTTATGGGATCTCGTTATTAATGTCTTGGTTATACCCCACTTTCGCACCTAAACTGAAAGTAGCGGGGAAACAAATGTTAAGCTGGTGGAATAATTCATAAATATAATGAAATTCTGCTTCATAATTTTAAAATTTCGGATTCAGAGCAGTTTTGCATTTGCCAATCCTTCATTAAAATTGGATGTGGATTGTGCATTTTTATGTAAAAGTCTACTAATCTCAAATGCTATGTGAATTGTAAGTTGACTCATAGTCTACTGAAATTTCGTATGTTATGGTTGACTTCAAAGAAAAAAATGGTCTTCGACACGTCCCGAGTCGACCCCGACCCAACCAGTGGGTTGAGTAGACCGCGTTTCTACCCTTGGTTTACACCTATTCCAAGTTAAGGTACTTTTCAAGTTTCAATACCTTAAAATTTTGTGATTTTATGGAATAATCTATATTAATGTTATTACTGGACTAGTAATAATTTAGACGTTTATGAAAGTGACAAATAGATTGAATGAAACCAATAAGGAAAGGTGTTTACCATCTGAATTAACAAACCAAACGTATTAATTCGATCGGCAAAAATAATATAATAACACCAATCAAATTAAATGGGGAGCACAATCAATTGGAAGTGTATCATTATCAATATCGAAAAATATGGTTATGTGATAGTTGATTTGCAAAAAATTATTGCAGCTTTAAATTTATTGACAGACGAGTGTTAACTTTATAATTTCAATTGGCATAATGACATATGTCAAAGAGATATGCAATATAAACACATTCAAAACACGTGTTTAGCTTTCCATTTAAAGTTGTTTACTTTCCAAATGTACTTAATTCAGTTTCTTCATTTCCTTTGCCTAGGAATTAGTCACCTTATTTATAAATGAAAGAAATTAAGAAATTAAATAGCTTTCAACTTTGTTCACCATTTTGGGACTACACGGCCTGCGTTTCATGTAAGTTTTAATATCGCTCCACATAGTGTTACTGACATAGTCACACGTTAAATAACATTAAAAAATTGCTACTTATCCAGTGCAGAATTTTAGAATTTATGCTCATAAACAGTCATTTGTAATAATTCCCGCCTCAATATTTACTTCCTCCATGACTATTTAATCCGTTCTTTTTATCCTATCATTTAAAATATCTGCAACAAATAGCATTACAACTTAGAATATTAGGGCTTTCCCTAAATATCAACAATTTCATTTCTAAATATTTACGTTACCAAATTCATTTAAAAACGATAAATTCTGATATTATACTTCATAATAGCTAATTTTAGAAATATTTCTATTTATATGTTATAGTTTTAACACTAGAACGGCCAAATGGGGCAAAATTGACCGAAATTAGATTTTGTTTACTTGTGTATGCACTCATTAAAAATAACCGCAGGTATATGCACCACTAACTAAACTGATAATCCATTTGAATTTGCATGTGTAATTTCTTTTCTTTTTTTGACATAATGTTCTATTTTGAAATGCTGCATGAAAAAGAATCGCAAGGAGTAATAGCCTTCTTATTGTTAGGGCTTTTTTGGTGTTTGCTCAATGTATATTGCTGACAGGAACATTGAGAAAAAGCTTTATTTTGTCAAAAGAATTCGTTTCCAATGAGAAGTTTCAAAATTACTGAAAAAATACCCAACAAATTATTATTAAATAACCAGTTAATTAAGCTTCTTTAGAGAACAAATGGTTTTAGACTTCCTTATTACCTGAATAGATAGTATTTGAAATTTCCCAAAAATAGTTAACCTTTACAAGTACTTCAAGCAAAACAATACATCTTTTACAGATTCGCGAACATTACATTTAAATGGTAGTAGAATTATAAAACGACGTTATTTTTAATAGGCTTGGTAAAAACGGTTCCAAAATGTGGGGAACGATTATAAGTGGGGTAAATTATAAGTTCACTTTTCAAAATGAAATCTAAGTTTAATAGAAATTATAACAAGGATTGCAACTTTTACTGAAAGGGGTTGGGCCGTTTGGATAATCGGTATAATCTAATTTAATCAGATTTGAGTGAGCTATCATGGATAAACATCTACTCCCAGAAAATTCATTTAAGCCTCCATCTGAATCTTGTCTTATATAGAATAGAACCAATTTTTTCCTGATGGTACTTTAGTAAAGAGATTTAAAAATTTCACTTTAGTTAAATAATCGTGTGTAGCCAATTGCAAAAGATAAAAGCTTTTGCAAATTACAGGAATTCGTCAATTACATATAAGCTTTGCGAAAATGTTACCTTTTGTTCACATATTTGCATACATTCAGCATTGTATTGCCACTAAGTTTTTGTATAATATATAAAAACAAATTATTTAAAGTTTAATCTTTTGCTACCTTACTTTACCTTAATGAACACCATGGTGTCTGTTCTCTGTAATTAATTGCTAAGCTAATTTTTTTCTATATGTAAACGCGCTACGCATACGATCACTATATAATATATTCAACTAATTGTATTATTTGACGTGCAAAATAATGGAACGAAATTGTATAGAATTATGATTTTGAAAATTGGCGAATATTTGAGCAGAAATATTTGCTTTTGCAAATCTGAGTTACCGTGTTGAGTTTTGGATGAAATTATTTGATAATTTCAATTCATTAATTGAACTGAACTCCTAAGTTTTTTTTCATGTAGTTTTTGAAAATTCTTACTCTAAATAACTATGATTATATATTCTTAATGCTTTATAAACAGTGTTGGGAAAAATCCGATTTAAATTGAAAAAATGTAAAAATCGAAGTTTTTGATTTAAATCGGATTTTTCATCTAAATTTCAATTTTAGCCAGACAATTTTCCAAGGCAGTAAATATTAGAAATCCTTTTGATACTACAATTTTTGAAATGACAATAATTTAATCATTTTTAAATAAACTGAAGATAAAAAACATACAAACAATAAATTCAGAGCTTGCCAATTCACTCCAATATCAGGGAAATGACTTCAAAACAATTAGAATACACTACTTTTATTTCTTTTAGTGTACTTGATTAAAACCAATAATTGAACTAATATTGTGCTTTGATTTCAATCATGATTTAAATCCGATTTAAAGCAATTATTTAAATCGAGTTATTTAAATCGACCAACACTGTTTACAAACATAGACCTATAGGTAGTGCATCACATATTGCTCGGCGTTAGGTTCGTAATATGCTACTAACATTTCTGTAGGTAATTTTTAACAGGTCTTGCAATTTGGTTCATTATAATTTTGATGAAATTTTAGACGGTAAGCGCTCTGGTAGGCGATCATCTAAAGAAAATAATTCTTTGTCAAAACGTGGCACTTTACATCATGACGAAGAGACCAGGAGGGCTTCGATTTCTGGTACGCCTGCCTCAGCATCAAGAAGACATCATCGCTACCTTGACAGTGATACAAATCAAGACAGTGAAACAGAGTCATTGAAAAACAAATTCAGAAGGTAATTTTTGATGTCATAAATTTTCAATCTGTGTACCAAGATTTTGATTTGAAAATCGGTCTGCACTAATACCTCAGTGAAGGCTGAATATTTCATGGTTTCTATGATTATCTATGTATACTTGATATGCTAATAAATTTTGTAAAATAAATTTTTAGTGAATTTTGTTTGTTTTCATCAAGGTTTATTAATGGACATTGATGATTTGAGATGGATTTTTGAATACTTTTAACCCTATTTACTTCCCAATTGAGCATCCATGTGCTTGAACGATAATTACAATGTAATTTAAACGTGTAATATGTGTATTGTACTGGCATTAGTGTTCATAGTCTTAGAATCTGTAAGAATACTATTGACCCATTTGCTAATTATTTTAGACATGGTTCTGGTGTAAATCTTTTGCAGTTGGCCAAGAAAATTGGCAATAAAAGTACCGATGGTGATATCAGCGATTCTTCAATGAAATCGTGAGTTTTTACTTTTCTAAACATCAATCAATATATTTTAAGGAATTCAAGCAAATTTAAAAAAAGTTGCAGCACTGATGATGTTAACAGTATTCCTAATAACTGTGTTCGCCATCGACTGGGTCAAGGATTGGCGAAGTCTTCTCTTTCTCCAGATCAACGTAAAAAATCAAAATCTGAAGATATCAGTACGTTTCAAATAATTGTGTTTTAAATGCATTACTTACAATATCATACGCTTGGATTAATTGAAGAAATTTAGTAAAAATTTATAATTTTTCACATAGTGTACTTATTAGTGTATATTTTACTATTAGTTTTTAGCAGTTCTTATAATTGTCTATCAAATTCCTTAATAGAATTATATGTTTATAGCCTGCTCGTTTCATATTCCATTCGAGGTTAATCATGGTTCTGAAATTTAACTTTTCATAAGAAAGAAACTTGCCAATATATTACCCTTCGTTCTGTGTTCAGTAAGATCATATTTACATGCAAAATTCAATGGTTTTTGTTACTAATTCAAAGTTTTTTGATAAAAAATTGCAGATTTTGTATTTGACTTAAGAAATTAAAATGAACAATAATGTAACATATAGCTGTGCTAAACAAAATGCAGGAAATAGTTGAACGGCAAAATCTGCGCTACATCTTTTAGATGGTATAGATATCTAACGCCAGAAACCATTTTTGTATCTTTTCAATAAAAAATTATCAATTTTTAATTCTTTGTCAAAATCAACTTCTAAGTATATAAAAAAGTCACTTCGTTTTATCGGTCCATTAGTGTTAATTATTTCATTGATTAAATTGGGGTAGAATATAACGAATTGCGTTTTTCAATATTTATTTTTAATAGATTAGATGTGAAATAACTAAGAAGATTTTCAATATCACTTTCGAAATTTTTCATGGCAATAAATTCATCATTATCAGTAATTATCTTCTGAAAGTTGATATATTTCACTATAATTTGCATGCTTAATAGATTCATTTATATATATTGCAAATAAAATTGGCATTAACGTCTTTCACTAGATTTATTTTCAGAATATTTCAGCATGTTTTTTACAAAATGATATAATTGCATCACTTGTATTATGCTTAGCATATTGCTCAAATGATAATATATTTTCAGATGAAAGGTATTGTTGAATTTGATTATGCAATAATTTTTAAAATAGCTTACTAAATGGTCGCGTATTTGAAATGGACCATATTTTTCGTAATAACAAGATTCCCAGGTTTATACAAAGGGTTAATTCCACGTAGCAAACCTACAAAATTTTGTTTTATACATAAAATAATGGTATAGTTTTCATTAGAACTGATTCCATGGCCCATTGCCTTACTGAAATATTAAATTTTATTGAATATTGCATTCCACACTAAATGCTGCTCAGATCAATACAATATAATTAATTATATACTATTTCATTTTTTTTACAAAAATGATAAAATTTCCATTATAGGCAATTTCTGTCAATTGAATAATAACAGTTTGTTTATTTTATATTTTTGGCTGTATTCAAAATGAAGTGAAACTTTTTCTATTCTAAAAAATTGTGCTAATGCGAAAATAGCATTAATTTTTTCCTTGATGGGTTCTGCAGGGTAATGTGTTTTAATTTTAAATAAACCTAATTTTTTTCTAATGTCAAATTTTACATTCCTTAACTTGGTACAGCCACTTTATATGTAAGTCCTAATAAAATTATACATTTCATATGTATTCAAATAGAACCCTTTTGTATTTAAAAGATGTATTCTTATTTTTTCACAAACTTAATTAAAGTAAAAATATAAATTCGTATCATATGGATCCATACATAATTGAGAATAATATTTTTAGCCAAATTTTGATATATATTGGGATTCAAATACTTCAAAGTTGGGTGAAGGCGCTCCCATGCACACTAGAACTGTTGTATTGTACATGTAGCCACAATAATTCAGCAAATCAATACTATGAAATAAAATTTTGGGCTATAATTTTCACTTAGAAATTTTAGAGACGTATTCATTTGATAAAGATAATTTTTTTTCTGTAGCAGTTATAGATAAAGGAACTAATGTTTTTAGACACATTCAAGTTGTTAATATGACAGTTGTTTTCAGATGTTATGCTGCAAAAGCTTTACGTTAAATAATTTTATTAAATTTTATTCAACTTTTGACCAGCAAATATTCTTTTTTGAATTTTGCATGATACTTTGGGCAATATTGTTATTATTTATTTTCAACGTATTAAGATTTGCAAAACAATGTCTGCATATATTTCCTACTCATTTTCAGATAACATAATTAGGAGAAAATTTCCTATCTTGTATCAGTTTGAGGTCGAATTTTTTTCATAGGCTTTTGTAATTATGATTCAAGCATAGTAAATACTTTTGTATACTTTCTAAATTTGATGATCACATATGCAGCAGAAATGATATGAACATGTCTAACAGCTTGCTTGTGCTATTTTAAGCTGAAATTTATATAGTATAATAATTTCTACAAAAACATGTTACAAACATTTGAAAGGTAGTTTTGTTATAATGAAAACAGTTATTATTGTTAAGATATGCTTAATGAATTGAAGCAAAAATTAATAAATGATACAAAACAATATAGAATTGCTATAGTACTTAAAATGAAAAATTGACATGGCTATTATACAATGTAATATCATAAAAATAATCAATATTTTCATTTCCAGCTTAAAATTTTGATCTTGAATATCTGTATTTCTTTTGAAAGCAGAGACATGCACATAGTGTATTACATGAATACTTTTGCAGACAAATCCGATAAATATCATTTGAAAAACTTCCAAATCAATTCACATGTTGAAAATTCAATTTCGCTTGAATAAAGTTGAGTTTCTAAATTATGAGTGATGTTTACACTAAACTATTTGAATTGCAAAAATCAAATTTATTATAGCAACCAAAAAACATGATGAATTTAATGATTTTTTGATCGAAAAGATAATTATAAGAATGCTTGAAAAATGCTAGAAGAAAATCCTTTATTTTAATGTCCAGCAATTTATAGTGATTTTGAAATATTTCCTTACTGTAAAACCGGCTTTTTTGCAAATTGGAGAAAAACCATTTTTCTCATGTTTGACAACGTTATGGAATTGACAGAATGTGTTATATCTTCATTATCTCCGGAAGTTCGTTTTCAACAAACATTGATTAATTGAAAATTATAGATGGTCCTCAAATAGTATGATTACAACGTACAATAAATGAGTCAAACCTGAAGAGGTTTTTACGGTTGATTTGTTACAATAGTTTCTAGTTAATTTAAGGTAACTAACCTAAATTTCAAAGGTCGACTTGCACAATAAAACAGTCCTTTGTTTTTCAGCACTTTCCATGGTAAACACATGATATTTGATGTTGCATTTAGACTACAAATATATTTAATATACATTGAATCATAAAACTAACTAAAAATTCATTCTCTAGGATTATCTTTAAGAATAGCATTAGAATAATTTTGTTACAAAGCGTTTGAAGATTTCGAGTTAATTTAATACATTTTAAAAGTTTAGCCAATTTTCAATACCTCTATGGCTTGACTGGCTGACATGTTCTACAGTAAAATCCTAAGATGTGAAATGCTATATAGCTATGGAATTGGAATCATTGGTTTTACTTTGCTTGCTAAAAAATAGAGCTATGTTGTATTGATGCGAAACCTTTTTAATGGACTCTTAATGAGATTTCAGTCGTTGCTATGGCAACGGTATTGGTATTATTTGAAGTAACATTTCCAAAATGTCACTTTACACTCCTTTAAAATAACCGTTCTTACATTTTTGCAAATGAAAAATTGTACATAAACATCAACACTTGATTCATTAGGTTTTTATTGTACTATACAAATATAAGCAACTGAACGAAATTAATTTACCAAAATAAATATACAAAAAGAAAGAAAATTAAGAAACATCTTAATTACAATAATCGCCTAATCTTTTTATAGCTTTTTATGAATACTGAAGTTATATCTGACTTCCATTAAATTCCCGGGTATTGTGGTGTATGTATGTCATAGGTGTGGCTCAAAATATTTGATGAATTTTTTTTGCAAATATTGGCCTTTTGCTACTCCCGCAAGAAGTGTTTGAATCCACAAAATTTTTTAATTCATGTACATTAATGTAATAATATCTGAAAGTTGATGAAAAATGAACAATTTCATTTTCATCCTGCACAGGCTTTTCTTATGATTTCCCAATTCCTTGAATTAACTTTTTAGCTCATTGACAATCTCATTTCAATTATTACTGAAATTTCCATCAATTCTAATTTTTGATGCCATAAGAGATAGCTTTTTCTTTATTTAGGAATTTATTTATAAACATTTGCATTTATTTCTTGCCTTTCTTAAATTTTGTAAAACGAACTTCTAGATTTGTTTCTTACTCTTTTTATTTTTTTAATGGTGTTTTAAATTTTCTATGTTAGATATTTGTCTGTGAATCGTCTATATAAAAATATAAATTTCTTTTGTTAAACCCCAAATAACTTAGTTCTTATAATAAAAGTATCCCTCTTTATACATGTATGTTTTCTTATAAGGCGCCGTTTTTGTAAAATTTTAAATTTTATCTTGGTTTTCTAATATATATATATATATATTGGAAGGTTTCATTACTGGCAAATTAAATATATATATATATATATATATATATATATATATATATATATATATATATATTTGATTTCATGTGCGATTGTGCTTCGTGTATTTAAATATTTGATTTTGACATCCATTTTAAATTTACTCCGTATTGGTATAAGTGTCGACTATCATAAAGAATAAGGTCAGGATTCATATGTATGTTGCTTGATAATGAAAGATGTTAGTAAGTCTAAAGAAAGCCGAAATATATGTACAATATTAAAATATAATAAAAATCTAACCCGAAACTAATTTCAAGTATTTGAGAAATTCTTTTGGAAGGAGTTTTCATTTCCGATAATTTGTAATCATTTTCTTTACAGAGCTTTTGTTAATTATATGAATTTTGTTTAGTTGAGATTTCGCTTAATCGTGTTAGTAATAATTTAATTTCTTCTAAGTTTTCAGATTTTTCTGACTGAGAAATTTCACTATGAGGAAGTTTTTTTCTAGAAATTTCTCTACTGTTGTTATTTTTTATTAACTTGAACTGAATTTTCAGGAACATTTATTTTCGCAATAAATGAACGTTTAATATTTAGTGGTGACATTGTTCGAAGCGATTGAAGTTTGCAATCTTGATAAAGTTAAAGATATTATGGCAACAAAATTGGTAGCACTACAGCGTACAAATCAAGACGAGTTTACAATTTTAGATCTTGCTACATTACTCAATTTTGAAAATATGGCTGCAGAACTCAGTAGAAGCGGGGCAAGAGAAAATCAGAAATGTAAGAATTTATCGTAATATCAGAAAATCAGCTTTCAATATTAAAAATATTCTGCGCGAAAATGGCAGTTTTGATATCAAATCCGTCATAAAGTGCCATTTTGGTACTCTGTAATCTTTTTATAGAAACACGTTTTTCATACAGTAATGGTTATGAAATTGATAATAATTTAATGGTTTGAGTAAGTATAAAGTCTTGAACATAAAGGTCACACATAAGATATAAAATACAATTTAACTGAATTATATTTACAACAATACCTGAAACACCTACAAAACAACATTCAAATGCAATACACGAGTTTTTAGTGTGTAATAGGGTATATTTTATTTTCGACAACGGTTTGTACCCTCTTTGGCACCGATTTAAGCAAATTAGCAATGTGCGCGTAGGCAATGTTAAAGAAGTCCTCCTTTATTGCTGGCCATAGATCATTGATATCTGTAATATTTCGATTGTCCCCACTCTGTTTAAATGGATTCCATACATTCTCAATCAACTTTGCTAGGCAGTCTGGCAGAAGCATAACTCCTTCGCTTTCCATAAATTCCATAACTTCATTTTACTTAGGGAAAGGTGCGTTTTCTTGCTGGAGAAAATGATCTTGATCCAGCAGTGGTAGTACATGAGCCCTCAAGATGTCAATATATTGCTTTCCATCAATCGCGTTATCCACCTTTGCCAGAATTCGCATCCCAGAACTCCATATTGCTCCAAACACCAAAACTGATTTTGTCGACCAGAGATATTTGTAGCTAAATATCGCGGTTTGAATCGATACGCTTGGTCCTTAGGTCTCATGACGAATTGCACTCGTTCCGATTGAAATGACATACGGCTTTCATCGGAAAAACAACATTGCACCAGTCTTTCTAACGGTTAGTAATTCTTTTACGACACCAGTATACTCTCAGTTTGATATGATTCGAATATAAGAGAGGCTTTTTGCAGCTTTGTCTCTCAAATAAAGAAAATTTCCGTAAAATCCGGCGGATGCTTCCTAGTGAATACTCCTGCCCATCATTCCAACCACCTCTCAATTCTCTTGGTAGCATTTTTTGTCCAAATTACAGACATCCTCCGTAATAAGGTTTGCATCTTTCTGTGGACATTGGTGAACTCCCTTCTGGCTTTACTCGTTCAATACGGCCTTCAGTTTTAAAATCAGCTATAATGCGCCTGCTGACAGTAAATCTTGAGATATTTAAATGTTCCGCTATTTCTTTTTTTGGCAGTTTAAAATGGAATTTTTGGATCATCTGTTTCCTGAAATAATTTGTCGTAGTTTTATGCTCCATGTTTTCAAGATTGAGCAATTTTACCGTTAGCTTTCCTTGGATAAGCGAGATGATGGACTCAAATAAACAAAATTGTTTAATTGTCGACAATTTAGGGCGGGTGTATCATGATTTATGATTATAATTTTTGAATGCATTTATAATGTTATATTTGCGACTTTTATGTTTAAGACTGTATATGTGTGGAGAATAATCGAAAAATAACTCACTATGTCATTGTAACTATTTTGCTATAAAAATCAATATATTAGTGCGATGAAATTATGACAAATCCGGTCTTTACTTAGTAATTTCACTTTTCATTTGGTTTTTTTTTGATAGTAATTGGTGACAAAGAATTCAGTGTAGCAGTTTTTGGCAGTGCATTCCTTTTTCTCCCATTGAGATTTTGTATTCATATTGGTGTACAGAATATCCAATTAATGCTGTTACTTAATTTTAAAATGGAAGTTTTCTTATTTATTGAAATAGTAAATAGTTTATTACTGCTATCATAAAAATAAAATTGGTCATTAACATTGGCTGTGCTATTTAACTATAGCATTCTGTGGCATGAATCTGTTTGGTGCGTAGTTCTCGTAAGCACATTTAAAAATCATCTAAAGGCAATTATGTAGTAGACAAAACATTTTGTGAGAATCGATCAAATTAAAAACCATGACATTAAATTCTGATGAGATTGTTAGCCATTTTTCATTCGTTATGACTTGGGGTGATTCCTGCTACTCAAATGCTTAACAAATTCTACATGTGAAAAGTTAATCTGGCTTGCAGAAAAACCTGAATTCCATCAAGAAGTACTTTTGTCATAAATTTTAACAAAACGTTTTACGCATTGAATTAATGCAGAGTGTTTACTTGATTTTCTACAGTTTATAGGGACCAAAATCAATTGCATCTATTGCAAATACAATAGCCCCAGCCTCCAATTTGTATCTTGATTAACCTTCTTACCCTTTGATAAATCTTAACCCTAACATTATGCTACCAAATTACCTTAGAGATTGATAGGTAAAGGTCCGTTCACAAATTATTTTTCTAACTTAGTTCTAATGAAAGAAGTTCGACATCAACACATTTGCGCTCTGCTTAAACAAGCAGAAACTCATAGCAATAATCTTTCAGCAGATATCTTGCATAATGCCGATCTTACGAAGACTTTCTCCCACGAGCATCAACAGAGATTTTGGGAATGGCGTGTTCGACTTCTTGCAAAAATGAAAGTCTGTATTGAATTAGCAAGTATTTCTGCATTTAAATACCACGAAAGTGTTTCTTTGTTTTAGGAATTCCTGATCCTCCTGCAGCTGTCAATGTAGTAGTTACTTCGCCAACTTCTATCAAAGTAAGCATATCACCTCCCAAAAACTGCAATGGATCAATTGCTACTCGTTACAAAAGTAAGAACTTTAATAGATTCTAAATTACATAATTATTTTACAATATTAGTGCCGGATCTAGAATTCTTAATGGGTTTCGAAACCTAAGATTGTGTAGAATAAGCTTCTACCTCAATCAAATAGAAAATACCTTTAATTTTGAGCCGTCCATAATGACCCCATCTTCCGACGAGAATGGAGTTCCTTATACTTCTTGCAATAGTGAAACACAGACTGCATTGCTGTACTTGCTGATGAATTGTTCACTCTATTTCTTGATATCGGATTTCTGAGATTTCTGACACAGTAAAACTTCGAAACTATAAATTAGCATCAAGCAGATGACTTGACGTAGTTCTCAAATTTTCGGTTAGAAAGCAACTTCTGCATGAGAAGGCAGAAGTTCAATTATGCAGCTTCAAACTTGAAAATGATGCCTCCAGATTACGGATACCATGAAAAATTTTCCAATATTCGCAGACTGCATATTGATAATCATTGTCCACCACGATTTTATTAGCATTTGAAACTCAGCAATTGTAGTTCATGAATAAAAACAATATATATATATATATATGAGTTTTTGCAC
This sequence comes from Hofstenia miamia, assembly GCA_900660155.1. Classification (NCBI taxonomy): domain Eukaryota; kingdom Metazoa; phylum Xenacoelomorpha; order Acoela; family Hofsteniidae; genus Hofstenia; species Hofstenia miamia. Next base: position 1,357,382 of record CABFPE010000042.1, read on the forward strand.
AATTTCACGCAAGAATTTGTTTTCAGTAGTTATTTATTGTTGGTATTGAGCCATTGCGAAAATTTTTTCTGAAATGTTTAAACTTTGTGCCTTCAAAGCTTTGAAATTGCGTTTTTCAGTTTACATTTTCTTTGCTTTTTACTTGGTTATTCGAATCGATTTGCTAGTTGCACCCAATATATATATAGAGAGAGAGAGAAAGAAAGAAATGAAATTTTCTTGTATCTTGCTTGATGAAAAATATGAATTTTCAAGTACTTATATACAATGTCATATTTATACTTGTAGCTTGCTTTTTTAGTTATTTGGAGCACTAGACCTGATTTTGAACGAACAGAAGGGGAATATATTCTACTTGATCTTCGAGATCTGACTTTCATAATTAAAGGTCTTTCAACAAATATTCCATACTATATTCGAGTAGCTGCTGCCAATATCAAAGGATTTGGATGCATGCAGACGTCTTCCCCAGCTTCTGTTACCCCAAGCAGTAATTTTTGTAAATTATCTGAGTTAATATTTGGTAGTAATTCTCGTAAATTTTGAATTAGTGTATTTGCAAAGGTGAGATTCTTTGGCTAAAATTCAGATTGCATTCGGGCATGTGATTGTGGTTTTCGAATAAATGAAATTTAATTGTTACAGATGAGGCAGAGATTCATGAGAGCAATACAAATTCAGAAAAGAGGGAAATATTGCCCTCTAATGTATATCAAACCCAAAATGTAATGAGACAACTAGAAATTAACATTATATAATTGTGGAATGTCATATACTCCAGAATATATATTAATATACAACAACTTATGTTGTAGCCGTGAACGGTTGGTTCATGTCACAAGAAAACATGGTTACTAATATTGTTAAATGTAGCACATGCAAAGATTCTATTGCCAAGGAATCGAAATACTTTACCTGTTTTTANTCCAATTATTTTATATGCCTGCGAAGTATGGGTTCCTGGACTGGAAAAAAGACTTTGTTCAAAACTTAGAAAATGCATCAAGTTTTTCTCTATTGTTGCACATGTTGACAAGATTTACTTAATAAATATGATGAATCAGTTATTCTATACAAGATTCATGAAAACAGTTTTAAAAATTCAAAGTGACGTGAAGCATCCAATGTATCATAAGTTCCAAGAAATACGCCCAGCGCGAACTTCCCGGCACGTGGTATCCCTTCCTTCAGGCCGCACTGAGTTATATAAAAGGACATTTTACCATGCAGCCTGTAAATATCTGTATGATGGCTCTTATCCATGTTTTCTATAACAAACATTATTTGTGTCTAGTATTCCTATTTATTGTACACGTACAGTACAGGAATAAAAGCGTTACAAATAAAAATAATATATTAAATGTGCGGTAAATTCCGTATTAGCAAAAATGCTTAACTTAGGCATTTTTATCTGCTTTTTTCAATATTGCTATTTTTTAAGTTTATTGATTAGACCTATATTATACTTTTCACTAAAGTCTACATCATCATGTTAGTAATTCAAAAACGTGCTACACGCATTACATTTCTTAACAATGAGTGACATGAATTTTGCGAAAAAAATAGCCAAACAGCTTTCTTTAACTAAGCAACCTTCATTTAACGTTCAGATACTTAGTAATAAACTATTCTCGACAAATGAAAATTCTCAGTCATTTAAGCAAAGGCTCAAATTTGAGTATGGAAAAGGATTTAACTCCTAAGTAGCATAAGTTCGTAACGCGCGACTTTTGTCATTTTCAAATCGAGCAAATGTATTATCCATTTTGAGATTTTAGAAATTTTCATCAATTCAATCCATTTTTAACTAACGCCTTTATAAAAATTATGCTTTTAATAAGCTAACGTTAAATAATTATATTTCTTTGCTAATTTATCCTTAGACGCTAAATTTATTGTTTTATAAATTTGTAAGATTATTGTAATTGAATTTGTTATTATTTGATATTTAGTATTTAACTGTATAAAAACAATGTTTAATTCAAAAACAAACAATTTATTCCATAATTTACAAACGCTACCTGGCCACTGTTCTTTTTTCTTTACCATTGCCCGCTCGTAACCGTAATAATTATACACTACCCGCAATATTCTACTACCAATTTTTCAAAATCTGTCATGGTTTCACCTACAGCACGGGAACATTTAAAATCGTGCACGTGGGCGGGACTCAAATATTTTTTCTTCAGAACAAAATATTTCAAGGTAGTTGTTGCTCCCATGGGCATTAGACCGCCTCATTATCTTAACACTAGTTGTATAAATAATTTGAATATTTTTTTTGGAAAAATCGGATTTCTCATTGGAAAAAATCATATTTGCATGGACTTCAGGCACTAGAATAGGTTTTAGCACAAACCTTCATCATTGCAAGATCGGGCCCACCTCCATAGATGTGTTCATGTAAAATCCTTCAATATTTCTTAACAGGCTTGGATAAAATTGCTCAAATATGTGGACAAATCGAATTGTTATATTTAAGTAATATTATTTGAATTAAGGATGGAAAATCTGCATGATGTATTTCTTCTCAAAATATATAGAAATTGTAAAATGAATCTAATTAAGTAGTTGTATTACTTTTACTATATCGACTTATTCAGATTCAGACTAATATTGAGTAGCTGAAATACAGTTGTATGCACGGTGGATAATCGATAAAAGCTTGAAATTAACAGAATTACCACCTAATTGAAGAACTATTCACAATAATTAGTTATTTAACAGCGTGATAGGTCTGCTAAGGCAACTCAACCGGGCCGAATACGTACGATAAATAAAAATTTCCCCTGTTAAGCTTAATCGGCATTCTTTCATGCTATTAAGATTCAGTGTTATTTCTTATATACAGCACCTAAGAATATGCATAAGTATACAGGAGAGGGATGCGACTTTCGAGTCATAAACTGGATAGTTTTTTACTGGTATCCGTAATAATTATACCAGCTGTTAAACCGTACCCGGACAACCCTAATTTCAATAACTATAATATACACTACAGAAATTGCAACAAGAATTTTGAAATTAGTTCTACGCTTTTTACAAACATTTTTGCCTGCTAAATTTAGCACAAAAGAGGATGGCATGGACTGTGAAATATCCATAGTGTTGTTTTTTAATACATGATTTTTTTCTATCTGTTTCGAAAGTGGGCGTTGCTTGTGGTTATGATTAACAACATTTTTCCTTGACCCTATGAAAACTTTTAAATCTATTAATAGAAATGCTAATAAATTCGTATACATGCTCTTATAGATAGGTTTGTTTTGGTAGAGGAATACATTTCATAATCCCTAAATTACTAAGTGTGCTAAAAACAGATTTGCATTCCAGAATTCTAACTTTTTTACAAAAAACACTTTGAAACTTTGGAGCATATTTCTTACATTATTATTAAATAATTATTAATTCTTATTGAGACTGAAACCTTAACGTTATAGCAGTTCCGTTAATGTAGATATTACGCTTGGAACCTGTAAGTTGAACTATCCATTTATTTTAATTGAGTTAATGTAGAAAACCTTCGTAAAATGTCCATTTCATCTGTCCAATGAAAGACAAAACATGTTCTATTCTTTTAAGTATACATTCGATTATAGCTGCAGAAATAGAAATAAAATAGTTTACAAGGTTCGTTAGAACTTCAAATTCATTCGCCCTCTAGCCGTTGATGAATTTATATCAGCCAAATAGTTTTTACGAAATCCATGAAAATGGGAAACCTACAATAATTACAGCCAAGGCTCACATAAGGCATTTCTTTGAATCTTTAGCATCTGAATTTTCAGGCATTAGATAGCCTTAAATGCGAAAGCAATCCACTTCATAAAAAATGTGTATGTTTGTCTTAATTCATATATCATTGCCTTATTTTAAATAATCTTTATATGAAACTTTAGCTTGGAGGGATGTTTGTAATGCACCGTTAAGATGTACTGGAAGAAAGGCAACAGATCTTTCACTCATCTGTGAACAGCTTCGCATGCTTTGTCTGGGGAACTATAAAACTGAAACCGGAAGGAAATCACGAGGAGCCAAATTTATAAAGAGTTTATCTCAGTATGCACCGATTTGCCTTTTGTTTTACTAAATATCATTTAGAGGTGTCTATTTGTCTGCTGTTTTATACACAAGCGATGAGCGGGTAATCCTAACAACTGACGATCTCGTCCCTACGGTTGAAGTAGATGAAGGCTGTCCTAGTAACATATCGCATGATTTTCATTGGTTTTTGAAGGTAATATTGAACTAAATTTTTCTGCAAAATCTACATTTGCAATATAATACTTTTCCCTGGAAGCATTCACTTCTTAAAAACCTATTAGTGTTTTCATTAATTTTGTGAATGGCTATTGTTGATTGTCATAATTTTCTGCTTTAATTCAAAATAATTAAATTTAAAGAATACCCTCTTGAAGCCCAGACCTCCCCAACTAAGGGCTACACTTTCAAATTGGCATATTTTCTGTAAACACAATTAATCAATGCGCACAAACTGTTCCGAAATATAAATTGAGTTTGGCAAAAATTATTTCATTGGAGATACATCGATTATTGTGAACATTTATGTGCAAAAACAAGATAAGTAATTATTATTAAATCATTTGTATAAAAACAGCTCTATAGATTTTCCTCGCTATGAGTAATCTTGGGAATTTTTAACATACCTCCATTAAATTTTGAGGAATTCTAAGACGGATAAGAAAATGAAAAATAAAGTACACTTAAAAAATTAATTAGTATTGTCTAAAATATTAGAAGTACATATTTGTTACTTTTAAAACTTAGTATTTTATATTCTATCATCCTTAGTGAAATGATGAATCAATATATTTTTAAAATCGATTTAGGTTTCTAATATTTGGGAAGAGTTAAACATATTTTATCAAGAGTTGGATCAAAATTCAACAAACTCTAGTATTGCATTTCGTGCACGACTTTTGCAAGCGGCATTAAATCTTCAAAGCTTGTTATGCACTCAAGAAATCGGACAGTTGTACCACAGAGTCCTTCGAGATAATCACGGAAACATATTATTCGTTTTACTCACGCAGGTTTCTAACAAAACTTAATAAGAGATGCATTTTTATCACTTATTTATAGATAAATCAACCAAAAATTCCCTCTGGTTCCGGTACTAAGCTCTCTTCAATTGCGAAGGCTATAAGTAAACGAAGAGCTAAGCTAGAAAATTTTTCAGGGCTAGGGCACCATAGCTCAGGAAATGAATCATCACAAAATTCAGGCATTGAAGAGTTCTCAGCAATGGACATGCTGTTTCTTGATTTAGAGGTAACATATCAAGACAAGATTTACTGTTTTGTTCGTTGTGGCTGATTCTTTATGATTACCTTTGATATTCAGAATCTATATATATATATATATATATATATATATATGTATATGTATATGTATATATATATATATGTATTTACACACGTTTGAATCAATTCTTAAAAATAGCTAAGTTCAATTTTATTAAACCGCGCAAGCTTTGATAGAAATTTATTATGCTGAGATTTATCTTTGATACTAAACTAAAGAGTACATATTCGTTGGTCATCTAAAATCGGAAATGTATTTGCGAAAAAATTTTTTAATGCCACCAAAATGCAATATCTTAGAAGTTTTAGTCATCACATTCAGGTGGCTTTACAAAAGTTTTGAACAATAGACTCAGAATAATTTGAGGATCATTCTTTCTTTATAGCCTCCAAGTTTTCAGCTGATTCAACTGTGAACTTTAGAAATAAAATTATTTTAGCCTCTTAAATAAAAAATTCAATATAGGGAGATGGAATTTTCCTGTGTTACTTACTGAATTTCTAGATTTGCAACAGTAACGTGATTTTTAATCTGAAACGGTAAATGCTAATAAATTTATAGTATGTTTATGACAACTTGATAGATTCGCTTAAAATGTACTGTTATAAGGCGTTATATAGCCACTTTGTAAATAAAATTTTTCAAAATATATTTAAAAGCATACTCTTATTAACTATATTGCGTGGATTTGTGAGAATTGCTTAGTTTAAAGGAATTTGCGATGAAGAGCTTGATCTTTTTTGTTTAGGAACTTGTTAGATTTCAACAATGTCAACAAAAACCAGTGCGCACTGGGCTTTATCTAGCTCTTTTGAAGGCTGAATCATCAATTAACAATCTTAATGTTCAATTGCCTTATTCCTGCCCCAACATGCTTCCTTGTGTTCGAATCCGGGATCTTAATCACGTATCAAGGTATGAATTTGTAAAGAAATTGCATGGAAAAATTTAGGAATAGAATATACATGTATATTGAAACATTATTAGATAATAATTGCAAAATTCATATGATCAAGGTTTTAAGCTTAGGACTACCAAATTATTATTATTGCGATACTAGAGATTAAGTAGTAATATTTGGCAATAAGTGGATATTTTCCTTGGAATTCCAAATGACTAGACTATAATGAAGGGTACAAAACTTACAACTAAGTAAGTGGTGAACCCTGAAAGTGCAAAAATATTTTATATCAAATGGACAATGATTTTAGAGATGAATGGAGTTGGCTAGTAGATGGCCGATCTACTCTCGGTGATTTAAATCAAATACAGAGAGCATTCAGATTACAGCTGGCCATCGCTGTTGGTAAACTCTTTCGGAAGATGTCTCTGAAAGATGATCAATGGAGTTATCGTCTGTATACTCATGAAATCATCGGTTAACTTTTTGAAATAATCTTGTTGAAACTTAAGAATAATTTATTCAATTTATATATGTCTTGTTCTATTTGTGCTATGTACCACATCCGTCTATAAGTTTTGCCTTGGGGGAATTGTGGACATGCCGAGGGGAAGAGGGTTAAAATATGTTACAGCTAATGTTTTACATTGTTTGCAGCGAATTCTATAAACGTGTAAATCGCTATAAATAATATTTTCCAACAAACATGAAATAAATATAGTCATTATTGGTTAAAATGAATTCGGTTGCAGAAAAATAATAGTTAAACCCCCGTTTGCACTGCATTATAAAAACCCATTATAATTCAATAAAAGCATATATATATATAGTTAAGAAAGGGGGATCTGTATATGGAGTTATCTCAAAATTTTCATGTTTTCATTCATTTTTAATAATTTCCTATTGGTTTTGATATCAAAAAATAAATGTGTTTTTGTTGATGCAAATATTTGAATAAAAAATAATAAAATTTGTAAAACTATAGTTAAAATTCTGTAAAGTCAAAGATGTGTAAATACACTTTTTTCACATCAAAATCAATAGAAATAAAGATATTTATGACATCTATCTAGTAAAACCGCAATGAAATGCCTTTTCCAGAATGTGCACTAGAGTACTGGGCAGAAGTATACTTGGGTTGTATCATTTCGTTGAGGGCCAGATATTTTATTAGATATATAAAATGCTACCTACTAAATAAACTTATGAAAAAGCGCAGAAGGATGCCGAGAAATACCTTTCTTTAAATTGACGTTATTGTTTCGCTGGGATATCTGATACATCGGCAGGCTTCATATGGGGTGACATCTTTGGACCCACAACTCCACAATCCACTCCACAAGAAATTTCTACAAATCCACCCCATAATTTTTTTGATAATTCAGTCAAATGTTTCACTACAATCATTTTTTAGACTCAGAGGATTTTATGTATATTTTAATATGCAGAATTAACATAGAAAAAGTTATAAGTAAATTTTACAACTTAATCACTATCTTCATCATAGTTATATTCAGTAATGCAATTTCTTAAAGTTTATGATTTGATAATGTTTAGAATTATTTAGGTTGGCTATAAAAATTGCCACCCCACAATTTCCCACAGGAATTCCCGTAACCTAGAATCTCATCCCACACTGACGTTGAGGATTTCAGCAGTAGCCGGCTAGGGCTGTTTCGTTCAAGTCACGATCAGCTGCGGCCACTTTAAATATCACGGGCGTTGATAGCACAACATTATTATTTATATTTGAATGACACAGCTTATTGAGTGCACAACTTATGTATGTGTAAATTGTTGTATTAAATAATGCTAGTATTGCTTGTATCAACAGGAATGAAGACAAAAAAACAAGCTAGGAATTAGTTTTTTTCATTGACGCATGTTTGCGATATTCAAAACCGTTTTTAACATTTGTATCTGAAGCAGACTTGATTTATTTAACCAAAGGTTTTATGTATAAGAGCATAGGTAACAATCACTTTTGAATATGGAAGTGTTGAGAAGCCTACGCTAACGCATTTGAGTTTGAGTTGGGTATTTCTAAGAACGCGAGGATGTCAATGTCTGTGAAAGCGTATATGTGGTTGAACGTTGGAGATGCATGATGCGAGTGCTTGGGCTATGTTTTCAAATCAGTAAGAATATCTATTGCATTCAAGAATACATAGATGTTATTTAGGTTCTTACAATTAAATTTTTTGTTTGAACAATATTTTAGAGGTTAATTCCGACATATCAGTAATACTTCTTTTGCCATCAATTGTTACCTCAGTTAACAGTGCGTCTGATACTCAAACAACAGCTTCTTTGGTTTCTCTACAAATTCATTTGTTTGAATTCAGTATGAATTTAAATGTTTAATTTTCCTATATTTGTATGTATGTCATATATCTACAGAAAGATAAAGAAAATATTGCGCAATGGTTGCTCAACAACAGAGTATTCAATTAGTAAATTAATCCATTCTAGTATGAAATTAGTGCAAATTTTGTTCACAATCTCATTTACAATTTGAAAAAATTGTTCTGTTCTTTTTTATCAGTGTACAAAAGTAGAATTGTGACTGTGATTGCTTAAATGTCAACACGACTGAAATACAATTAGAAATTTTGAAATTATGAAGTATTTGACTGTTTTGCTAGTATGAACGTTTTCTTACATGGTCCGTATTTCACTTAACCGATTTAAAAGTAATATTTACCATTTCAGTGGTTATCAGGACTACTAGTAGGGTATATTTTGCTGAACCTATCCAAGCCATTCATAAGTTTTCAGTTTTTATCAAAAATAAACCCAACCAACCCAAACCAAGTAGAAGTTTTCAAAATCTGATCCAGCACTATCACAACAATTTATAATACTTCTTTAAGAAATCAAGTTCAATCTGGAAATGCGAATTATCAGTCAATTCCTTAGATGTCTGTCACCCTCATCTAATGAATTGTAATGTCTATAAAACATGCTTTCAAAAAGTCTTCATCTTGATTTCTTATGAAATCCTTTGCAGTATTAATATATTTTACTGTAAATAAGCAATAACTTCATATAATTTTAATTAACATTTTCCATGATAAATACACTCATTTAATCCAACGCATTAAACGTTTTATTAATGCGACTAAACGTGACACGACCCACTTGCAGCCCTGATTTTTATTAGCGGTAACGTTTATAAATAGATATTTCTCTGAGAAATGTTGCTTAGCTAGTTATTTTTTCAGTAAAAATATTAACTTTAACAACCATTTGTTTAGCACATTTATCAGTTTACCAAAGATACTTGACATCATCATATTGTAGAGTTGCGTGCTTGTTAGATATTCTTAACCTCACCTCTCTTTTCCAACTTAGACAGGTAATGTTAAGTTAATTAAATGTAAGTATTTTGTACAATTCTAGGCTTTTTCCGACGCCGAAGTGAAGTATGCTAATGCCAGAGTAGAAACAATATCTCGTTTAGCTGAGCAAACAGAGATTATTTGGAAATCCTTGCGATGGGTTTTAGACACTTTGCAAATCACCCGTGAACAAATACGACATCCTCATGCACTAGGGGTACCATTAAGGTTTGTATTAGATTCAGCCCGTGGGTCTCTAGATTATATTGGAAAGAGTGGTGCAAAAGAACCAAATTATTTATCAGGATCGATGTCAACGCATTGTGGGCTATCACAATGGCAGAATTCGGCCAGTGGTATTACTATGCAAGTTTTTCCTCTTTTCTCCTGTGGTCTTCCTCATCAAACAAGTGTAAGCTTGTAATTTATTTCGAAGTTGCAAAGTAGCATAAACAAATCGAATTTGGATTGTGAATTTCCTTCCAAAATACAACTGTAAAGATAAGATAGTTTCATAAAGTATGAAAATAGTAGTACTACTAAGTAATCGACGATAATATCAAGTTACTATCTACATGTATGTGTAGACATTTTGCTAATTAATTTTTAGGTTCGCGTACACGTCACTCCACAAACAACTAGTAAGGATATTCTTGAAATTGTGAACAACCAGCTAAAAGAAGCTGCACTAAGACACAACCCTGGTTTAATTTGGCCGCCAAATGACGCTTTTGAACTATGTCTCACAACTTCTCCTTCAGACAGTGGACTCCAAGCCAATTTTCGACCATTTATGGTTGAGCGAGCAGCTACCGGAACTCTATATATTCGACTTCGAAAGCATTCTCCAATTTTTACAAACTATTCTGAAGTGTGATTTCACTTTTTGTACGTAGTGCAGTATTTTTTCATTAGGATTTTAATATTTTAAATTTTGTAAAATATACAGTGTTTCTTACTCTTGCAGATAAAACAAGATATAGTATAACAATTCTCGAGTTTCCGAGCAGACAGCGCATGTACTCCAATTTGTTACTCCACCGGGTCAGAGAGTAGGTTCTCCTAAAGGTGTGTTCCCACTATCGACTTTTATCAGCAGATTTTAATCGAAAATGCAATTATTTTCGTTCACATTGGCGATTTTTTATCATCCGATTTTTTATCAGAAAATACGGAGTTGGAAGAGCGTTCAGACTATCGATTTTTTATCAGATGATAAATTATCATCTTTTGATTGACAGTAAGAAAAACAACAACATCTGTTTATGGATTGGTTTGCCTTGGAATGTAAACAATGTTTACATATTTTGAAGTTGAAATATTACAAAGACAATAATTTCCGTTTTGGAAGTCTGTTCCCTATTGAGAAGTAAGCAATTAGTTTCAAGTAGCTATTCGACTAGTTTTAGTACCGTTCAGACTATCGACTTTTATCAGCTGATAAATTATCAGATGACAGTAATTTGGCTGTTTTGCCAAAAAATCGGATGGAGCGTTCACACTATCGACTTTTATCACCTATTTCTTGACAGATGATAAAAGTCGATAGTGGGAACACACCTTAAGACATGTCTGCATATCCACCAAATCAAAACCGCGTATCATTGTTTGAATTATTGCAGGTACTAGGTGAAATCAAACCGGTATCCGACCCCAATTTATTATGCAGTCTGATAATTGAGATCTAGTATATTAAAATTGGGCTCCAACGTTACTGTTGCAAATTTATAGAGCAAAGTGAACATGTCGTTTCAATTACTGACCGAATTTTACTACATGTATTGGGGCTTAAGAGTAGAGTTGTCCAAAATAATTCAGAGAGACCGGGGCGAGTTGCATCATTTTATAATGTGGCACTTCTTATTTCTTTAATTTTCTCATTTAAAATACATAAAATTTACCTAGATAGCACATTGCAAATATTGATCTCTATTACATAATTATCTGTTTTCACTAATTTCATTACCTAAGGTTATAATAACCCTATATAGAAAATGCATACAAATTGTTGCAATTTACCGCATAGATGAAGTAAATTGAATTACTCTAAAATTTGCATTGATATCGTTGATAACAATCATAATAGAAAGAAATGAAACAAAAAAGGAGTAAAGAAACATTAATGAAATAACAAAAACTTAGAAAAATTACAGATAACTAGTCTGAATCACAATTGTGACAATGTAATTATTTTCTCCAGGTATGCAGGAAAGGCAGAGTTAGGAGGCAACCGATCATGCCTCCTCCAATCAGAGCGACTTCCAACATTAATAAGCCATTTAGATATGGTAATTTCATAAACTACGAAGTTAAATTGTCACTTTGCCCCACCAACTCAAAATCCTGGCTACGAACCTTAGTGCACCCGTAAAGAACAATACTTTTATCTTGACTTTTGATTTTCTCAATACTTCTTAGAAAAACGTTTTCTGCTAACCAGTATCCTCCTCATTATGAAGAATATATTAGCCTACCACTGTATGCAATACCGGAGTTTAAAATTGGACTTATTTGGGACAAAGAAAAATTTCTTCAGTATTGGATTTTTACCCAGTACTGCATTACAGGCATCAATTGGTTTTTTGTAATTCACCGTCACTGTAAATTTGAGATGTCAATGTGATAAAGTTAAAGGGGTGATACGGATCCGATACTACTATAAAAACCCTCAGGGTGTTTTCTATCTGTTTAATTTGAACTATATAGGAGTAATTACTAATTCACTAAATTACGTTTCCTTGTTTTTTGTTTTTAATGTTATGACGAAAATAGCAAGCATTGTCGGATAACAAATGGTCCGTTAATGGGATCAATGGCCAATAATGGCCATTCATTTGCCAACCATAACCAACAAAACAAAAAGTTATAAAAATCTTAAAATTCCAAAATTATACAAAGAAATGATTATATTGTTGTATATAATAGGTGTATTTAATTAAAGTTTAATTTCAATTTTCAAAAAGTACTATTTATCAGTTTCTTTTAGACCATTAATGGCATTACTGGATCGATCTGCCATCTAGCGAACACATACTAATTATAGTGATTTACAATTTTCCTGATCAAATTAAATTTCATTAAAAATGAAATTACTTACCCTTTAGTAGTTGATAACACAATCTAGTATGCCAGCTCTTGTTTTTATGAGCGCTGTATAATGAATTCAATGATTTACAGCAAGGTGTTCAATCATTAGGATATTATACTATACACATTACCAACTGTGCTCTTAGCTCAAGCAATTTATACCAATTTGCGAATTATAACTCATAATATAATATTGGACATCATCAGTGGACTGCTTGTGGAAAAATGTGGCACTTGTGACAGCTGATGCCACCAGTGGCCCATTTATGGGCCATTTGCGGCATCAGTTCAAACCTTAGTAATCAATAATCAATAAACAGATGCTTGTAAATAGAACCCACCTCATTATTTTACTTCCTAGATTCTTTTAATATAAAAAAGGAATTGCGAAAAGCATTCTTGACATTAATTTCTAAAAAATTAGTGAATTTTCAAAATAATTTATTCATGCATATTTGGATGACTTGAAGTTAACTGTAATATAAAAAAGTTACAATTGAGTAGAAGAGATTTTTCACGAGTTAAAAAAGTACTATTTCAAAATTGTACTTTATTTGAAAATCTAAGTTTTGCTAAATTTGGCAGATTTATATATTTATTGTTATCATTTATGAACAAGAAATTCAACTTTTTATTAAATATTTGTACTGAAAATGTTTGATAGGATATCTAAGATATCTTGCTGCCCTATGTTAGGCTTGTGTATGTTCAAACAGAAATGTTTAAACTTCTTGGATATATGTAGTTGTCGTTTTATATATAATAATGATTTGCTATGAAAATCAACTGCTTGCCACCAATGGCCCCGAATGGACCATTATTGGCGGCCCCATTAATCCCCGGCGGTTATCTTCTGCCAATAATGGCCCATTATCGGTTCATTAATGGCTTGCTATTTGGGGAGGTAATAGATTATTTTGTGCTCTGTTGTTTTTGTTATTAACGTTTTGAGCCACTGGTACCAAGGGACCAAACGTTTCCAGTAATAGGATTTTCAGTGCGGTACCGCAGAATTCTAATGAAAATTCCAAACTTGGGGAACCAAATTGGTTTAAAATTGAATATGCTCAAAACGACAAAAAGCACAATTTTTTGAGACAAACATGTAACAATGTAGGAAGTCTAGGGAGCAATCTTATTTAAAATTTTTGAGTAGCAATCATTGATAAATGAAGGAAAATGCCAAAAGGCTATATAAAATGCAAGGCAAACAATTATCTGTATATTTTCACTGCGAATGGAAATTACAACATTAACTTGTTGTCTAACCATGCATCTATCATCATATTTCTGTTCATTTGATTTTTTTCCGTTATTACATATATCAAATTTCTGTGGCTACACTGGAGATTACTTCTGAATTTAGAGAAAGGACGTCTAAATATTATTATATTAAGAAGTCCTTGATTTAGAGCTTGCAATTATTCTTACATTTGTAAGCACATATTGATATCTTTCAATATTTATAATCATTATAGTATTTTTTATAGTATTATTTATAGATAGATCAAATAAACATGGAGAAATGGGGTAATCTTAGTCCTACGAGTACCATTGAATGGGTGGACACCGAAGATGAGAGATATCTGGTGGAGATAAAAATAACAAGAGAAAGGGAAAAAGACATAGAAGAAAGAAATTATCAAACAGTGAAAGAGAGTCATACAGTGTCGACGATGAAGATAATGTTTACAGAAGCATTTACAAGAACAGAAGTAAATGAAATGTTGAAAGCCCACAATCAAATAGCAATAGACGTAGAATGTGTCACATCAAAAATACAGATCCCACCAGAAACCACAGTGCGACTAAGAAGAAAAGGATTAACAGACAAAAAAAGACTACGTATATCAGCACGAAATACCTCTAATCAA
>CABFPE010000042.1:1414270-1426374 GCA_900660155.1 Hofstenia miamia
AACTACTAGTGTCATACTTCTTATACCTATAGCTAATTTTCTAACTATTAAATTGATGTGAGAGTTGAATTTTAGTTTTGAGTCCAAAATATGAACATTATTATTATTTACATTTAAAATCACTGCAGAAACATCGTAATTGCTTTTATTCGGCTGCAAAATACAAAATTCTGTTTTAGCTTCATTAATATTCAACTTGTGCATACAAAAGTATTTTGACAATTTGTTACAATTCAATCCTATAGATTCCGCTGCTAGGTGCATTAATGAATTATCGCTGAAAATGCAAGTGTCATCGGCATATTGGATTAAGTTGCAATTAGTTATAGAATGCATGTCATTTACATAAATACTAAAAAGAAGAGGACCNAATCCTGAAAAATATAATTAAATTTTACTCTGGAATCTTTTATTGGAGTAACTAGTTATCAATTGCTTACTATTACTAGAAAATCCTAAGTGAGATAGTTTTTAATTAGACTGTTATGAGTAATCGAATCAGAGGCTTTTGAAAGATCTAAATAAGGTATAGTTACAAATTTATTAGAATCAAGCAATGCTCTCCAAGTTTCGGTAGCATTTAATAGTGCATCAGTTGTTGAGAAATGTTTGCGAAATCCAAATTGCGTGTTTGAAAATAAATTATACTTATTTAAATGTTCAGTTATTTGATTATGTAATATTCTTTCGAATATTTTGCTTATTGGAGAAGTAATTGAGATTGGCCGATAATTAGTGGCAATTGATAGATCGTTGTTCTTAAAAATAGGAGCAATGTGAGCAAGTTTTAAATTATCCGGGAAGTAACTAAATTTTATGCATTCATTAAAGATAAAATTTAATGGATTTGCAATGATGTCTGCAGTAATTTTAAGGACCCATGAGGGAATGCTTGAGGGTATCGCTTGATTTGTTGGTTTTAAGGTTATTGATTGACTTCATAATTTCATAACTAGTTGAGCTTCGGAATGAAAATTCGGGTGTAAAAATTTTGTGTGAAACGTTTTCGTACTTAACGAGGGGCCGTTGTATTTTCCTAGATTAACAAAAGTCTTATTTAATTCATTTAATATTTCTAAATTGTCAGAAAGATTGTTTCCTTTCTGATCTTTTATCACATCAATTGAGCTTGATTTCGATCGCTTATAATTTGTGATTTCTTGTATTAGCTACCATTTTGAACGTTCACTTGGAAGGCGTGCATATTCATTCTTAATTAATTCGTTGAATTCCTTACGAGATTCGATGCATTTCTAGCCTTTTTATATGCGGCAAAATTCTTGCTGGTTCGGGAAATCATAAAATGTTTATACGTTCTGTTCTTTTCGCGAATCAATGCTTTGCAACTGTCAGTTATCCAAGGTTTATTCGAAAAAGTATTGTTTGCTTTGGAGTTTGTACTGGATTTAACCATTATTTTCTTTTCAGGGCAAAATCTGTTAAGATAAAATTCAAAAATTTTTAAAATGTTTTCCAGCATTTCATTTATATTTGATGCAGAATATACAGGAAACCAATTTTCTGATGAGAGGGATAATTTAAAATTATTAATATTTTCAATACATTTTTCACGAGTTTTAATCCATTTCATGTTATTTTTTGGGGCTGAATGAGACCTTTAAAATTTAAATAGATGTAAAACAGTGGTCAGAGAATGGGCATTCAGAAGTAGTATACTCATATTATAGATTGTTGTTCTCAGATAGTATAATGTAGTCAATTAGTGTTCTACTCGATGATGTCATTCTAGTATGTAATGTTTTATTGGCCAATACTAGATTAAATGTGTTCAGAAACAGATCCATTTTACATTGGTCATTAGCATTAAAATAATTTAGGTTCCAATCCCCGAAAAGTACTAAGTCAATATTTTCAGAACAAGCAAGTGATAATTCGTTTTCTAGTTGTTGAATAAAAGAATTAGAGAACTTCTTATGCGGAAACATTTAATAACTGCTTTTTAAAACGTGAATTTTTGATTGGATTATTAATTTCAACCCATAAACTATCAAAATTTGATTCGTTATTACTCTNCATGTTATTTTTTGGGGCTGAATGAGACCTTTGAAATTTGATAGATGTAAAACAGTGGTCAGAGAATGGGCATTCAGAAGTAGTATACTCATATTATAGATTGTTGTTCTCAGATAGTATAATGTAGTCAATTAGTGTTCTACTCGATGATGTCATTCTAGTATGTAATGTTTTATTGGCCAATACTAGATTAAATGTGTTCAGAAACAGATCCATTTTACATTGGTCATTAGCATTAAAATAATTTAGGTTCCAATCCCCGAAAAGTACTAAGTCAATATTTTCAGAACAAGCAAGTGATAATTCGTTTTCTAGTTGTTGAATAAAAGAATTAGAGAACTTCTTATGCGGAAACATTTAATAACTGCTTTTTAAAACGTGAATTTTTGATTGGATTATTAATTTCAACCCATAAACTATCAAAATTTGATTCGTTATTACTCTTAATATCGTTGCGTATCTTAGGATTAAATGACTTTATGATTAAAAATAATACACCTCCATCTTTGGATTTCCCAAGGCTTTGTTCAATATTCTATTCCTTCTAAATAGTGCATAACTATCATTAACAGTCCATGAGCTATCTAGATCTTCGTTTTTTAACCAAGTTTCGGAAACTGCGAGAGTTAAATCATTTTTAAAGCTTGAAATGAATTCCCTATGTTTGAAATTTTTAATGCTTATAGATTCCGAAAATTTAAATGTACATAATTCACTATAACTGAGCCGGTATTCAATTTTTTGATGCATGATTCAAAATTTAAGATCCGACTGCGATTAGTTTCAATGTGATTTACGGCTAATAACAGGAAGATTATAAGAGATATATAGAACTTTTAAAATTGATTTTAATAGTACATATGCGCCTGGATGACATAGTTAAGAATGTTCTTGAATAACACGTAGTTGATCGATATGTATTGAAATAAAACTGTACTGGTAAGAGTAAATCATACTCATTAGATTTGTAAGTCGAAATAAGGAAAATAAAAGTAAAGAATAAGTATTTTGATTTGAGAACAGAATTAAATTTAAGTTCATAGTAATTTTTCCGTAGCCTGGGCGTACTAAAACAAAAATATAATAAATAATAAAACATAATTAAAAAAGCCATAGTACAAAAAAAGTCCAGATAGAAATTAATCAAGTAGCACTAGTATCTAAAGTTGTGTATTTGTGTGAATTTGTAAAAAGCACAAAAATATGGGCGTTCAAAGTTACCCATGAATTGGGGTAACTTTGAGCACTATTTATAATTAGATCTTCTTGGTACCACTTTTGCCAGCTATCCCTCCCAAGTTCAAAACTAAACAAATAAATAGCATTTCCAATTTAAATTTAAACATTTTAATGACCAATTCAATAACAACATTATGCAAATTCAAATTTATCACATGCAAATAGCCAAAAGGCAATACTATATCACAACAAAACAAAAATTTATCACAGACACAAATCACAAATATAGTCAGATTCAAGTCTGGTATTGGCACAAGCCTCATGGCACCAGTTATTGCATTTACAACCTTTGATCCAAATTTCACTGGGTGGGTCCACATATGGTTCTGAGCAAAATATGCATTCGTATGCAACACAATTGCCAGTGATACGATTTGCATATGAATAGGGTCAAATACATCAGTTTTTAAGCTTGGTTTTAAGTTTATGTGTAAGCCGTAGATGATTATAAAGTTATTGAATGTTTTCAATAATAATTTATCCAAAAAAATAAGTGTACTTACTGTAAAAAGATAAAAGTATACACAATAACGAAAATATGGCTTTCTTTGTTCACCATCGAAATTTATATGTACAGACCGCAGCAAATGTTACAGGACCAAACTTCAAAATTGTGTTAATTTTGATATAATTAAAAATTCAAATTATGTAAGAAAATTGAGAATATATTTATTAAATATCAAAGTATGTGGCAATAAAACATTTTCTAATTGTGGCGTTCAATCTTACCCCAGTTTACGGCTTAAACAATATCTCTTCAGAAATCTTCTCAGGAATTTTTTTGTATGCATAGTAACTGCATTGATTTTCCTGAAACATATCAAATGAGAGCTTTCTATTGCATCTTCAGATTCACTCAACGGGCGTTCACTAGACATTTGGAATAGTCCTAAGCACATTATAAAAGTTAAATCACTCCATTATAATGAATTTATCATGACACGAACAGCATTTGCGTCAATTTTCCCCAAGTATTATAAAATTCTTTCTTTGAGTTGATCCACATCTTTTGAGGATGGACCAAAGTCCTCAATAGGCCTAAATTGTGGCAATCATGGAGGATTCATGTTTTTCGGCACAAGATTGATTTGAAGCTCTTCAAATGTGGAGATGGTGAGGTTAGCGTAATGGGCTGACGCCAAATCGGACCAAAACATGTAGTTGCTGTCATCATTGTTGAAAACCAGAATGGTTACAGGCGCTTGCAAATGCATTTAGCAGAATAAATTTTTTCATTGACAGCAAGATTTGAGAACAAATATATGGCTTTGAAACTCCTGCATCAGCAATCCAGACCAGGAGCTTCGTCTCAAATTTCTTCTGTGAATAGAATTTGACATTTCCGCTAGCAAGGACTCTTCACGTGGAATAATAAACTGGTTACCATCACCTATTGACAAAGCCTCTCGGCAGAGACAGCCAATCTTTAATCTCTAAGCTTCAATTTGATTTGAGGCCTCTTTGCTTTCTTAAAGACAGATATGCTCTCTTCTTTCAATTTGTTATTGGAATAGCGAAAAGAAATCTGAAAATTCTCTGACATTTCTTTTTGAGACAGGCCTTTGTTTGCAGTTACTTCCACAACCATTTTTCTTCAACTGTGGATTCATATTTTCAGCTTGTTTCTTGAGGCGCTACTTCTTGCAATGTTGCCTCTCTCTGAAATTGTTGATAATGTTGTACGCGGTAGATGGAAGAATGTTGCGCTGTTTGAAATAAAGAGCTATGCTATAAATGGAAGCTTCAGGATGATCAAATATCTATTGTACGCCCACTGATCAGCGATTTTCTTCTTCAAGTTACTGCATCACCCTTAGCGTGTTAACAACTGATTCTAAACCCTAAACAACAAAATATTGTGTCACATACATTGAATTTTGCTCTAAGAGTTACTATTCCATTTCCAAAGACAATTTTCAGTTATTCCAAATTTCTAATGAACACCTGTTATTTTAATTTCATTCCACTAAAAAACTCTAGCCAATTTTAATATAAACAACTATGAAATTATAAAATGTTAATATTGCATTAATTAAATATAGATTATGAAATGTTATTCAAAAGAAGAAGTGAAGAACACCACATTCAGAGTTGTAAACGAGCAAAAATCTTAAGCCTGAACCAGAACCGAATAGATTCTATGACAAATAATAATAATAATAATAATAATAATAATAATAATAATAATAATAATAATAATAATAATAATGGGCCCTAGTGGCCAAGGGGTAAAAGGCTAGACTGGGACCGCGAGGACCCGTGTTCGAGCCCGCCCCCCGACCCTACCTTCAATGAGAGTGAAACCGAAAGAAAAGGCCCTCAGTCCCCGGCAGGCCTTAAATGGTCAGAGGGTGCGAAGAATCTCCAGTCAGGTGGACTCCACAATCGGGAGTGTGGACTCAAGAAGTGGCAGTATAGGATCCACACAGACCAATGTACAACGGCACAAATGGACAGATGAGCAGAACAGGACAGCATTGGAGTGTTACAGAAGAAGCAGGCCAGATGAGAGGGGTTACAGGAAGAGAATTGAAGAATGGAAGAATGGAGGAAGGCAGGAACAGGATTAGAAGTTACAGAGCAGAGGCTTGCAGGACAAGTGTGAAAGCTACAGTTGGATGAAAGTAAAGGGAAAAAGAGAGTTGAACAGGCTAAGGGAAGATGAAGTGGCGGAAGCAGCAGAGCCAGTGGACGCAGAAACTTAAGCAACAATCAAGGAAAAGATGAAGGAAGAAATAGGTGAGAGAACTAGGTTGCCAGTTCCAAGAGGAGTTAAGAAAAGCAGGCTAGCAGTAGAGGCAGCAAAGGTCAATAAAGTGTTGGAGAGGATAGATGCTAGGAGTGTCACAGAAGTAAATAGCTTAGTGTATGCAGGCGCATGGTAAGTGCTGAAGAATGTAGGCATGGACATGAAGAAGAAAAGGCAACAAGAAGATAAGGGAGACAGAAAGCCAGCATGGGAAAGAAGAATTGAGAATAAAGTGGCAAAGATTAGGCAGCAAATAGGGAAGATTAGGACAAGTAAGGCAGTGCAGGACAGGTGCAGGGTAGGTAAAGGGAGGACAATAGAAACTGCAAGAGAAGAGCTAAAGCAGAGATTAGTTGCAGAAGCTGAGAAACTAAGAAAATATAGCCCAAGGGCAAACCAGGCAAGAGACAATATGAAGTTTGAGACTCAAGAAGGAAGATTCTACAAAGAACTAGATGCAGGAGAAAAGGCTACAGCTAGAGCAGGTGAGGATCTAAAGAAGATGAAGAATTGGAAGGCGCCAGGCAGAGATGAGGTGCATGGGTATTGGCTGAAGAAATTCACAAGTGTTCATGAGAGACTAGCAGTAGCACTGGAGGAGAGTGTGGTGAGTGGGTGTCCAGAGTGGATGGTAGTGGGAAGGACATTCCTGATACAGAAGGCTGGCATGTTACTTAGAACAGAATAGGTTGATACTAGAAGAGCAGAAGGGATGTAGGACAAAGACAGACGGATGCAAAGATCAGTTGGTTGTAGACCAGGCAGTGGTGGAGAATTGTAGAAGAAGGAAGACAAACTTGGCAATGGCATGGATAGACTACAGGAAGGCATATGACAGCATTTCACATAAGTTGGTATTGAAGACGTTAGAGGCTAATGGAATTTCACAGAAATGGGTTGAGTTTCTAGAGAGGGAGATGGCAAAGTGGCAGACTGAGATGGGCATAGGCTGAGGTTTAGACGGGGTATATTCCAGGGAGACAGCTTAGCGCCACTACTGTTTGTAGTTAGCTTGATACCTATCACAGAAAAGTTAAAGGAGACAGGCATAGGGTATAAGATGGAGAAGAATGGTAGAGCAGTGAGTCACCTGTGGTACATGGACGACCTGAAGATGTATGCTAGTTCAAGGAAGATGTTACAGAAGCAAGTGGAGACATTGGAGAAGGCAAGTAGAGATTCAGGGTTGGAGGTTGGATTAGGAAAGTGTGCAGCAGTGACAATGACTAGAGGCAAGTGTGTGGATGGGGAGGGCTTGAGGACAAGCAGAGGGGATAAGATTGAGGAAATGAAGATGAGGCTAAGGAAAGAATACAAGAGGAGAGTAGGAAGGTACTACAGAAGTCAGCATTGAATGGGCAGAACAGCATAAAGGCAATTAATACGTGGGCGATACCAGTGTTGAGATATTCAGCAGGAATAGTTAGATGGAACAAGAATGAACTTAGGGAGCTAGACAGAGAGACAAGGAAGGTACTAGCAGCAGAGAGGGCTTTCAACCTAAATGGAGATGTGGATAGGTTGTACATGGCAAGGCATAAAGGAGGGAAAGGACTGCTAAGTGTGGAGGAAACTGTAGAAGCAGAAGCACTAGGGCTAAAGGAATATGTAGAAGAGCAACCTAAGGGGTCCCTACTAGAGGTCACTAAGGAGTTAAAGAAGATAAGAACTGAGAGTGAAGGAAAGAAGATATACCAGAGTAGGATGGAATCAGAGAGACAAACAAGGTATAGGCAGAAGGCAATGCATGGAGAATACTGGAGGAACACAGAAAAGTGTGATAGAGAAGAGAGCAACAAGTGGTTAAAGAAGGCAGGACTGAAGAGAGAAACAGAAGCACTAATAATGGCAGCACAGGAGCAAGCAATAAGAACAAACTGGGTGAAGAAGCATATAGACAGAAGAGTAGAAGTAAGTGATAAGTGTAGGCTATGTAAGAAAGAGGCGGAGACAGTAGATCATCTGATAGCAGGGTGTGAGAAGTTGGCACAGAATGAGTATAAGTTCAGGCATGACAAGGTGGGACGAATGGTACACTGGAGTTTGAGCAGGCAGCATGGGTTAGAAGCAGGAGACAAGTGGTATGAGCACAAGCCACAGGGCGTCATAGAAAATGAGAAGGTTAAGATACTGTGGGACTTCAACATACAGACGAGCAAAGTGATAGAAGCACGGAGGCCAGACATAGTAGTGGTAGACAAAGAGAAAAGATTAGGAACAGTGATAGACATAGCAGTACCAAAGGACAGAAATGTAGAAAGCAAGGAGAAAGAGAAGATAGACAAGTACAGAGAGTTAGCAGAGGAAATAGAAAGGCTGTGGAAGTTAAAGAAGGTTGAAGTAGTCCCGGTAGTTGTAGGAGCACTAGGAGCAGTGAGTAAGAAGCATAAGAGATACTTGGAGGAGTTGGGAGTACCAAAGTGGGGAGGAGCAGTAGCACAGAAGGCAGCATTGTTAGGAACAGCTAGAGTCCTGAGGAAAGCTCTCAGACTCCCTGGGAACTGTTGAGTTCCCAGAGCTGAGATGGATACCAGCATGAACCTGTGAGAAGTTATGAAATAATAATAATAATGAAAGAACTTATTGCATTAGGAAAACAACGCAAATGAACAAAGGACTGGTAATACTACAAAATAAGGCAACAACTATGAACAGCATTCTGAACAAAGACACTTCAAATGCCAGCTACATGGGAGATCAACATTGTAGCTGTCAAAAGAGGACTGAAGTAAGAAGTTAAAAAGAGATTATCTGAAACATGACAGTGACAATGATGTCGGCATTTAAGTTAAACAGAATGAAGTTCACGGCTTGGGCAGTCCCATAGGAGAAGAACTTGTAAGTTTTGAATTTTCTTGATTCCTTAATAGCTACGAACTCATGATGCTGGCGTGTTCAAGACTCCTTAACACAAAAGAAGGCAGAGAACCATAACTCAGTTTTATTGTGGAACATTTCTAAAAAATAAGTTGATAAGAGATATGCAAGGAGTTTGTGAGGCAAAGCTGCTGCTTGTAGCATTTAGCACCGGTAACCCTGGATAAACATTTCAGGTTAAGGGTTTCAAGTTTTCTCATAATAGGGGTAGATGGGTACCAGCATGGAGATGCATAGAATAAAATTGATTTGACGCAAGTATTAATAATGGAGAGTTTCAAGGCAGACACCAATTTGAAGGGCATGTTGTGGTTTATGAAAAATAACGCACGCATGCAGGCAGAAATTTTTTAGTTTAGGTATGCATCCCAATCTCAGTTGGTTGGATACAATAATTCCTAGATTTTTGACACTGGAAACCGCTGGTATCATGTTCGAGATGCAGAGTTCAGCGGGAAACGAGTTGAACCCAATGTATTCACAATTAGTTTCGTATAATTGTAATCCACTCAACTTAGTCCATTGGAAAAAGCGGCTGATATCAGATGTCAAGGAGGAGGGATTCAAGGAACAAAAAAGCTTAGTATTGTCAGTGAACAGAAAACTTTCAAAATCAATAATGCAGTTAGGCAGGTCATCAATAAACAGTATAAACAGCAACAACCCCAGAACACTGCCCTGGGGAACGCCACTAGCAACATTGATGACACTACTAGAAAGAGTTAAATCAATACGGACATGTTGTGTGCGATTTGTCAAGTATGAGGCAAACAGGTCAATAAAATCTTGGTCAAAGCCGATGTTAATGAGCTCGAACAGGAGGTAATCATGACTGACTTTGTTGAATGCTTTCGCAAGCTCAATTAAATAGCAGCATATTGGGAACTGCTGTCAAGCTTGGAATATATCTTGTCCAAGTACAGAAGAAGCTTTGTGACAGTAGAGCTTTTCCTTCTGAAGTCATGTTGGTCATTGCGCAGCCTAGGTTTGACTTTTGGTTAGACAGAGTTGATGATTAGCCATTCAAGTACAAGTGATAGCTGTGGTAATGAGCTTATGGGACAGTAATTTCATACATTTTTAGGAGAGCGCGACTTTAACACCCGAGTTACAAAAGCACTCTTCTAACTAGAAGGCCATGCACAGCTACTTAGTATTAATGTGAACAAGAAGCAAGTGAGCGGTGCAAGAATATTATGGCATTTCCTGTAAACAAACTGAGGGACCAGGTCATTAGAGATTGATTTCTTGCACTTTGACAATAGAGTCGATAATTCAACAGGGTTAATTGGTAAATCCATGAGCATGATATCTGCATTTGGCATAGCATGAGGAAAAGCATCATGTATAGTACCATCTCCACAAAACAGAGAAGAAAAGTATTTGTTGACAGGTTAGCTACTGATTGAGATCCGCTAGAACACAACTCATCAAATTGAACTGATTCGGGGATACGTGGGTGGCCCTTGAACTGGAGGAATGAATCTGTAACTTGCGGAAATGTTCAATGAGGAAATTTCACAAAACAAGACAATTTTGTCTAACTCAACTGACTGCTCAAAATCTTGCTCCAGTACAGCCAAACATGTAGATTCTCTACACTTACATTTCATTGTCCTGATTTTGTTCACAATATGAATAGAATGAGACGAGTAGTAATAGGGGAATTCATGTCTGCATTTAGTCTTCTTGTTACAAGATGCATTTAGTGCATTAGCAATGTGCAACTGGAGTAAATCCAGAAAATTGGAGTAATAGTTCAAATGTAGACACTCATACAGTGGCTCAACCAAGTGACTGAAAATTAGAGTATTGAATCAAGATTCAGAAAGGACACTTGATGCCGACCATTGAGACCTTGCAAGTGAGCTGTAAAGTTGAATGCAACCAAATACAGGAAAATAATCAGAATACGGAGATTTATCACCAAAGATGGAGAAAGGATCCGGATGGAAGATGCACAAAACGTTGATAGTATTGCATTGGAAAATCAGCTATTTGCAACAAACCGAATTTCTCCAGTTCAGATAGAAATGACTGCAATTCACTTGAGTTTGCATAAGCTGAGGCCCAGCAAATAGCGGTAAATTCAGATCGCCCAGGACAACAACAATTTTTTCACTTGAAACATCAGAGCGTACAGTAGCCCTAAACGCAGCCATGTGGTATCCCAGGCAAGGACTGATATCAGTAGGGTCAACAATAACTGGAGCGGCTAGGAGGATTGCACAAGAGTACATAAAAAAGATAGAAATAATCATGTAAACGAATAACGGAACAGCTGAAATCAGAGTACTGAAACATATCAAAAGTTTGCAGCAATGACCTTTCATTGACAGCAATAAGGACTCCGCCATGTTGTCCTGATTGTCTATCTGTGCAAGTGCAAACCAAAAAATTTGAAAGGCTAAGTACCTCAGAATCGGGAATGTCTTCATTCAGCCAGGTTTCAGTCAGGAAGAGAATGCCAATAATATTTCGTGAAAGAAGATCTGCCAGCTTTAGTTTTTGAGAAATTGAAACCAAGCTTTGTTCATTGAGCAAACACATTGTGGCATGCGGTAGTCAGCTGGATTTAGAAATTTCTCGTTGGCCATGGTAGAGCTTGAGTTTCCGAATTTTCAATTCTGATTTGAGGACACTATCTCGGACGGATACCTCATGCCGAAGTTTTAACAGGTACCGCAGTTTTGATTATCGGCTTGTGACAAGGTTTAGAAAGGTAAACTTTTCAGCATATATGATTTTGATAAGCACTTTGTTGCATCAAATTCCGAGTGAAATTCAATAAGGAGTGGCCAATGTCATTTTGCACTGTCTTTGAATTTCCCGAGCCACCAGATGGATTTAATTGTAGTGCAATCTGCCTCATTCAGATGTGCCAGAACGTCCTTGATTTGGCTGATGCCCGATTTGGTATTAGAATTGAAAGTATTTTTTCCTTCTGGAATGCCATCAATTTTGATTTCACGAGCACAGTTATTATCTGGATGACGTGTTATCTCCACCGCTTTAGGAGGGATAGAAATAGTTGTGTCAGTTAGCTGCGATGGTGTTTGTTTCCGTTGTTCATCAAATATCATTTTCACGATTGTATCAATTTTGTCATCGATAGAGGTTAAAATAGTTTCCATGGTTTCATACACGGCAGTTTTCTTATCTAGACAGAGCTGGCATCGAAAAAGAATCAACTTAGCTTTTGAGA
>CABFPE010000042.1:1426393-1485192 GCA_900660155.1 Hofstenia miamia
AAATAGTGGTGTCAGTTAGCTGCGATGGTGTTTGTTTCCGTTGTTCATCAAATATCATTTTCACGATTGTATCAATTTTGTCATCGATAGAGGTTAAAATAGTTTCCATGGTTTCATACACGGCAGTTTTCTTATCTAGACAGAGCTGGCATCGAAAAAGAATCAACTTAGCTTTTGAGATGTTAGGAATTAGTTCCGACGGTAGGCCAGAGCAGGCGTTGTAGAACCACACGTCACACACATCACATTGGATCCAGCTGTTTCCGCCGCTTTTGTCTTTGTAGCATTTCGCGCAGATGTCTCCAGACTGGTTGGAGCAAGCACGGGTTCGCGTCATAGTAGACCAGTTGATGAGATGTCAAGAGATCGAGATGCAGGATGGTGGTGAACCAGCTGTGTACTTCGAATAGCCCCAGCAACAATGTATCTGAAGCCTAATTAAACTGTATAATAAACAGGTAATATCTTGTTCAGTACGAGTTAGATGCTCAATTATTGCGATTAATTGAAACAAATTTCATTAAAGCATAAAAAGAGCATACATTTTAAATATTTCCCGCACATCTAAAAAGAAAGGAAGTGCTTTGAGAAAATCCGCTCTGTTCTGGTTAGTATATTATTGTACAAAATTGATTTTTGACTCTATAGTTATTGAGATAAATGTAGAGTTAGATTTAGCTTATCCTTGTACATTTTATGCTTAATCGTGGCGTAATATAGTCAGCTTCTTTCTATCTTATATCTTGCACACTGAATATTCAATGTAGATTCCGTCTTCCATGCGAGTCGAATCGAATTAGAGCATTGCAGGTGAAATAAGAAAAACGCGACAACCTTCTAGCTTTTCCGTCTAAAGCTAAAATATAAAGTTTCCAACGTTGAACTTGCCTGTTTAGCCCATTTGCACATCCTAGAGTAGTTGATTGATAATGATAAAATCTGGATAAATTATGAAAAGCAATGTAATGTAAGTAAGCTTAGAAGGATACGACACTAAAACTATTTCTATTGTTTATATCACCGGTAATTCCGTAGTATATTTTTGTGTTTAAGGTAATAATGCTTATTTATATACATGGATAACAGCAATAAGCAGTCGTCTAAAATATTCTCCGTTAGAAAATCCTGCCTACGTCCCTGTGAATGAGGGATGAGTTGGATTGCGCTCCATATAAAATGCATTTTTCTATGAGTCTTTAACGAGTCCGGGTTCAACAGAAAGTCCTATTAATCAGTGAAGGAAAACTATTACGTGATAATATAAATGTAATTTGCAGATTTTCTTGATTCAAAATGTTTTAGTGGATACAGATATTACAATGATGAAAAACAAACTGTCACAGAGTCACACAGTATGAGGAAAGTCATACAGACACACATATTTTTATGCATGTAACCAGAGATAAGCAATGAGTCCGGGTTCATGTAAAATTTGTATTTATTCCTATCATAGGCGGATATGAGTTCAGCAAAAGGCCCATGTTAATTCCAGCTTTTTTCACATTTTTGCGAGGACAAGAGATGTTAATTTCAAGAATCGACTTGGTAATTTTAAATTAGATGATACCTTGCAGTCATAAACTAATTGATGCATGTGCACAATTTTCTAAAATAAATCGTGGTAAGAAGTGGACCCGGATCTCATCTCTGATGTAACCAAATACACATACCTAGCTGTCTAGTTAACTTAATATATCTTTTATTTCCCTTTATCTGGAATGGTTACATATTAGCGTTTTTTACAAAGGGTTGAAAAACAGCGCCCAATTTTTAGTCTAAATGATCAACAGCAATTTGTGTTCCTTAAGGTTAAAAATATATTTACAAATATTTGCAAATTAGTTTTATCAATTTCAAGAGAACAAACATTATTTCATTGAAAGAATCCCATTTGTTACGCCAAAGTGTAATGCTTTGAGTTATGCAAAATCTCATTTTGACCGGAACTACACGTTAGAAATATATTTGCATTTCTTTAATTAAATATGAACATAAATGATAAAATAGTTGTGTTTCTTCATCAATAGAGCAGAATTGATCTCTAAGATTCTAGGAAACAGTTCTTAGGAAACGGGTTTCTTTCACAAAGAACCCATCTAGCATAAACGAGATCCTATTTTTCAACCTTTAAAATTGTTAATAATTTCATTAAATTCTATTTTTCAAATTGTATTCGCTACTTTTTTATGAAACTGAAATGAAGAGGGTACACTTCAATGATTCTATGTTAAATCATGATTTAAATCTATCATGAAATAGTTGATTTATATCAAATCATCTGCAATGGTATGCAGAGACGGATTTAAAAAATAATTTGTCGTGAGTGTGTGACCTACTATTAGAGTCATGGGACCCAAGGTCAAATAAAGAATTTCTGCATATAGACTTTTATTGCAACTCTTTATATGAATTTTTCTTATTTTACACAGGGCCGGCTCCCTATTTCGTCTATATTATCCACACTTTACACTATGCAATATTTTGGGATAATTCCCTGCATTCGCTAAGTTTTAAGTGGACTTCCTCTTTCTGATTATAGATCCTTACACAAGACCTGAAAAATCGATTGCAAGGGAAATTCTTGATGAACATTACTGTACTGGTAGACGTAATATAAATATGCAAAGCTAGAGCGAAGTCCTTCAATTGACTTAGTTATTCAAGGTCAACACCTCGCGTAAACGCCTCAAATGTGTAAGCTCTTTGACTGTGACAATTCTATATTGAGCATGGCTTGAAGAGTGTTTTTGCTTATACAATTGTAGAATGTTGGGCATTGAAGAGATAGCAAACGTTGTTATCCTAACAACTTTTAAAAGTGATGTTAAGTAATCTAGAGGTTGAAAATGTTCTTATACAAAATTGATTAGAAAAATGTCTGCTTTATTTTACTTGTCTGAAACAATTTACTTTTTAAGACAATAGAATTAAATTTAAATATAAAAAAGAGTTAAAGCAAATTTATTGCTAGATGAATAAAAACAATTTTTATACTTAAATCAATTTTTTCCAATAATCATTCTAGTCAATTGAGGAATTTTTGTAACAAAATTAATTGCTTTTTAATACATTTGCCTAACTTATGTGCAATGCAAAACAGTTATTTGACAGAAAATGTAAAATGTTGAGAAATGGTTTAGCGATAAACTAAAACAGGAAAATGTCAATATATCTTTCACAAGAGTTTAATGAAATATTGTTATACAGACATTGAAAATATTATAGAATATCTCTATTCCAATTTCAAGGTTGTTATTAAATCATACGTTTGATTTTCGCAAGAAATGCTGGTTTATTCTAGCTATATTGTATGCCGCACTATATAAATTATGAAACGGTAATGATGATATTAATGAAAAACTTAATACTAATGTTTGTATTAATAAAATGAGAAAATAAGCAAAATATAAAGGTAGTTCATGGGGGAATTCATGATTCAAAATATTTAATTGAACGTGCGTTTATGAATGCAGATTTGGAGTGATGAAATATAAACACAGATTCACACAGTATGATCAAAGTCAATCGGACATACACGGTTATAGATATGGAAGAATTTAAAACTGCATATATCCATTTGAAAAATGATGCATGAATACGTGCATCATAATGCTTTACAATATGTATCCATTCCATGCGTTTCAAATTTGATGAACTTAGTAATATAGTTTTTTTCAAATGTAATGCACTGATTTTCGAATCCAGTAGCAGTGAGTAAAATGGGTGTAGTAATCGGGTTATTAAATAGAAATTCATGCTGATAAACAAATGCAAACCTGCATTTCGAGCGAGATAGCTTGAGGTTATTCATATAATTTAATGTTTACTACAACTATTGAGAAAAATGATGCCATTTTATGTATATTGTAATGTCAAGCAGTATTCTCCACCAATTTTTTATGCTTATCATAATTACATGGACTAAGCACTATTTTCTAAGATGAAAACATTTTAAAAGATATGAAAGAATTTTCTGTAGGACAATTTTGTTTATAAAATTAGGCCTCGTTTTTCAGTTTGAATATTTTTTTAAGATTCTGTTTAATTTGCAGTAAAAACAATAACTTAGCAAAGATTAACCTCAAAGAGAATCAAGATAAGAATTTTTCAAATTGTTTAACCCAAGTTTCACTTTCTAGTATTATTATAACAACAATTTCCTTTGCTTTTTGATCCACAGCGTTAGATGCATTATCTTAATTCCCGATGCAAATGAAATTCAATATACATTTGAGTTAAATAATTATAGGTAATTCAGATGACCAATAAATGACAAACTAGCATTGGCTTATTACTAATGTAATGCTTTATTATGAAAATTATTTAAAGAGAATCATAAATATAACAATGCAGCTTACTATTATTATTTCTTACGGTTTCCTAAGCTGGAGTTAGACAATATAAGAGCAGTCTTAGGCTTTTAAAATCATTGCAGCTTCCAATTGTCTCTTGTGCGTCTTGCCTACATTTAAAAAAGCTCCGTAGTCTACGTAGACTAGCTCCACAGTCTCTATATTTTTCTACTTACACTTTAAATGTGTATTTATTCCTTCACTCGTTTTGGTAATTTTCTACAGTAGCATCTTTTGGTACTGTTATATCTATCAATTTTTTCCATTTTGCTCTCCTTATTTCTGGATTCAAACTTTTGGAATCATATTATTCTGTATTTTCAATGGAATTCTCATTTTCGTATTCTCTGTTAATCTAAATGGTTAATGAATCTGATTTATCTCCTAGATTTAGCCCATATTGCTTGCTCAAGCTCCAGTTTATGATGGATCCTACTTTGTACTCTTTCTGTGTCAACTTTTTACACCCAATCGCATGGTTCCCTAAAAGCATGTTTGTTTCCATGCTGTCATTTTCAGTGCTTCTGTATTTTCAATTAGGGCTTTTGATCTATCACAGTTTACTGTATTCCTCCACCATTCTCCATCCCGTATGCCAATATCTCATTTGTATTTGCTCCAATCTGCTTCTCTGATTCACTCTCTGCTTTTCTCATTCTCAATAAATTAACTATCACAAACATTAATGTCTTAATTAGTTGCTTAGATCAGTTTTAATGTTTTTGGCTACTACTCATTGAACACTCAGCCGATCTTTACCTCATTGGTGCCTTAACATACAATTTATTAACTCTTCCTTCATTTTGTCCACCTAGATTTTGGTGCACACCTCTTACTCCTCTTTTGTATTTCTCATTTCCCCATTATTTATTCTATCAATCATCAGTACATGTATCTATCACTAACTTCTATCATCCTCTCATTGTTGTAATCAAACTTTCTGCCGCTGATCAATGTAACTGTCGCAAACTTACCTAAATCAAAACTCCAACGCCTACTCCTGTTTGTCTTTGCCAAGTTCTCAACTTGCGTATTCCTTGAACTAGAATACATCTTCAATTCATTCATGTACCATCGCTTTTCTCTTACTTATATCATACGCCATCTACCTCAATTTTTCAGTAATTGGTATTAGGCAAACTACAAACAGTAGTAGTGCTATGTTTTCTCTTTGGAATATGCCTTGTCTAAGCCTGAATCTGCGCTCCTCTATTTCAATATGCCGCTTTTCCAAATAGTTTTCTAGAAACCCAATATTATCGATTGCAAATAAAGTTTATCAAAATTAAAATACATTAACAAAATTTATAATTTAACAATCATTATATTGGAAAATGACATTTTAATGCATTTAGACTAAAATATTTTTACTATATAAGTTAATAATATAGACAAATCCCAGAAGAAATTTACGTTTATTGTTTCAATATTGCCATTGTTTTGAAATATTTTGTGCCTGAATACGTTTGAACAATTATGGTTCATAAATGGCTAAAATTTAATTAGTATTGGTCAACGCTTTTCATAAATATCTCTTGATTTTGAATCAAATTTTATACTCCACTTACTTCTACTGCAATGCTTTATTCTATTGCCAATGCATTTGACATAAATTATATAATGATGAAGTTAATGAAAATTCATATACATGTATTCTGAATATTTAGAAATTCACAATGCAAAGTAGTTAAAAAAATTTCGCTTCTGTAGTGTAGATTTTTTTTGCAAAATAGGCTTCCACCGTTCAATGTTATACCCAGTTGAAAATTGCATGCTGAAACCTACAGTCACTCAGTAATAGCATTAACTACAGTTTTATTTGAACAATTGTAAGTTCTAAAAATGTTTGCATATAGTTGATGTACATATCAGTAAACACTTACAAATTGTGCATTGCCTACAGCTGATATTCACGTGTCTACTCAACATTAATAGATATATTGTTGATAAAAACTATTAATGTTAGGGTAACTTGAACTGAACAGTTCTGCTAAGAGTGATATAAGTTGTAGACAATGAATATGAATTGTATGGCCACAAAAGACACTTAGGTTTGACATACCTGTTGTGGCGGCGCATTAATCTTAAATTCAATATCATTAAATTTATGGAATAAATATAAATATTATAATAACCACAGTTTGAGAGATATCAAAAATTAGGTCAAATTTTACCTATTCAAAAATCCAGAATCATAAAATAATTAAGATTGCGTAATGTCGAACTGTGATCTATGTAATTAAATACTCTTTCATGTTTGTACTCTTCCATCTGCACTCGTCTCTTCATGGGCTTTTGCGTTATTACGCACGATATTAATTCTACGACATATTTATATTAAACGCAGAATTTTGCGATAAATTGAGTGACATTGAGTTCAATACTAATTCAAAGTACACAAAATTTTCAATAGTTTTACCTGTATTGTTATATTCTATCAAGTATATATTGTGATGGAATCGATAATGATATTTAAAAACCTAAAACTATAGATCTGAAAAATATATAAAATTAATTGCAAATATTCAACAATATATTAGTCTTACAAAAAGAAAGGTTTTGTCATTAAACGCATCTCTAAGCCCCTTGGCGAAGCAAATACGTAAGATGACAAATACCCTGATGTTAATAGCTTAATTTCAAAATTTCCCATATTTACTGACTATTTCCAAATATAGTAAGTTCTTGGAGACATTAATACAGGCATACTACTGATTCCACTTGGAATGGTGCTTTCCCTACAGAAAATTTCGAAAAATGATTCTCTCATTTTTTCCAATAAATACAAAAAGTTTCTTAGCAATTATTAAGCAACCGCTTTTCAGAAATTTATCTGAAATTCGATTGCTTAGCACAATCTTCAAAAATAGTGCTTAGCATTTTCAATGTCTTACTATAGTAAATAAGCTGTTTGGTTGTTGGCTACTGCCGATAGTAAAGCTCTCAAGCTGTGACTATTATTAAATATACAAATATTAATCGGAAACTAAACTTACATTTTCTTTGGGTTGTACATCTAAAAAATTTGTAAAAATAACATTCTTCTTGATTATTATAATTAGCTTAATTATTTAAAATTTCGATTGGGGGTTAGTGAATCTTTAGCATTAATTTTTCTGTAACATTTAGTAATTACAATTATTCGAGTATTGAAAAAGAGGTCTCGAACTGGGGGTATCCAAAGCGACCTAAATTATAGGCCATGCACTGCAAGAAAGATAAATTATTGAATGCTGATGCTTTAATTATGTTTGAAAATAATGCGACCATGCATAAACACTGGGGTTTCCTGAAATTTACACCAGTAAACTTAAACTTTCAATCCTTCACTAAATTTATCTTTCTCGCTGTGCACGGCTGTTATATATATCACTTTGGGGTATCATATCAGTAATTTTGAACCTCATGATTCTTAGCAAATCAGAATTTGAAAATTGAATGATCTTAGCTGATTATTAAATTTCTATGTAAGAATGAAGTTGCATTTTTGTAGGTTTAGGGTCTAAACTTCTGCCATGTACAGTTTATCTATGTTTGATTTAAGTTGATGGTCTCTCTGCTTCTATTTTATTCCTTATCTCTCTGTCTAGATCCCTCAGCTCATTCTTGTTCAATCTAACTATTACTGCTACGTATCTCTACACTAGTATCGCCCGTGTACTAATTGCCCTTATGCTTTTCTGTCCATTTAATGCTGACTTCTGTAGTAATTTCTTTGCCCTCCTCTTGTATTCTTTTCTTAGTCTCGTCTTAATTTCCTCATAATCTGTTCTATCTCTCTTTATCAATCCTAAGTGTTTGTGCACCTCCTTCACTTTCTCAATTTTATCCCGACTGTTCGTCCTTAAGCCATCTTCATATGTACACAGTACACTTCCTCTTATCATTCCTAATTCAAGCTCCAATGCACACTCATTACCAGCCTTCTCCAATGCCTCTTCATTTTTCTTCGACTTCTACTCTATGCCTGTTTCCCTTAGCTTTTCTGTGATTGGAATTACGCTAACTGCAAACAGTAGTAATGCCCACAGCCTCTCTCTTTCTCTCTGTCTTTCTTTTCATCCTCTTTGTCCAACATTATTTTCATTCCTTTGGCGTTAGCCTGCTTTGTTCTAAGCAACTAATCAACCTGTTTGAAATCAATGAAGTTAGCAGTTCCAAATACTTTGTGAATGTTTATCCGCAATAACCTGCGCATTTATACAACCCTTGTGTGAACTTGCGTTTCAATATTTGAGATTTCAATGTAATATTCATTTAAATATTTGAATTTCTTCGATTATAAGTAAGAATAGCATTTTCTTAAAGATCTTAAAATAAACTTTTTTCCATGTTAGGATCTGCAATTTCATCAGCGATTTCACTTTCGTAAAGAGTTAACTCAATTTCTTTGATAATAGCATTAATTAATTCACATTTCAAATAGAGGAAAAATTCATAGTATTTTGTTTACACTATTATTAACATTCACTGATGTGCCAGTCCAGTGATCCTTATTATGGAAAAAAATTTAAACAATGGAAGAAATACATATAGTTTGCTGAAAGATTATTTGAACAGTTCATTATAACCATCATTCCCTGTCGAAGTATTTTTACTCTTCAAATATAAAGCAAAAATCAGCAAGCTGACAAAAACTAACTATATGAAGTAGAGAGATGCTTCAAAACATTATTTCAACAAAGGTCTTTTCGTAATATTTGTATTATATATATTTTTTGATTATGTATGCACATATATATATATATAATACATGCAACCATACTTACTTCCAAAATAATTTATGGAATAATCATAATAAGAATGCAAATGTGGGATAAATTCTATTTTTATATTACAAAATTAAGCCAAAAATAAGTACTTTTAAAATGTCCATTTTTAAAAATTCAATACGTCAGATTTATAAATGAAAATTTGCAATCACTGAAATATTTCATACAAATCCGAAACCCTCTCAAAATGTATCCACTAGAGTTCTTGAACAACAAGTTTCCAAGTTGTCTCAATAGCTTTACTAAAAAGAACTTTACTGAGGATTAATTTGAATATTGTATTCATGTCTGTATTTATATATGTATTACATTCTGTACATTAAGTTTTACAGAAAGCCTTACTCAAATCCAGGATTGTATGAAAATATATTATATTTAAATAAATTGGCAATAAATATATTTAAATATATTTATTTTTCAACGTGAACAATTTTTTTTGACAATAATTTTAATTTTGTGAAAACTACCGTGAGTAAATTATTGTCCAATAGCGTACTGTCGTATACCGCCGTTTATTTTTCGCAAAAAATAATTTTAATATGTTTTCATACAACCCTGCTCAAACCTTTAAATTTATAATTTGTATTTGGGGTCGTGGCGTTTCTATTATATCAATGGAAAGAATTATTGAGCCACAATTTTACAATATGTACATGTGTACAATCAGTGGCAGTGGAATAGATTTTTTATTGGGGGTGGGGCTCAATTCAAAACTTAAATGGCATGAGGGTTAGGGTTGGGGTTGTCACCATTTTGTCGAGCGGTTATTTAAATCACTGATATAATGGCTACTGATATTTTAAACCACTGAATGCTAACGAAAATTTCAGGTGTCAAACTTTCAAAGTTTGAATTAAGAAAACCAAGTAAGCAAGAAGCAATCAAAATCAGTACATACAAAATAAAAAAAACTGCGTAACTAGGAAATCCAAACAATAATATAAAAATAAATGACAAAAAAATATGAATAAGCAATAAAAATACACCGTTATTACCAAAATAAGCAATGCGTCGCTTTTTATTAATAAAACTTTTCGCTACTTTTTCATGTTTTAGCATATCCAGTAGATCTTGATAAATTTTCAATATCATCAAATTGCTTAGGCAAACATGGCCCACAGTACCTCTTAGATGGCTCTTGATGTAGCGCAAAGATGAAAACGATCATTCATCAGTACAATTTTAAGTATAACTTGATTAACTTATGAATCTGAGGATATATTACCTTAGCACAAGCAGTTTCATTCATATACTGTTGTACAGTTGCAAATGACGTAACTGAAGGAATTTTCTTATCCGAGTTCATTTAATTATAAACTAACTTGAAGCTTTTGATAATTTTAATTTCATTTTCTAAACTATTTACATCAGAAAACATTTATTGCATATCGAAAAAATATATTTTATTTTTTTATGTTAATATTAATGTGCTCTAAATATTAAATGGAGTGCCCACTAGATCCGGCCTCTGCGATATTGGAGGGCTAAAGCCCCCCCCCCGTTCCGCCACCCATGTGTACAATCCATAGTCCTAAATTCTAAATATTGTTAAATAACCAATTATGTAAGTAACAAAAAATGGAAGAACTGCTACATTCTATCCTTTAGAAAAATAATAACTTTGTTTTGGAATATGCATAGACTTTTAAATACATGTATTGAGAAGTCTAGGGTATGTGTTACTAAAATCAAAATAATTGAATGTTGGTGTAGAAATGAATTTAAATATACTAAAACTCAAAGGTTATCTCAATGTGAATAAACAAAATTTAACGTGCACAGCTGTCCTGAAATTATGTCAACAAAATGAAGAGACACATCACAAACAATGATTCTCAAATAATTATTTACTCTCTCATGTGAATAAAGAGCGAAAATGTATGTGCAACTAAATTTAAAGTTCTCGTATCAAATTCAGTTTTTTAACAAAATCTGTACAAATATGTGGAACATGGAATGCTGTATATACACATATACGGATTTATAATTACTAAAACTTTATATATATTTAAACAAGTTTACGTATATATATATGTATATANTTTGTCATCACTCTGTTAATGGCTATTGTTATCGTATTCATCATATCAAGGTTCATTTGGATCATTATCGATGCACGGTTGTCATGAGTTGGTGCTCTACTTAGTTTTCCGACTCCTCGTTGGTTGGTGATACTTCATTGATTTCGTCTTCCATCTGTAATATATCCTCTTTGTCGTAGTAGGCTTCTTCATCTCTGATAATGTTTATTTGTTTTGGGCAACCTGGTTTTTTGTGTCCTTTCTGTCCACAACCATAGCATTTGAAATCTTTTTTTTACTTTCCTTGTCTTACCATCTTTTCCTTTAACCTTTATTATTTTCGCTTGATTTGCTTCAGTATAGGAGACAACATCGGAGCGTACAATAAGATCTAGAGAGCGCGAGAAACGAATGTCCAAAATTGATGGGGAAACGTTGCACCCCTACTTTATGGCAANAGATTGTTCATGCTCATAAAATTGACATGACCAAAACTTGCATTTCCCATTTTTATAGAAAGTTTACAGAAGAGTCAGCAAAGCATTCATGTGAATTTAGCACTACTGATGTCATTTTATCACTCATTGATGAATTGCCTTTTGTCATGAAGGAACCGCCTGATCTGCAGTATACGTGGCAGGATATATATGTAAGCGCACAACAAACTTTTCTGTAGATGCATTTTTTGTCTTATATCTTTTAAATAGAGGTGGATTACATTTCCTTAGAGAGAATTTATTATCACTCACACTTATGATTATGAGTTGTAAATTAGCTAAAGAACTATTCAAAATAGATAAGAACGTTTGTAGAAATATCATCATAAAGATTTATAAGTATGCTGCATAGTATTACATGCTGAAAAAATCATTTCCAGATGGTGTTTTTAGAATTCTAAGCAATGTTTTTATAAACAATTTGTCAAAACTATTAAATGTGTCAGAGCCTAAATATAATAAATTGAAAACTGCACAACTATCTTAACATTTTGTTTATGCTTATGCATTTGGACATGCTAGTTTTGAAATAGAGCTAGAAAGTTTATCTTTCACTACATATAATTCGCTTAATGACTGCCCAAACTCTCTAAATTAATGTCTAACAAAAAAATCAGTTTATTGCAAAACTTACGATTTCAGCGGATTGCGGATATTTTCATAGATGTACGAATATCAGGAATTCGCGAGGATGCAGTTTAATACAGATCAAATTTATAAAATTTGTGCAGATACAGATGGTTGTGCGGATATTTTGAGGATGTTACTGTTTCAAAATAATATTGCTTTGAAGGTAATTTTAAAATCCAAAAAATTGCATAATTTACAATTGGAAACGATTGTAGAGCATGTATTGACCATACACAATGGCAGAAGTTACGTGTGCAACAAGCACAGATCATAGATTTCTATAACACTAACAGGATGCGAACTGTACTTAAGTAATTGATTACTGACGACAAGGTAAGGTAAACAGTTTACTCATTGATTTAATTTCACATGTGATTTGCTTGAAGTTCAGCCTGCTTTTTCATTCTTATGCTGTTAATGTTCTAGAAACCCATGCTCAGACTAATTTAATCGTAAGATTACTCAAGAAGCACGTTATAATAATAATATTCCTTAGCCCAGTAGTATTCTTCCTGTAGCAGAATCACAGTGTCCCATTCTCAATACAACTGCGCAATTGGTATTTGTCACACACAGGGTTTTCGAGTCGAGTTCGAGTTACTCGGTCCGAGTTCAAGTGTTTTTTTAAAGAAAATTCTAAGTTTGATCGAGTTTTTTCTAATTCCAAGATTTTATTGTAAAAAACATTTATTTTACAATAATTCCGATGGATTTAGAGATTGAAATTTAAAATAAATCAATTTTTAAGGTATTTTCGAATGGATTTTCGATCGAGTTCGCATTTTGATGATTTCTTTTCCGAGCTTTTCCGATTGAGTATTGCGAGCTTATTCAAGTTCAAGTTCTTAACATTCAGAGTACTTTAAAACCCTGGTCACACAGGCGTGGTCATCAGAAAACAAGTGAAATTTCTCTACTGTGGGTGGAGAGGATACATGTGCGTTCACATTAGATTAAAAATGTGCATTTATTGGTAAAATTTTTCCTGTTTTTATCGCCTATGCATATATGTGGCTATGTTAATTCTTCTCATTATAGTAATTTTCATCGTAAGACATTAAAGACATTTACAGAAAACAATCATTTTAATAATAAGAGTATTCCATTTTCTGGCTAAAATTAAGAGAAATACTCAAGAAATATAACTACTTGAAAAATTAAAGCGGTTATAATTTGTCACCTAATCTACATGTAGGTCACCTAAAATACTTAAGAATTTTTCAACTATATTTTTTGTTGAAAACTTCTAAAATAGTTAAAAACGGATAATTGCGGATTACATTTTTACTGAGGATGAAGATTGATGTCGATGTAAATTTCGAAGCTTGCGTGTAATTTAAAATACATTTAGGATTGTGCGGGTGATCGGTGCTGATATTTTTTATTCATGGTCCATCCTTAGATCACTTGCTTGAAAAATGCTTCATTTCTATTATTTTTCTCTTACTAGAATTTTGCTAAGCATTAAATATTGTTTATATGCAATTGTAAATATTTAAAAAATTTTTATACAGGGTGTTTCAAAAAATGTGCCTACATTTTGAAAGCAATTTTTTGTTAAAACAGAAGTAATTGAAATCTGTTTTCAGCGTATTACCAAGCAAATCTTTATCTCTAAGTATCAGTACAGCTTTGAATAAAAATTTAATGAATAATGGTTACAAAATAAAAGAGTTATTGAAATTTGTTGTATCTAGGTTACAAACAATAATTATTTATGTCTTTTTTCTTATTTTAATGACTCCATTATCATTGCAGTTGAGCAAAAAGCAATTGATTTTTATTTTCCACTAGTTTAGGGAAACCACAAGAGTCGCACATGCGCACAGAGCATTTCAAATAGCACACCCACAGATAGAACCCCGCAATGTAGAACAATTTTGAACACAAACAAATGAAATTGCGGAAGGAGAAAATAATGCGACAACTTATAACATATGATCGAAATTTGAATGAGAGGCGAATTGAACGGGTTTTACCAAATTCTACATTCCACAGAATTTAAAGTGCAAATATAGCATCAATTACTTCCCTACAATTATGTAAGAAGAACTGCATTTTTAATTGATTTTTAGAATGTGCGAAGAATTTGGAATTATAGACGTCAAATGTATGGTATTGTAAATTCACACATTTCAAGGACCTAGGGTAATAGGTCACCAGAAACCAATGTCTATCAGAAAAATAATTCAAGAGAAGAAAAGACTTTGTAAAAAATTAAAATGTGTAAGGTCTTTGTTGTACGAAAGTAATCTTACAGCAGCGTATTAGAAGCAAATGATAAACAATTTCATAATCCCTTAAATACAGCAAGTTTACGGCCCTTTGTTAAAAAATGTGTGGTTTATGTAGGATGGTTTTATTTATGCTACTTATTTTTTAGTTGGATTCAAGATTCAATTGTTTAAATTTCATAGGCAAATGCATGCTACTAAAAAACCTGAAACAAAGAATTTACAGCTAGTTTTTTAAACTCTTTTTGTACCGCTAATTCATTTAATTTGCATTCAAAACTGTAGTTATTCCTGGAGATAACTAATTGGTTAGTAATATGCTGAAAATAGATTCTATTTGAATAGAAAATGTGAGCGTCCAAAAAATAGGCGCATTTTTAAAATACATCCTGTATATCGGGCTGGTCGTTGGAATGTGTGGAATCCTACATTTGGGAGTGTAATGGGACAGCTTTAAGAGCGACGAATTCTCACAAAATTTATGCTATAAGACACAGAAGCAATCTTGCAACCAGTGATTCCCATTAAAAAATAACATTTATTTTTTCGAAATTTTGTCACAACGTTCAGAAAGCAAGCCAAGCTGCAACGTAGAATGTCGCAACGCAGCTGACGCAAGCGGTGAACATTAAATGTTTGAATCGATATAATAAGTACCTTAATCAAGAGAAATGCCTCCAAGTAATGGAAAACTGGTCTTCAGCAACTTTTTGTTTTGGAATTTTGTTTGTTTCAGAAATAAAGGTTTTTGTTTCTCTAAATTCTCCATTTAATTTTTTTCGCATGCAGATATATGTCAATTCTACTGGCTCTTATAGAATTGAAAACAACAGCAACTTAGCATTTGCACAGTATTTAAGATATTGGCTGAAATATCCTTTCAATATTGAAGATATTTTCTAAAAATATCTTTTCGGGTAAGCTAAAATAGTTGTGTTACGTTGTATACCTACGACTAATGTAAATATTACTTCATTAGTAAACTAAAAAAACAAGAAATTTTAGTGGCAATGTACATTTGAATTTCATTTTTTGTAGGAATTTAAACACATAGGAAAATATTTGTGGATGGAATGGGAACTGGGAAAAGAAATAGTACTCCCACGCTCAGCCTACTGGATAGTTATAAATACAGTAGAAGTTTCAATTACATCAACCATAAACTTCACAACGAATTCAAAATATGAAGTGAATCAGATTATTGAACGATTTTCAATCCATTGGTAATATGAGTATAACACTGTTAGGCAAGATGTCTACTATAGGCCAATAATAAAATCGCATTTTACATTTATATTGAAGACTGGCATCGAAAATAATCATCAAAAATGCCTTTTTATTTGAAACCTTATATATCGATTTCATCTTTGAACCAAAATCGTGTTCCGTTTTAGCAGCACCAACATTGAAATTCGCTATACTTTAATATTAAAATTCTTACTGTCTGTTCACAAATTTACCTAAAACCTTCTGCATTCAAAATTAATGTTTACATGTTTTGCAGCTTCTTAATTAGTTAGTGAGTCGCAAAATAACATGAAACTTACCACTGGTCTGTAACTCCATGTGCACTGTTGTTTATCGTTTTGTGTTTATCTATTGCTTATCACGTTAAATTCAAACAAACGTATTTACATTTTCTTACCTCAAAACAAGTATTGTCTTTCTGTATCAATAAAAGAGATTTTCTGAAAAAAATTATTTATTAAATAACACATTCCAATTTTGAATGTATTTGGAAATTATTTCTTCAATTCAAATTTGACTTGTACAGATTCAGTAATTATCTAAACTGAAGCAAACACTTTATTTCTATTTACATGATAATGATTAAATTACAAATTTTCTGTTCCTTCTAAAGGAACAAAACTTGTTTTTGATTGATCACCATCCCCTTCAATTTCCTCTTTCTTACTAGAACTCACTTCATTTGGAGTTTGAGGGTTCAGTTCAGCATTCTCTAACTCGTTCTTCTTCTCTGGAGAACTTATTGAATGTTCTGGCTGGTTTTCTTCAGTAGGAGACGCTTAAAAATACAAATTAAATTTTCTATGTTAATTTAACTGTCATTATAATAGTGGTGGAAGAATTGCTAATTTCAGCAAAGCTGTATTTAAAACAACAAATATTCAAGACAAAAAAAAATTCTGTTATATCACATTGGTAAGACTACCGTTAGACAACGTGATTGGTCACATGTGGTCTATCACACGTGAAGGCGTTGCACGCTTACTTTTATAGCATAACATGTAATTATAATTGCAATACAGTCTAACCACTTATTGGTGATGCAATTTTGCAATTGCTCTTGTTACCAATCACAGCTTCAATTTAACAAAATTGATGTTAATTGTAAATAAGTGTAATCGAATTTGCAATGTTGAAATTTCACTGACACAATCTTGAGGAAAAGATACAACACGAATGCTATTTCTTAATTTCTGTATGTACCCTTGATACTTGGGCAAAATATTTTTTTACATTTAAATATAAAACAAAATTTAGGGAATTCTCCCAAAACTTCAAATTTAGATGGTTTGTTCAAGCCTATCTTGAAGAATAAATTCTATAAAAACGTGTCTTGTCTTCGTTGAATATAATATAGCGCATTAAATGGATTTAATCAAAAGTATAATATTCCTATATACAATAATGAATGTTCAAAATGCTGAAATCCTAAGAAACGACTATAAACTGAATAGATTTGATTTGGGAAAAACAAAATAAATCCGAAAATACTTACACCTAAAAACGTTATCCTCTGCAATAACTGATCAAATGCGCAAAATATCTGTATAATCAATATCGCATTGCTGAATGCAATCTGATGCTACATGAAATTCACTACTCTAGATGTAGATTCATATGATAGCACACACATATAATTTTTTTAACAAACTTTAAAACTCAAGTCTTCAATCAGAGTTTTATAAAAAACACCTGTAAGAGCACAAAATTATTAAAAAATATAAATTCACAGATACTAGATGTAGCGATCACATTAATATATAGGACTCCAAAAGCTGTTAAAAATTGATAGGTTCACCGCATGCACTGTGTACTTTGCAATAATTTTGCAAATAAAAAATGAAGCCTAAAAACATTTTAAGAACCTCAACAGCATGTATTTGAATCAATATGTTTATTAACAAGTTAAAATTTCTAATGTAAAGCTAAGGGTTTATTACGATTTTCAAATAAAATTCCTTTACGTAAAATTTTCAGCTTTGAAAAGGAGATACATAAATATCGAAACAGTCGAATTTTGGATTTTGAAAGTATTTATTATATTCGTGTATAAACTTCAATTTACAAATATAACATTTATATTCCACTTTTTAAAAAATTTTGTAATGGATGTCACAATGCAATGTATACTAAAAATTTTGAGCATAAGTTCAATGGTATGAAATTTGCAGGCATATCCAAAAACATAAGCTTGAATTGTCTCACCGTAACTAATTATTTCATTAGCAAATCATTCTTTAGAAATTTGTATAGGGCAATTGGTTGTATTCCCATGATTCTATATTTAGTTGCTGATGAAAATTTTGTCATTTGCAGAAATTATTATAATAATGCATACAGAAACGCTTGAGGGAAATATGCAAATATTGAAGTTTCTCTATGAAATATATATTATTATTTCATTATATTGCAGGAAATACTTGGTTCCAAAAAGTCATTGAAGGAAAATTATGTGTGAGATAAAAAATGATGAATAAATTTGAATTCGCATAGTGTGACAGATCTAGTTCATTTCTCAAAGATGATGCTCAGAGAGAAAAATTGAAAAACATGAAAAAAGACATACGCTTCGATTCATTTTCGGTGGTGACATTAACA
This sequence comes from Hofstenia miamia, assembly GCA_900660155.1. Taxonomy (NCBI): domain Eukaryota; kingdom Metazoa; phylum Xenacoelomorpha; order Acoela; family Hofsteniidae; genus Hofstenia; species Hofstenia miamia. The sequence continues at coordinate 1,444,746 of CABFPE010000042.1, forward strand.
CTTGCTTCTGTTAAATTTGAATTTGACTTGGGTAAGGCAAGTGGCTTCCTTGTCTTCTTTGAGGCATTGTAGGGCTTAAATTTTTCAACCTTAGTTTGAGGTAATCGATTGGTTTTTCTTTTGTTTTGAGGTTTGCCATCCGGGACATTTTTTATCCCGACATTTTCTTCAATGTCGAAAATGCCTTCTGGAAAATCTATATCACTGCTTTCTTTTACTTCAATTTCAACTCTTTTATCATCTTCTTCAATTGACAACCATCTAAACTTCAGAATTTCAGTACATGTACATTTCAAATGCAGAATATTTTTTTCAAGGGCAAATGCCATAAGAAATTTTAACCTTCGACACTTGAAACCATAGTTAATAACGTCAATTTTGACGTAGATGTCTTGTACTTTCCAAGCAACTCCCTCTTCAGAATCGTGACCAATAACAATGCTTGTAATCGCACCAAGCCCAACAGCTTCCATTTTAAACTTTGCTGCCTAAATACAGTAAAAACTATCAAATTCAGAAAATGGAATTGACTTATTAACATGTACAAAATGACAATATGAATAATAGAAATATATAAACTAGAGTGAAAGGGTGAATGCCACTATGAGAAAATTCATTTAATAATGTGAATTTTCCCAATCAATCACTAAAACTTTAAGGTGGTACTCAACAGCAACAAATATTTGTTCTATAGCGGTTCAATTCTTATCTTACCGAACTATTTCACAAAATAATAGATTTTGCAGAAGGATTTGAAATAAGCTTTGAGATAATTAAACTAAGCATCGAGCACAAAAGTAGTAAATTAAAAAATTGTAATTCTTTAGAGTTTAACATTAACACAAGATGGCTACTGCCGACGCAGATAATAACATATATTGAACATGAGCAAATGAAATAAACGAGAGTGAATGCCATTAAATTTAGATTAAGAAGAACCAAGCGTAGATCGCAAGGATGACGCACTTGTACTACCTCAGACCTACCTCCAGCTCTTCTTCTATCAAAAACAAACTTAGCTACTCAGAGTGAATTAGTAATAATTGAGAGTAAAAGAAAACACAACTGATTAAGAATAAACCAAATATTTTATTGGAAATTTGTACACATTTGCCCTATTTTATAATTATTTGCAAATAAATGTAAATAAAAGTGTGTTCCCACTGTCGACTTTTATCAGCAGATTTTAGTCGAAAATGCAATTATCTTCGTTCAGATTGGCGATTTTTTATCATCCTATTTTTCATCAGAAAAAGGAGAGTTGGAAGAGCGTTCAGACTATCGATTATTTATCAGGTGATAAATTATCATCCTTTGATTACCAGTTATTTATCAGGTGATAAATTATCATCCTTTGATTACCAGTAAAAAAAACAACAACATCTGTTTATGTATTGGTTTGTTTTAGAATGTAAACAATGTTTAAATATTTTGAAGTTGAAATATTTCAACGACAATAATTTACGTTTTAGAAGTCTATTCCCTACTTGAGAAGTAAGCAATTATTTTCAAGTAGCTATTCGACTAGTTTTATTACCGTTCAGACTATCGACTTTTATCACCGATTTTTTGACAGATGATAAAAGTCGATAGTGGGAACACACCTTAAGCAACTGGTAGCAGAAGCAGAACTACCACATGAAATTAACGAAATTCAAATTGTAAGCAAATGACGTCACACGGTTTTCGAGAGATTTCGCCCAAATTTGTAGTAATGAATGACTTTTCCAGGAACTGCTGCTCACCCAATGCATTACTAAAAGTTTGTGAAAAAGTTATCATGACGTCATTGAAATGAGGTTAACTGAAAAAAAAGAAAACATAAAAAGTTTATGAACTAAGTTAGACGTCCATCAGGATGGCCATGGGGTAGAGCAAATTGTATGTATTATTTAGCAGTTGTAATATTCGAGTATCTTTTCATTTGGTTGCAATGAGATCTTCCTCATGAGTCTACTTTGCGAAAGTTTTGATTTCTGTCATGGGTAATTTTTTGTATTTGATGGATCTGAGTTGAGTGATGTTTTTCAGCATTGCTATTGATTGTTGAAGATTATTTATTCAGTGTTGTAAAAAATTGTAGAATTTTCGGTAAAGTTTTTGGCCTTTAAGGGCAATCATGAACGTCACTTTAGCATCTGTATTGGATATATGGGATTTTACTGTATCAACTTTGGAATCTGGGAAAAAGAATTTGAAGACTGTGGTGAGTGAGCTATGAAAATTTGTGTTTCAGTAGACAAAATTAATGTTTTTCACTATTAGTTCTTCAGTCATCTTGTTAGGATTGTTCACCTCTGCTCATATCATTATGACAATTTTAACTCTTTTCACTACATCGTAGTACTTATAAATTTTTTTTCCACAAGTTGATCCAGATGACATCATTTGCTTCACAGAACAAGGTAATATTTTGCACTCTTTTGTTTTCTATTTTTTCTTTGAAATCTGCTATTTGCTTGTGTATAGGTTCGCCTTTCTTATAGATGGTTTCTGTGGTATGCTTATTATCAATTGAAAGACACTCTTCTATGTGATCAACTGATAAATTATCAGATGACAGTAATTTAGCTGCTTTGCCAAAAAATCGGATGAAGCATTCAGACTATTGACTTTTATCAGCTGATAAAAAAGCAGATAGAGTGTTCAGACTATCGACTTTTATCACCGATTTTTTGACAGATGATAAAAGTCGATAGTGGGAACACACCTTAAGCAACTGGTAGCAGAAGCAGAACTACCACATGAAATTAACGAAATTCAAATTGTAAGCAAATGACGTCACACGGTTTTCGAGAGATTTCGCCCAAATTTGTAGTAATGAATGACTTTTCCAGGAACTGCTGCTCACCCAATGCATTACTAAAAGTTTGTGAAAAAGTTATCATGACGTCATTGAAATGAGGTTAACTGAAAAAAAAGAAAACATAAAAAGTTTATGAACTAAGTTAGACGTCCATCAGGATGGCCATGGGGTAGAGCAAATTGTATGTATTATTTAGCAGTTGTAATATTCGAGTATCTTTTCATTTGGTTGCAATGAGATCTTCCTCATGAGTCTACTTTGCGAAAGTTTTGATTTCTGTCATGGGTAATTTTTTGTATTTGATGGATCTGAGTTGAGTGATGTTTTTCAGCATTGCTATTGATTGTTGAAGATTATTTATTCAGTGTTGTAAAAAATTGTAGAATTTTCGGTAAAGTTTTTGGCCTTTAAGGGCAATCATGAATGTCACTTTAGCATCTGTATTGGATATATGGGATTTTACTGTATCAACTTTGGAATCTTGGAAAAAGAATTTGAAGACTGTGGTGAGTGAGCTATGAAAATTTGTGTTTCAGTAGACAAAATTAATGTTTTTCACTATTAGTTCTTCAGTCATCTTGTTAGGATTGTTCACCTCTGCTCATATCATTATGACAATTTTAACTCTTTTCACTACATCGTAGTACTTATAAATTTTTTTTCCACAAGTTGATCCAGATGACATCATTTGCTTCACAGAACAAGGTAATATTTTGCACTCTTTTGTTTTCTATTTTTTCTTTGAAATCTGCTATTTGCTTGTGTATAGGTTCGCCTTTCTTATAGATGGTTTCTGTGGTATGCTTATTATCAATTGAAAGACACTCTTCTATGTGATCTTTGAGGATTTCAACAGCATTTTTTGAATTTTTGTTTCTGTTTGAGTTCGCAGGTTTCTTTGTGATTGTTTTAGTAGTCTATAACTGGGAATTCAGTGATTAATAGGTTTGACGTGATTTTCCTTTGTATACAACATGATTACTGGGAGATTGATAATTAGTGGAGGTATGTAGAACATATTCTTTGTTGCGATTTTCTTTTCGAGTTCAAGCCAATTACCATGTATTGCTGTTATTTGTGTGATTCCAATTGATATAGGTTTGTTTACTAGTTTTCTGTTGATATCTTCGATGATATTGAGGGTTGAAGTTTATTGCAATACTGATTTAGGTTTAGTGTCTATGTTAAACCAAGCAGGTGCACATTCTATATCCATAGCGATTTGTTGTAGAGGCATCATCAGACATTTGAGTTCAATTTTAGTGAAGCTTTCATTGAAGAATCTTGTTTTTATTAGTTTGACGTCAGAGATTTTTGCTTGTTGATATTGAATGGGTGTTATACCAATTTTATGGTTGTTATTTAGAATATGCTTCTCTATTAGCATGTCTTGTTCCTTGCGTTTTGTCCACACATATGTGGTAATTGCATTAGTTTTTGTGAATTTTTGTTCATGTTCTTCTTTTTCTTGCAGTTGCATGTAGGTTTTTGCTATTAAGTCGAAGCTCTTGTAAGGTAGGTGGAGTCAGTTGTTTCTGCATTTATGCTAATTAAACTTAGTGAATATTTTGGATATTGACTTGTGAGGTATGAGTTAGAGACATATTTTTCTCAGTAATACTGTGGTTTTTGCAGTTTTCGAGATAGTTTTGCATTGAGTCAGGCAGACGCTCCTGTAGCATTTCTGTAGTAAGTTGTGAATTTGTGTTGGTATATACTTTGTAGTGTGTTTCCAATGTCGCGCCCCACATGTATTTTCTTGTACAATGGTGGAAAATATCTATTTCTTTTTCAAGAATTCAAAGTAAATTTTTGATGACAATAGGTGAAAGGCGTCCAAAAGGGATTTGAAATTGACTACTTTTGTGAGGTATTTTTCATACCTATCAATATTGCACTGTCTGTCTTTCAAATGAGACATTGTGATGAGTGTTTCTAGAAGTAACCAATTTTGAGTTTCCGAGGTAGTGGAGTGATGGCAATTTCAAAAAAACTATCTTTGATTTTTTGGTTCATATTTCTTTGAGATGGGTACTTGTAGTGTAGGATCCTAAGTAAGTGAAATGCTGAGTAACCATAGCACAGGTGTGGCAAGGATTTTTGGGATTTGTGATTCTTCAAACTGTTACTTTCTGAAGGAAGTTATGGTGCTATAGTTGTGATGAGCCCATTTGATTTTTATTCTTGGCCACTGTTCATTTTCATATTTAGAGGCTTTGAGCTGAAGCCAGTGTTTGTTAATATCTTCTAGTGCTTGTTGTGATTGACAGCAAAAGAATTTGCATCAGATATCTGTGACTTTTGAGTGTATACAGTTGGGATCCAAAACTTCTAATGTTTGTATCTGTAAGAGAATATCAATTACTATTCTTTCTTCGTGTGAATTCCACATTGAGGAGGCAAATTTCTGTTCACTAAAATATCAATAAATATGAGATTGGTAATACTGTTTTTAGATGTCACTGAAGTTTGCTGTAAAGTGATTTGTCAGATAATGTGCAAATTTTCCAAGTACTCCTCTAAATCAAGGATGATATAAAGTTTGTTTTGTTATTTTCTTCGGTATAGACAAATGTGACAGTAACATTGATTGTCTTTGCAATAACTAGAACTTGGTTCATCCATTGGAACATTTTTTATATTGTCTTTGTCAGTTGCTTTTAGAAAGTAAATGATTAGTAAGTTTTTCCAATCAATGTTAATTGTAGTAAGCTTTTCTCAAGCTCTTCTATTTTTGAAGAATTTATAAATATTTCTGAGGGTAATGTTTTGCTCAAATGTTATGTGAGTTGTACTGTAGAGATATTCATGGCTGAGTTCTTTATGGATCTATTCATCATAAAAGTTTACAGTGTTGATTTTTAAACGTTTTTCAGCATCAATAGTGGTGGGTAATGCCATGTGATTAACCTTATTTTCAGATATGCTTAGTAAGTCTGATGTGAGTTCTTGAGTTTTGTTGAGAGTTTGTTTGAACTGAAATAATGAACTCTTCTGGTTGCAATGAAGTAGGGATGTAGTACTTCATCCTTACAGATTGAAATTTTATCCAATTGTTCTTGATAACTAGCAGATTGTCTACTGCTGCATTCTGATTTTGTTGTACTGATTTGAGAGAGGTCTCCAAGGATTTGACATTTTACTGGTATTCAAGAAATTTGTAAGGGTTGTGTTCTCTTGACACCCGCCCTTTTTGACATTGTAGGAGCAGAGGATTTGGATGGAAGATTTTTGCTAGTCTCTGGATCTGTACCTGGTGCACTTACACAGGTAAAAATGTCAGAGACTGAAAGCACCTCAGAGTCCAAGTGTGATGCACTTATACTGACTAAGACTTGAGTTGACTTCACACAAATCTCTTCATCATTACTGGAGGAGTTCTGCCTGGAGAGTTTGCATGTCTGTGGAGGAGCTGTCCTGTGGATGTGTTTCATCGTCTAAAGGCAAAGAGACAATGTTAATATGCCATTCATTATAATAAATATTTTTGAATGGAATGACTAGGTTGTGTACACATTGGCAATTTAATTTTTATTGGTTGTTCAGGGTTAATTTTTGATGTGTTCTCATCAATTTTATTGAGTCCATTAGTATTTTAAGTTTCCACATTATTGTTTTTATTAGAGTAAGGTTTTCCATTGCTTCTATTATTGCATCTTCAAAGTTTTTGGCTGTGCATTTCAGATTTTGGAAGTTCGTAGTTTTTCCATTACTATTATGAGGTAGCACTTTTTTGATTTCAAAAGATCTGAACCATGTAAATGCTAATTTTTGAACTTGCTTTTTTGTAGTAATAATGCCAGGTTGGAATTGATAAACATGATTGCCAATTTTGTGTGATTTTCTGCACATGAATTTGTAGTAATATCATTGTTGTTTAGTGCGCTTTTTCTGTTTTGGCACGCATAATTTTGTTGGTGAAATTGAGTTTTTCAATTAATTGTTTGCAGTAGTATTGATCAATTGGTGCATTGTACTTACTAAATAGCATTCCAATAGGTGTAGGAGCTTCATGTCCATATACTGCTTTTTATAGCACCATCTTAGTGGTATCATGAAAGAAAGTACATCTTGCCAGTCTTTGCCTTCTACATTTGTTGTTGTAGCCCACATAAGTTTGATGAGTGTGTGGTTTAATCATTCAACACCTTTGTTAGCTTGTGGATGATGTGTAATAGTATGATTTGAGGTTTTTGATCAGACATTGGAATAGTTTGCTTTTAAAGTGAACTCCTTGATCTGTGATTATATATATATATATATATATATATATATATATATCAAGCTACCCTGTATTGCAATATCTTTAACAACATTGCGCAAACCCAAAACTACCCTTCTTGTTGGAAACACTTACATTTTAAAGAAATCATCCCTCAATCCTTTACTTGACAGAAGTTTTCATCCAATCTGCCTGACACCTGTCGCCACTCATAACTTTGAAAAACTGTTGGCTCCAATTGTTCTACATTATTCCAAAAAGCAGCCAATGGCCTACAGGTTGCATATAAGTCAAAGCGGAGCACTACAGATTCTGTGATTTATCTTGTTGATTGGATACTGTTAAAACTTGACAATACTCCTTAGTCTGGTGTTTGTTTCATTTTTCTTGATTTCTTGTCTGTTTTCAACACTGTTTTTCCAGAAAAAATGACATTGCTGATATCTAAGCATTGTCCAGATGAGCACTCTTAGTTTGATGAATGGCTTGAATATTACCTTTATGATAGAACCCAACAAACTGTTAGCAATGCGGTCCAATCTCATCCTCTTGAGGTACAAATTGGCGTTTCTGAGGGCAGTCCAATTTCCCAACTCTTGTACAACTTCTACACTGTTGATGGTGACAACTATGCATCTGGTCTTTACCAACAATTGAAAAACGTGAAACACTGTATGCTGATGACACAATTGAAGCCTTCCAGGTCAGCACCTTAAACCTTGCTGGTGACTTCACTAACACCCAAGTCCTTATGCACAACACCATTCTTCCCCACTTTGACAGTCTTAGCCTTGAATTAAATCCATGTACCACAGGTGACTCACTGCTCTACAATTCTTCTCCATCTTATACCCTATATCTGTCTCCTTTAACTTTTCTGTGATAGGGATTAAGCTAACTACAAACAGCAGTGGTGCTAAGCTGTCTCCCTGGAATATGCCTCGCCAAAACATCAACCTGAGCCCATCTATCTCAGCCTGCCACTCCCATCTCCCTCTCTAGAAACTCAACCATTTCCGGGAAACTCCATTGGCCTCTAGCATCTAGACATGTTATTGGCCTGAAGTTACTTGCCTCACTGCCTTTCTTTGGGTCCTTCTGCATCAGAAATGTCCTTCCCACTAACATCAACTCTGTACACCCACTCACCACACACTTCTCCAATGCGACTGCTAGTCTCTCATGAACACTTGTAAACTTTGATGCCTGGCACCTTCCAGTTCTTCATCTTCTTTAGAGCCTCCTTAAGTTTTGAAGTTGCGATTACTTCTGTATCTGCTCACTCTCTATCTCTGGTCCCGCACTTCCACATACATTCTATCGGAACCTTACTGTGTTCTCACCTGATCTAGATATAGCCATTCTCCTGCATCTAGTTATTAAACGAATTGCAATACCATCTCATAAGTGGATCCCTAATTCTTCAGCTAGGATCCAACCACTTTTCGAGCTTGTGAGAACTAAAATTTTTTGTGTTTTGATTCTCAAATGAAATTTCTTAAATTCTTGTCTAAAAATACTAAACCCCTCATATACGCTAGTAATTGAAGCAGATGCATCAAAACATACTAGTACTAGTATATTAACTCAAAATACACAACGGTGGGCTTTTTCAGTAGAGGTTAAGTAACATTCAATGGAAACAAAGCAGTGTTGAGAAGAAGCTCTAGCTATTATTGAATGTGTCAAAAGTTGGCGGAATTTTCTTGTTAGAGGAAAATTTCTCACCACAACAGATAAAAAAGCAGCTTCATTTAACAACAACAGAAAGGATAAGGAATGACAAGGTTGTAAGATGGTGCCTAGAGTTAATAGAATACGATTTTGTAATATCAAACCATTAAGGAAAGCAAAACATTTCTGCGGACGCTCTGTCTCATTGAAAGACACTTGGAACAGATTATGGTGCTGAACTACAAAAAATTTACAAATATCTCATTTATCCATCAAGTAGTAGAATGTTTTATTATATCAGATCAAAGAATCTTCCTTTTTCAGCTGAAGAAGTTTGGAATTTGTGCTGAGAATAAACTATTTGTGTGAAGTAAAACCTAGCTTTTGTCAATAAATGCCAAATCAAAAGCTGATAAAATCTACTACTCCTTGGCAAAGAATATTTCTTAATTTCATTGGGCCTCTTCCATTGGTTACTAAAAGAAAATACAATGCTAACAATTGTCAATGAATACTTCTGCTATCCGTTTGCATTTTCTTGTTCTAGGATGGAATCTCAGACAGCAACTATTATACTTCTGGCATCTCTGAGTTGATTCACATTGATAGAGAACGTCAATTCGCAAATCCTGAAAATTCATTCAATTCAAGGTAAAACGAGAGTAACTCCTTACAACCCGCAAAGAAAAGGACAAATTTAACAAGTAAATGGCATTATCTTAAAAGGAATAAAATTTACCCCTCGTGACTTAAGAAGAAGTGCATCTGAAATGGAATTCAAAACGTCATATTGTATTGTGCATTTGCTCACTACCATGCAATGTTAATGATGGTATATTTGATGAACGTTTTTGGTTTGCATAGGAGGACCGATTTTTGCATACAATAAATACATTTGCATTTAGTAAGAACATGTTAGATCTAAGACGAAATATTTCTTAAGAGAAGTATAAAAATAAAAACAAATTATAACATTGTCAAGATCTATCCCCTGTAAATCATTCACACATATAGGATCTACCGTATTTGGTTTTTTGTTGGAGCTTAATGTTGAAATTTTAGTATCAGTCATCCGATAAATTTATATCAAAATAGTTGTTTGGTGTTGTTTACACGATCGATTTTATCTCAAATGATTATATGCGAAAATCAAGCAATATGTATTTATGATAATAAAAAATGTTGAAGTTAAAATATTTTCATGTAAACAACAAGACATAGGGAATGCCAAAAACAAAAAATTCATAGATTTTCTATGGCCTAAGATTTTATTATTTTCTCTTAAAATTTGTTGGTTATATAAATTGCTTCGGCCAATACTATCAAAGTTTACTTTTATGAATTTCTGCACAGCTTAGATAGCAAACATAAATTGTATTTAAACATTTAATAAAAAACAACAACTATTCGTGTCTTTAATTAATGAATAAACTGAAATCATTTTCTAATTTTTCATTATTTGCAACTCTTGCTGAAATACTAAAAGTTAATTATTTGCATCACAAATGATATCTAGTTAATATTATGTTGGTATTACACATACAGTGAAAAATATACCTTTTTAGGCTTAAAGTAGTCAACATTCTTCTGGGTAGCTAACAGTCTTCTTCCTGAGTCACCATGTTCACCCTTTAGCATGATGTATCCTTTCAGCCCTACAGTTTTCTTGGATTGTTTTGGTAGTTTTCGATCATCTGTTTCTATCACAACGGTATACTCACTTACTAAAATTTCATAAATTATATTTATGCATGGTAGTGGATGAACCCTTAAAAAACTAAGATTCAAACAATATCAAAAGTGTAAGCCATAGATTACCATAGATACTAAAACAATATATGGTATCAAAAAATAATATTAATTCTGCTTAATTTCGTAGGATTGGGTTTGACAATAAAAATTCTTGATTGTAAATGCGTATTTCTAAATTGATAATTGGGAAATGCAAGCGTAAATCAAATAATGAACACTGAGTTATTTTAATTCATCTAATTTTGGCAAGTATGACATGGTGACGTGTTGGTCTAAAGATTGTTTAGCCATAAAAATTCCCATCGACTTAGACAAATTTTTGAAGAAGTTCATGGCACAGCACAGCTGTTTTTCGTCACATGAACAATAGACAACATGTCATCTCCATAATTACTCCTAAATGAATTGAATAGAGGCCGTACAACAGAGCTCTGTGAAACTTTACTTGTCAGGAAAAATATATTCTTTCATATATACAAAGTACAAACTTTAAAGCGTGCTTTTGTTATTGCTTTTTCTTATCTCTATTAGGGCTCAAAAGTTGTGGAATCTTCCTAATGAGATTTAGTTAATTTTGCTAATTATATTGGGGAGCATACGCCCATAATAAAAATTTTCTAGATATATATGCTCAATTGATTAATGGTATTTTTTCAATTGAACGCATAGTCTCCAATTTTTGAAAAACAATATTGTTGACTATCAAAAAAAAGTATGTAAAATACACAAAAAAATATATTTGATAAATTAAGAATGAATTCTAATGAATTTAATCATTTGCAACTGCTAAAGCTAATATTTATTTTTTTCTAAAAACGTACCCAAATTTTGAGATTTGATGACGCCATTAATAATACCGATGGTATCAAATTTTTGAAAATTGCAAATTGATAGTTCTAATTTCAAAAATCTTTGTGCAAAGTTTCGTTTTAATATCATAATCCGATTCATAGTTAGATACGGGGAGGATGTCCGCCTCAAGCCTGGGAAGCCCAAAAAAGAAAACGCCGAATAGGTTTAAGAGCAATAATGCAATGAAAATGGGTGGAAGATGGCATCCTAAATAACCATGCCAAACTTGTATCCCGCTTAATTTTGGTTGCTATAAATTCTAAAAGTTTATCCTCGGCCAATCTACGTCCCTCAAAGTAATCAGGAATAGATTGAACTAGATTCGCATTATTCATTTGACCTACAAATGAATTTTCAAAGTCTTGATCACACACAAATGCTAACGCAGTCAGGTTGCAAACATAGATCACAAACCTTCACATTTCTTCATGATATACTCATCCAAATCATATCAAGTTATTTGCTATTTGAAATAGTTAGAAAGTTCATAGCAACGTGTATAGATGCAGGCAGCTTCTAAGGCCTTTAAATTTGGAATTTAAAATAAATGTTTTGTGTGACACTGCTAATATTGTTTTTATCAACCACAAATCTGCAATAGCAGCTGTTCTAATTGAAATCTCATTCTAATACTAAATATAATTGCAATTATAATTCTAATTTGTATCATAATTTGGTTGAAAAATTAGTTATTATTTTTTAACACATTTGTATTTCAATAATAACTTAGATCTCCAAAATATTTCAAAGTTACCGTTGACTACCAAATTGGAAAAATTAACTTTGAATTTCCAACTTAGAAAAACCAATTTAGAAATATCAACGTAGAATTTTCGAATTTGATTTTCCGAAATAATATGTTATGATGTCGGCACCGATGCTTTATATTTTGCAATCAAAATGATAATTTAAGGAATTTTTAGAAAGTTCAGGATGTATTTGACATACTTACCGCTGAAAACATAAATTAATATAACAGCGTTTCTATCGCTTACCTGCATCCATGTCTTCTACGTTGTCTTTAGAAATTGGAATTTCACGAGCTAGTGTACAAATATCTTTGTCCACGGCTAACCAACGACTACAGATAAATTCAGACATTTCGAGAGCAAATAAACTATGAAACTCAATCTAAAAATGTTAGAATTAATGCAATTTTTTTAAATTTCATACCTTCTCTAAAAACCATGATGGATTGGAGCCATAGTTGTCATGCTCAACACGAATTTTTTTCAATTCTCCAATATTTCCAAATGAGCACTAAATATTCCAAATTAAAAATTTCATAAACTATATATACATATTGTACATGTATGTATACGTTATATTTATTTACTATAATAAGTTTATTTGAGTTTTTCTAGATTCAAAAAATATCTTTTTCTGAATGGAATTTATATCAATAAATTATTGAAACATATAATAAAAATAAAATTTGGAAATAAATGAACTATGCAAAATATTAGTTCTAAACCAAGATGTAAATTAGTCAACTATATCAATAATGGTATATTTCCTTGATATTTTTCCGATATTTTGTAGTTTTGTGTAGGATAAGCTATGGCTAGATTACATTCAGGTTCTTGACGGCAGAACAGTGCTAAGGAAAATGTTTTTGCTTAAAAAACCACTATCAATTTATTTCACTATATAATGAACGAAGAAAACAAAAAAAGTGATAAACGTGCAAAACATTGTAATGAATATGTATTAATATTACTTTATTATGTCTATAGCATGTAGTTCAGTGGCGTACGCAAGGGAATGTCCATTCTTTAGGTTTCCAAAATTGATCTTTGTCGGTTAAATCAAAAATTTTGCAGTAAAAATTTTTTAAAAAATTTAAAACAAGGTGGTAAATTGCATATTTATGGTCTATTTCGCTACGCTTTTGGTCACTAACTTGGTCATGACTGCTATTTCCTCCACAAAAAATCCTGCGTACACGCCTGATGTAATTATAGTTAATAGCACTTGGAGTATACTTTTGACAACCTGTAATTTGTCATCAATCCCTACTCAAAATTTTAAAAAGCAATAACTTAACATGATGAAACCTACAGAAAAATCATCAACGCATCCTTTATTAAATAAATGCTTTGTTTTTGGAAGAATAGCAGAGCACTGTCCTTTCGTTCCGCAAGCTGTTACTGTGATTTGGGCATCCGTACCAGCATCATCCTCAGATCCAGTGTAAACTCTTAGTTTGTAATCACCAACTAAAATAGCCGATATAAATTCTCATGACACTTTTTCGTTATAGTTTTCTACCCGTGTATCAAGTACCTATTTAAATGCCAAATTTGGTGATTCAATTTGCATACGTATTCTACTAAAGTTAATCATTTTGAAATTCTCAATACGAAATGAAACTGAAAAGGTGAAATATATATATATATATATATATATATACAAATTTTTGGACGACGAATTCGATTTTTTCACTATAATTTACATAGCATGTATATTTATGGAGATAATTTTTAGGGTGCCCCCTCACATGGGAATAGGAATTTCTGATTAAAAGTTTACGTGAAAATTTTAATTCCAATGTGCTAAAAATTGCAGAAATAATTTATGAGGATGAGTGCTTCAATACTTATGAGCGGGACTGCATATATATATATATATATATGAAATATGTAACACAGTTAAAAATTTAGACCAGTTCGATTACTAAGAATCATCGTCAGCATGACAAATGCGGTAAATAAATATTTTACAATAAACTACACTAAAGGAAATTATAAATATGCTGCATGCATTATAAATCTAGAATTATTGATGTTATCTTGCGTTGTTTGTTAAGTAATTTTTCTTTGTTTGCAGCTTTAATAAAAATTTGTTCACTAATTTTATGATATTTTGATCTTAGTAATATCTTAAAATTTTCTTCCTTGATTTCACATATATATATATATATATACTTTAACTTTTCTGTGATAGGGATTAAGCTNTTTTGATCTTAGTAATATCTTAAAATTTTCTTCCTTGATTTCACATATATATATATATATATATATATAAATATATATATATATATATATATGAATTTTACAATTATAGTACAAGCCTCTGCATTGAGCTCCTGGAAATTGAACTAACTACAATGACCTATTTCATCTCAAAATTTTCAAAATATAATTAACAAAAATTTACCAGCACAAATATCTTTTGGAACTGATTCTGCATCAACGGGAAATATTCGGCAGGTTTGCTTATCTCCAACTTCAGAATCAAGCCATTCCTGACATGTAAAGACAAACTTCTGAACTCCGTTTTTATGTTCTCTTACTTCAACTCTTTCCAAATACCAAGTAGCAGGATTGCCTTCGCCAACGTGTCCAATTTGAATTTCTTTAAGTTTTCCGAGATAGAGAGCCTCGACTGCAAACTCATCTTCCTAAAAACTTTACGTAAGAAAATGATTAATCATAGATAAATTAATGAACTGCTGTCTAAAAAATTATTCGCGAAAATTACATATTTCATATATTATTATATTGTATCATTGCTGCAAGTTTGCAAGTTTTATCATCAAATCATTTAAAATTTCTATTTACAAATAAAAGATATCACAACATATTGAAGGAGTCAAAAAATTTTCGATTCAAATAATTTTCATGTTATCAAGAGAATATTCGTCCGATTTTTGTGAGCTAACATGACTTAATAAGTCAAAAACTGAGTTTCATTGGCAAATATAACATCTTAGTTATCAAACGAATAATTAAAAAATTACGGATCCCATTGTGAACATAAGATTGTTTTGGGTTTGAGAGGGGTCAGTTGTTCTTCTCAAAAATCTTGTCCCTGTACTTCCGAATTCTCCTTTTATATCCACATAGACATCTGCAGCAGTACTGCCAGCAATTTCTTCGCCAGTCACGACGGTGACAAAATATGTGATTACTAAACATTGATAATAAGTTTTTTAGGGATTAAGTATTATATTTTTTTACTTTAATTTATCAATTATGGAATTTTTGCCTTGTCTTAATAATTTTGAAAATATAATTTAATAGTACGCTTTCATGTTGTTATTCTTAAGTCTTCGCAGAAACATATCCTCAGGTAACTCACGTGGTTTGTAAGATTCGCCTGGCCAATTTGGGGAAATTTCTTTGATCAAATCACCGCAACCTTGCTTTGTTGAAATCCAAGAATTGACGTGATTATTGAATTGATCATTTGTTTCTGGGTTGTGCATTACAATCTAAAGATATTATTATATATATACATACATATATATATATATATATATATATTTTATATATATATATATATATATATATATATATATATAAATAACCAAAGTAATAAGTCCAATAGAATAGTAAGGAAAATCCCGATAAAATCACTTTCATGCAATCAACATTTAATTTGATAACTATTGTTGCTTACACGTTCAGCACGATTTACCACAATTCGGATCTTCTTAATACCTTGTTCAGTCATCCCCAAAAAAGCGGTAAGCAATAGTAGAAAATGGTCAGGATGCAATATCTGAATATAGAATATAAATCATTTTCATTACAGACTGTATTCAAGCGTCTTAGAATAGTCATTTTAGGAGTAATTCTTTTGCACACATTGTCGACACGGGTGCATCAGCTCAGCTTCCTATCCATGGTAACTCATAAAATCTTAACTGACTCCGTAATGTTGATTTTATCATGGAATGTTGGCAAAACTTGGTTGTTTTTAATACTGATTATTACTTGCTGAGATTTCTTGGTATTGAGAGTTAGTCCATTTTCAACACAAAAGTCCTGAATGCATTGGTAATCCGTGATATCCGAACGATGGAAGTTATTCATCAGCAAATTTGGTCAGAAAACTGATTTTACCTTCAAAATCAAACATGAAGAAAAAACAAAGGTCCAAACAAAACCTTGGATACTCCAATAGTAACTTCGAAGATGTCACTGCAAATACGAACTTAAATACATGAAAACATCGATCAGATCAGTAACTGTTTATCCATTCACTGATGGAAACTGGAATGCCACAAGTTTCCATTTTATGAAGGAGCATTTCGTTGAGTACGGTGTCAAAGGTTTTGCTCATATCAAACACTTGTAACAAGACTTCTAAGATATTCGTAATGGGCTAAGCATCATTATAAGGGCTGTATTTTTGGAGTTCTCCCTTTGATAAGCAAACTGATTGGAATAAACACACAGGGAAGCCAAGGGAAAATTATCTTTGGTGCTATTGTTTCCATGGTTTTCGCTGGAACGGAATGTAAGGAAATTGGCTGAACATCACTAAGGTTTGGGTAGGTCATTTTAAGGATCGGTAAACCGGAACTGTTTTGAGGCCTTTGGGAACGCAAAACCATTCACTTTGAATTAATTATGTTCGAAATTGACCCAGTTAAAAGATGCGCAGCTTCCTTATACAGTTTTTTAGAACACCGTCAGAACCAATGACATGCAGGGGATAAATATTTAAGCATGTTTGATTTTGGATTCAGATAACATAAGCTCTGCAAAAAATTCAAAACATAAACATTAGAAATTCACTAAATAACTTTAGTTTTACATTTTTAAAATATTTTTTGCAAATATCCTTGGATTTAACCAAATAACTGAAGTTTAAAAAAAACCCGACATTCCACCATTTACCATGCCTACGCACTGCTATGTTTCATTAAATGCCACTCTTTTTTATTTGACATACAAAATTTTGTTTTCGTACACTCGTAGGTTATCAATTATCGTTTTAATATGCCACGAAAGTGGGTCAAAATGAATTCAGCTCAATAGTATTCAGAGTAGAAAGCATTGTGTCGCATATTTCCTTAGCTTATTGAAGCTGCTGCTTCCAATAAACGATCCTTTAGTAAGTTCAGAATCATCAAGAACTGCTTGAGATCAATGATAGGCTGACTGACTACAGGAACTTATGTTCTTATATTCTGATATATATATATATATATATATATATATATATTTGAAAGAAAAGTGCGAAATGTATAAAGTAAAAACAAAGGTTGCAATTGAAAAAGATGTAACCTGCTTTTATATACTGCATTTGCATGTAACATTTTCAATTGATTTGGAATTACTTATAATATTATTGGCAAGGCAATCAGAAGTCAACTAAGGTTTTGTACAAAATTTTTAGCAGAAACGTTTTTACCATTACCTTGGGATAATTATGCTTTAATTTTAAAAGATGAAATTGTATACAATTGCACGAAATCATTGGAGCTTAATTGCTATGTATACAATGCAATCTTTAGATTAGCTTGCTATGTAAATATATAAGTGTAGTATTCTTTGATTTTTACATTTTTGGTAATAAGAGTGAACCTACATTACGGAAAACTTTGATCACAAGAAGTTGAATTTCAAATGTATGCATGTTTTTTCGTTGTTTTTCAAATGTGCCTAGTGCTCTAGTAGAGGCCATTTACGTCGTGTACGTTATCTTTGCATAAAAAGTCTGTTACATATTGATTGCGCAAAAAAAGGAGCTAATATGGAAAATAATAAGCATAGGAAACTAATAAAGACAGAAAACCCATTCAAATTAGATTTTAGTTTAGATTTCTTCATCTTGAAAGCTACATGTGAGATAAATTATAGATAAAGGAATAATTCAGGTCAAGAACAAAGTAAACACGTACAAAACCAAATTAAGTAATCATGAATGCAGTTGAGCTTAAGTAACAGATTGGCGAGAGTTTTCGACTCATTTCTATCTCATCCCACAGGTGTTTTTGATCGTCCATTTTATCCGATTCTATTTATTAATCTGAAGTTATAGACTACCTAGATCAGAGATTAAAATGAGGCGGGCAGCACATAGGGCAATGGTGGAGCAGGTCGAGGCGGGCATGGGGCAAGGTGACAAATGTGGGAGAAAAAAAATACTCTTCAGTTGGGAAGAACTGAATCAAAAAATTACCGATATTATAGATTGTAAATTTATTTGTCTTACATCAAAGTTGCCACTTTGATAAAATTTGCATTTTTACTTGAGAACTTTGAAAAATTAATTATCTTGGTGAAATCTCATTTTATTTAATAGTACTAGTAAGAACTTTTTGATTTAATTTGTCGTCAACGGACTTTGCAATTGCATAAATATATTGCACAAAATAGCTTTATGAAATGCTTTATATAGAAAAGTTTAAAATGCATTTTGCTATCATGTTTTACTATGCATTCCCATTGGTAGTAATAGTAATTGGCTTTTGAAATTATGGCTCTCTACTTTCTAACCAGGAATTTATTCAAAATATTTGACAGTTGTGGTGTGGCACAGTGCTATCAAAATGGTCATATAAACAATATGGGGCAATAGCATATCGAGTTTAACAATTTGAAGCCGTGAAATATAAAGCATTGGGCAGATGTCAACACATGAATTTTTAGCAAGGCACAAAGTCTGTGGGGCAGTTCAGAAAAACAATCTCACTTCCTTCTCTGACCTAAATATGATTTTGGTGCCTTTTATCAATATTTTTTACAGAGTTATTATATTTTCAATAATTTCAATGTATATTAACAGATTGTTTTTACTGCTCGTACTCAACAAACTATTCCATGCTCTAAATGTTGTATTGATTTTGTAGTTTTCCATACAACTTCAGTTTTTCTAGTGCATTGTTCTGTCTTAGCAACATATTGATTATTTGACTAAAAGTTGTAGGCTGATTGCGGGCCAAGGTAAAAAAATGTGGGTTGCGGCCGATTTATGAAAATCTATATGAGCTGTGTGTCGGCTCAAGCCAGTTTTCGTAACGTACGTAGGCTGCAGCCCATGGCTGGGAAAAAAATGTCTACATATTAGTATATGGAAACAAAAATGAACAAAATTTTGAAAGTATAAGTAATTTCCTTCTTGTACTGAACAACCACAACCATTAATCTGTTAGTATCAAAGTAACGACAATTTTCAGGATTTTCTAGAATTAATCAAAATAATATGGGCAAGCCTTGAATAAATTACAAAAGAAAACTACTTCAGATTAGTAACGATTTATGCCTAACACTAAACCTAACAAATTTTTTTTTGTAACTAGACATAAAAAATATAAGAACACTATAAGAACCTAATGTGTTAAAAGAAAAGATAGTATTGAGTATTCATTTAAAAGTGTTAGGTGCTACATGCGCTAAGGAGTGATATTTTCGTCTCTGCTTGTGTCTGTTTGTCTTTCGTCAGCAGTTTCTCAAAAAGTAATGGATGGATCTTTATGAAACAAAATTGCAAGTTCATACTTGGCAAGAGCTCTTGCAGTCTCTGATTGCTCTTGTTCTCATTGATGTGGACCTGATAATATGATGACAAAATGCAGGCATTTCTGGATGGCATCAAAGAATGCAAACACTGTACGGTGAAATGAAAAATTTATTTTTTACCTACCAGTACATGAAAATTTTAGCCGTAAGCTATTGGGTTCCGTTCGGAGCGTAACAGATTCCACCTAAGTCATAGTTGTAGAATACGACTTGTGGGATAATAATCCCCTTCTTTCTGAAATACATGTATGCATATTGTAACGGCTAATATATTTTCAATTTATTGCTGAAACCATCCGACAACAAATTTGCCAATTGGTTTTCCCCAAATGTCTCAATGTTTTATTCGTTTAAAATAGCCATTGGATAGGTCGCTATACTTTATTGTCTCTGACAATGAAAATGTTTCAATTTTGTTATATTTGTCCACTACTAAGGGCTACTAGGTCACTATATAGAAGGCCGTGAGGACACTTATCCTAGAATAAGTTCTTAGTGAAGGCCATTTTTTTAGATATTTTGTCTCTGAAATATTGCGTAGCTTACGCTACATTTCAATCTATTAAGTCTGAGTGTCTTGATACTAAAAATCCCTCAAACCGTATTTAACTGTTAACAAAATGTAAATCTCTTTTTAGTTTGTACACAACAGCAGGAAACTTGATTTGCGAGCGTGTGCACAGAACTATTCGAGACTAGTTGCAGTGTGCTTGCATCACGATGCACTTAATGGTTCACCAATGAAAGCCGTTGAATTGTCTAATATCTTAATTGTTTAATGAATATATTGAGCAGGCAATGGTAGGGAAAGGCCCCTTAGTGGGTGGCCATGCTTACCTAAAAGCAAAAAATATCCTTACTGAAAGATACTGTAATAAAACCGCTGCTACAAGTCGGCCAAATAGCAACATTGCAATGTAGTAGGTGGCCTTTCTCTTAACAAAAATTTTGTGAACCTATAATTCAATAATTTTTTGAGAGGAAACTATTTGTGTACTTTTTGTCACACCATTTAACAGAATGTAACCAGCTTTTTAACTTAATTAACCCTAAGTCAACCAATATATTTGTGCTATATAATAAGCAAATTGTTTTAAGCACAACTAAATGATATATTTTCATTATAACTCAATTAGGTGCAAAAAATAACCTTTGAAAATTTCCCATCGTGAAAGATGATATCTTTACAGCTACAACAGCCGCAAGGCTCAAAATATTTAAATATATAAAATATTAGCTTTATACAGAAAAATAACTAAGTCAATGATGGCAATGAAAATATCTGGGCAAACTTTTTGTTGCTCCACAACAATGCAATTTGCATTCTTGACACATTTTTTGGTTTGGTTATTACAATGCCACATTTTACATTTTCTAATTTTCTAAATTCTCAAATAGCAAAATTTGGATAATTTATTTCCTGGTTTGATATGTTACGTATTAAAATGAAAAATTGCATTAGTTCACTTAATTTTCAAATTGTTTTAGCTTGGTTCTTTTCTATACTTATGAAACTCATTAAAAAATTTATAAAATGCTTTGTTCAGTTTCAATTCCATGTATCCACTATACATTTGCAAATAGATGCATATTTAAATTGTGTTGAGAATGGAATATTTAACATGAATGTTAACCCCTTCTATGTCGTTACTTTTAAAATATGGGCATCGTCGTTTGGCGTAATTTTGCTTCTATGTCGTTACTTTTAAAATATGGGCATCGTCGTTTGGCGTAATTTTGTTACCCCAAAATATAAATTCCATATTATTTAATACAAAATAAATGTGAAGAATTGTGTTCAATCTACATAAATTCTTTCACTTATAGCATGCAGTTTGCAAGAAAATTTGAAAGCTTGTAACACTTTTCTGTAATATTTTGTAAATATTTGCATGAGAAAAAAGCCTTGTCTTCTTTAATATTGAGTCACTCATCCATTGACGCAATAGATATAAATGTATTTGATACAGGTATTAATACAATTATTACTACCAGACTTGTCAACGAGCCGAGCTTCTAATATAACAAGTTGAGCCGAGCCGAGCCGAACCGAGCTTGAACCCTGCATTTGATATTCTGGATTATTTTTAAAGACCAAAATTTTAAAATTGGGCTAAATCAGACTTGTCAACGAACCGAGCTTCTAACTAGCTGCGCCGAGTCGAGCTTGACCAATGCATTGGATATACAAAGAGCCCAAAACGAGCCTTTATTAAGCCAAGCAAATTTATAGTTCTGCTTCTTAATTTGTTTATGCAGATTTTTCTTACTCTTTCTTTCAATACACCTTTTTTATAATCTTATTTTAGAATGCTTGTTAAATAATAACAAGAGCGATGTAAAAAATTTTAAAGCAAAATGTATCATGTTAAAGACAAACTAATGTGCCTATCTCTGGCACTTGCGACCAGTGCTATAGTGAATTATCGTTTGTTCATTTTCCTTTTTTTCTATGAAGTTTGTTGTAAATTTTGCTTATTGAGATACATTAAAGATTACAAGAATAGAGAACATTTACCTTTGCTCAAATATGGCCAAAGTAAAATGTTGTGAGATATAATGTTAACTGATTAAGTTTGCAAAGTGCCAACAATTTGTCAAAAAATAATTTACAATGTGGCATGCAGTAAACCAAGTGTCCATAGTAATGTTATATACTTGATTTAGATATAAGTGCAAAACCAGATTACACATCATAAAGCCAAATAGTTTTCATGATGCCTCCTTTCAAACCAGGATACATGTTGATATTTGAGTTAGACCGTCGACATAATTGACGTCCACTGTTGCCAAGATGTTCTGGATTTGACCTAATTCTGCAATTAATATTTCTGTATGTCATTCCAGGGTGGGTACGAGTCAACTCATCTACAGTCAAGTTAAAAATTCGACAGGTGGGGTTGCTCGTTACTCTTAGACAAATAGGGTCATGGGTCAGTCATAATTGTTATCGAGGAAGAACACTAACAGAATTAAGGAACAATTTAAGATGTCAAACCCTTCAATCTTTAAAATTCTTAAAGACTAATAGATTCTAATTATACTTGTATTTTTTATTGATTTTGTCTTGTTTTTATTGATGATTTTATGCCAAAATTTTTTTGCCAGTATTATGCTAGTAACACTTCTTGGATTGGTTTGGGGTATGGATCATTGTTAGACAGGCCAGTTCGGGTCACATGTTAAAAATTGAACATATTTCATGCTCAATATTAGAGTTCAAAATTTCCTAATCCAGGTGAACTACCATCATCAAAATATCTTCATTACTTGAATCTTGATTCATGATTGAAAGAGCTTCATCACCAACTTCTTCAACTATTTACAAGCAACATTAGAGATTTGAAAGTTGCATGTACGCATTGTAAGATATAAAATGATTTGACATAATACAGTATTCTTAATATGGCGATAATCATTGAAATGCATTTAATATTGTAAATAAAGCTGCAAAACATTGCTGCTATTTAGCACTATTAGGCATTTAGGTTGATATAAAAAGTCATAAGTTTTTGTTGGTTTACCGGAATTTCCCGTCTTTCAGCAACTCAATTAAGGACTGTGGGTAACAGAAACACACCAAACGACGTAGAACGATTAATTAAGCGGAAAACTTTGCACAATGTGATAAAGTATAATTGTGATTTTTGAAATATTGAAGACTTGTAGCTAGCATATTATCACACAAGTATTCATTTGAGCATAATTCTGAAGTTGATATTCATTTATTGAAGACTAATAATTATCAAATAATTAGGAACGAAATTTCAAGTACTTGGAGGAGTTTATTTTAAGCATTACTACCTGCTTGAGAAACCAGTCAGGTTTGTGGCCGCTGTTGTCATGACTGATACGTAGCTTTGTAATTGTGCCAATGTCTTCGGTAATGTGAATCTAAAATAACCAAAACATGAAAACTCATTCATTTACTTAAAAGAAACTTTAAAAAAATGTGTAAAAATAGTTTTTTAAAAACAGTTATGTAATAAATGAAATATCATTTAGACATGAAGATTGAGGAAATGAGAAAATTATATTATATAAATTGCTCTACATTCTGTTATAAATTCAATCGGAATACAAAATTATAATTTGAAATTTTTTAAAAATATCAAAAAAAATATTTTTGTCATTTAGAAAAATATAAACAATATATTTATGGGGGAAAATTATTTAATACTCATTGCTTTGATAAATTTTTCTCCATCATTAAGTGTTTCTGAGCAACATTGAGACACCTTCATAGTTTAGGAAAGTACATGCCTAATCAAAGATTGCGAAAATCACTGGAAAGCCTAAATTTGAAGTTAGTTGTTACGATTACTATCGTTAATTTCATTGGTGAAGAAAATTTACAATCATGATTGGTAGAAGAACCTCTCTTTAATTACTTTTCGTTATCATCTCAATAGAATAAATCAAAATTGCTTATGGTTACCTCGCATTTCTTTATTGAATTAGACTCAAGCTTGTCTTCCACACCCCCTGCAACTTCAATCTTACGAAATGTACTTTTTAGGCCACAGATTTCCAAATATACGACAGCAGTGGTACCGGCATCTGGCATGTCTCCTGTTGTAATGTATAGGTTCCATATTTCAGCTAAATTATTATGTTTACTGTATGTTGCCAAAAATTTCTATCCCTGATGAATGCATTGTTAATAGTATTTATATATTATAAGTCAATTTTCTCGAAATGCAATATACATTAATAATATTTGGAATACAGGAGGAAATCAATTTTGATGTTAAATTTCATTTAGTAATTGTATGACTTACTTCCAGACCATTCCTTTAATGATTGCTTCCGCTTTTCAGCTACCACTTGAAAAGGCTGATCCTTAGAACTGATTTTAAGATTGCGTTCAATTTTTCTGTCTCCAACACCACTGTCAAGCCAACTAAAAGCAAAATATATTTTTTATTATAAACTAAACTCTTCATTCAAAATCTATTTCATTTGTGATTTCTAGGAAAATTAAATTGTTGTATGCATTGCTACGCGTTAATATTTAATTTTATCAATAAATTTAATTAAAATGTAACTATATTATTCAGAACGTCAATAATTTTTTAAAATATTAGGAAATTTGGAAATCTTGAGATTTTGAAACATTTGTACATATTTGAATATTGGTATATGCATTGCTGTGCTAGTAGTATTTGAATATATTAAATACTTTTAATAAAATTTAAATTTTTAAGTTTAAGTAAATGTACTAGTCATAAGCATTCAATCCCTTGAGAGTAACAAAGTCAGTTAATAAATATAATACTCTGCAGTACAATTGAAATAATATAAAATTGAGATGGGTGTATTTTTGCAATATTTTGACAGTTTCTGGAGAATCTCGTCATGTTAATGGTCAAATCAAACGGATCTCAAATAAGATGTTCCCCGTAAAAAACTACGCTCCTGCTATTAATGGCTCGACACTAGATCGTATTCATAACTTAATAATTTTGTGATGAAAAAATACTTTAGTAGTAAAGGTATCAAATTGCTTTTGGTATAAACTGCTGCTTATTGCAGGCATTCTCTCTTTCTATGCAATTAAAATTCTATTATAGGTAAAGGAAAATACTTTATGTGAAGCACTTCAAGTAATTGCTC
This sequence comes from Hofstenia miamia, assembly GCA_900660155.1. Classification (NCBI taxonomy): domain Eukaryota; kingdom Metazoa; phylum Xenacoelomorpha; order Acoela; family Hofsteniidae; genus Hofstenia; species Hofstenia miamia. Next base: position 1,469,926 of record CABFPE010000042.1, read on the forward strand.
TAACTTCCAAAATATTAAACGGAATTTAAGCTTTTATTGTAAAACGTAGACTAATTGTTGACACCTTAATATAAAAATCCTCACACATTAGAAACTAATATACATTGGCAAAATTAATATTTTTAACTAAATATGGGCCTATGAAATTTTAATGCAAATAATTCCCTATATTTCAGGGATGCAAAACATAAAAGTGGGTATCACTCTTTCTCAGAAAATATATGCGTAAGAAATAGAGAGTAAACTCAATAATATTTCTGTAATTTTATTATAGCAGTACTAAAGTCATTTTCTTTCGTATATTATTAAGGCTTTTTAAGGAAAGAGATATATAGTTTTTGCGATTAAGAAAATATTAGAATTGTTGAATTCCTATCAATCTAGAGCAATTTAGGCTTACATGCACAAAGGGTTATCAGGACACCTAAGTATCATTTTCTCTGTCTTAGATGATTATACATCAGAATTTCTAATGGAAAACAGCAAAGGTCTTCTTCCAAAAACCTCAAGTCAACACTGAAGAAAATGTTGTCAAGGAAACTTCTAATCATCAAATTTCATCTGATGGTTGTCGATAGTGGGATGCTGATACTTAGCATTTTATTTGTAGGAAGAGGAATCTTCCAAATTTCTAACGTTGTTGCATTCAAGATGGAGTGACAGTCCGAATCTGAAGCACTGCTTGTATTAAGCTTGACATGAAAACTAGAACAAAATGATAAAAACTCTAGCTCGATGATGTAGTGAGTGATATGATCAATCACGGCTTTTTTTCCATTCTGGCAGATGATGCTATTGGTTCTTCAAACAAGATACAATTGGTTGCTTGCCTAAGATATACGATGTTTGCCATAAGAATCAGAGTAGATTTTGTAGGTTAGTGTCATAGGAGTGATGCTGTAACAAATAATGTTGTGCCCTGATAAGATGTATCACTCAGCAAATGCGAGGAAATTGCTAAGACATAAATCATGTGTAATTGCAACCATAAAAAAAAGCACTAAGGGATTTTTATACGTACTGCTATGGACCCGCACTAAATTTGATACTCAGTGGCATTATCAATCAGTGTAAGATATTAAAAAATGCACTAAATACAGGCCTTTAACTTCAGAAAACTGGCGAAGTGATCCACAAAACGTGAGAGTCTGTTGAAACAAAGCAAGTGAGTAATGTTGAGAACAATACTCATACAGCTAAGGGCGTGCGTTTCCTCATACATTGCAATACCAATTGTAATTTTTTGTTTCGTATTCCCATGACAGAGTTCATTTGGAGAAATACAAATAGTTGCAAAGTTTAATCCTCAACATTAATCCTCAACGCACCACTTCTTACTTTTAGCTGAATTCAAATAATGGATCTATTCATAAAATTCTCAGTGAAGTCATGCAAAACATTTTGTTCTTCCATATAGATAAATTTCTCTCTAAGGAATACATAATTAATAAAGTAACAAAATCTAACAGAACATCAAAAGAAGGCGTAACAAAGAGAAGTAAAAATAATTGTTCCTTGCAATTTCTATATTTCGCTAAGAGCAACTCTGGTCATTTTCACTTCAGTAAATGGATTTTTTTTAACCATGAGTTTGAGGTAACTAGACTTTTCAAATCATACCGAGTTTTTCATCTATTCGCCGTATGTGAACTGCTTAACTCTGTTATGTTACATCATTATTTTAACAGGAACAATATTGATAGATTCTAGATCGAACTTTTGCATAGATTTCAAAAATCACATTCGTTTTAGTTGATTAGTCGCAGATTTTCTGAAAATTTGCATTTCATATTTTTAGATGTTTATCATATTGTACTCAGCAGAGAGACCACCGGATCAAATTTTCAGACCCGGTGACCCATTGACCCGGAGACCCGACTTGATGATCATGTAAGATTAGCAAACGAGACTATATGTATTTATTTTTATAGTATCGGCTAAAATAATTTGCACTTCGAGTGTATTTGTATCGTGACGTGATGTTAATTACTATCAAACAGATTTGAAACTTTTACATATTTGTGATTTTCTGTTAGGTAAAATACATGTATAGAACAATCGAGCCAGAATTATGAATAAAATTGGGAGCAATTTATATATACATTGGGACAAAGAATAGCATAAAATTTTTACATGTTTTAAATGTAAAACAAAGGGTCAACTGAAGATTATAAGAGGCTCGATGACCCGCTAACCCACTCAAACACAGTGGCCCGATTGTATTGAAACTTACATTTACCATTGTATTTCACAAAATTATGTTGCTTCTTGTGTAAGTGAGGCAGCATATTGCGTCCCAAAGAAGAACATGAGTACCAGGACGAAATATATTACTCTATGAATCACTTGTTCAATCAGAAAAAGTCATTTTATCACGCAATATTTAAAACTGAGATTATTTAAGCAATTAGTTACTACTATCTAGAAGGATAATCCTCATATGACAAAAGTTCTTGAAGATGTCTTTATTGGACTTCAAATTCACAAGTTTATCCTGAATAGCTAATTCACTAATCTTATAAATGAATTGCAATCCGAATTAAACAGTAATAATTGATGAACCATTTGAAGAGTTAAGGCCAAGAATTGCAGCAAAAGCATTCCACGGGTGTATTGTAAGGGAAAGTGGACAATGGCTATGAACATCTAGGAATGCTGAGGCCTATTTAAAGAATCTGCAACAACAAACAATATGAGAAGGAGTGAAAAACACTTGTAACAGTCATTTGTTAATATTTGATATTGAAACTGGGATTGATTGCATTACCAGTTAAGATCCTATCGGTGAATAAAATCCAATTCTACTTATAAACTAAAACGAACCAAGAAAAATGAATATTAGATTTGAAATCAGCGCATTCAAATTCACTATAATATTGTTAAAACGATGTTGTAAATGTTCAAAAGATGAAATTTGTTGCACAGTGTTATTTGTATAAGTTTTAAAATTTAACTTCTTGTATCCTTGTTGTAAAAGGAATAATAAATTAAGTTTGATAGTTCTATCTTTTATAGAACTAATTACTGAATCATTGAGTAATTCTGCAAAATACAATTTTGCTCATATTTAGTATGCTAATAATACAAAATAATCATCGATAAACTTAAGTTTGCAAACATATTTTCGTGCGATAAATCGAGAAAAAAATTATCTGTGCCTTTACGAATACCACTGAGTTGAAGCTTTTAAAGAAATGAAATAATTATTATTGGCATTTTAATTCAACAAAGTATACTTTTTGGAATGACATCATGTGAATGAAATTAGACATTAAACATTAGATTATTAGGAAGTGTTAATCTAATTATTTTTATAATTGGGATGCAAATATAATCAAAATTAGAAACAATTGCTTATCGCTAAAAGGTTTATAACAAGCTGCTGAGGACATTTTTTTAATGAAATGAATATGATTTTCACCTGCTATTTTAGGAGTATAGTTCATTGTTAGAATTAAATGCCTAGAATAGTCATTATAATCAACATTGTAAATCGAATACTTTCAGTGTTCAATTCAGTGCTCGATTTATAATAGCATTGGGGCTTGAGCTATGGTTCATGAGTTGGGTTAAGTGTGAAAATTTTCAGAGAAGCAAAATTTTGGAAGTCTAATGATTTTTATACGTCTAAATTTGTATAGAATAATATTTTCGAAAACCAATAAATTCAAAAAACTTAAGTGAAATGATTTTGTAAATGACAAATAATCCCGATTGTTTAGTTATTACTACTAAAAATATATTTCTATTAGCCAATCATTGATTTTGTTTGTTCTTGTTGCAAGAAATCAGGAAGCAGTTGTAGCAATCTTTTAACAGGTATATACAAGTTCGGGGACTGGGTCGATTCAATTGAGCTGAGACATATTAAACCTATTGGACTCTTCGTTTCCTATAAAACTATAAAATATGTACACAAGCAACTTACAAAGAGACAATAATACAGTTTGTATCTATCTAAATGTTCACTTAATAAGTAATTCAACAAAAGAAGCCTTCAACTACAGTAGATTTTTATGCATGCACCTTTGTAATAAGTATGTTTACCTACATGTCTTCTGCTAGATGTTTTTTCATTTAATCTGCCATATCACAAAAATACTTGAAAAGATCATACGGAAAACTATGGACGATGTTTTTGGTAATATTATAGTATCCTAATATATTTTTTCGACCACTTTTGCATACTATTTTAACTTACCGATAACAAGGAAAAAGATATTCATAGATTGAATCATCTTCTCTGATAATAACTTTGTCAAGAAACCAGCCAGCACCTAAAAACTTGGTTATTACTTCTTCGTACAACAGAAATATAGTGTAAATTCCCTGGATGAATTAAACAAATATTGGTTGAAACTTTTTAGACTGTCGCTATTTGCTTAACGAATTATCTGAAAACCTTCAGTATTTATGTCAATGATATTAATAATGAGTTATTAATAGAATACATACTAATAGCTTTTTTAAAATTAAACTGAAACTAGATACTGCTCAGCATGGTACTTACCAAAGGAAGATTCAGGGTCTAACATAGGTTGGTATAATTTTTATAAAAATTTTGCAATAAAATGTGTATACATCGTAACCTTTATTCGACATAAAATATTAGAAATCAGTTCTACTTGTCAAAAGCATATATCAAAACTAGATACATCGGAAACGCAATACGTACGTAATTGAATTTGTTGTGTACATGTGCCAGCTTATATAAGAATTGGAAATATATGACGACGAATTCTCAAATTTCCAACATCCTCTCGATTTCAACCTTACTATCCAATGCATTATAACTAAATTCAAAGAAACCGACAAAACTCTTCTTCCATTTAACAATAGCTGCTTTTTTGAAAGTCTGTAAAGTGAGACATTTATTATAACATAGGTAAATAAATTACTTATAAATGGTCGCTATTTGCTGTAAAATGTTGTCCAAGCACATTAGTCCACAGCATGCATTCCATAAGTTCTTAAATTCATTATTATAAAACTGTAAATCCAAGTAATTTATATTTAAAAATTTACTTATTCTAGTTTCTATTGGTTTCAATGTAAATAAAAACTTAGCGATATTAATAAATAAGTCAATTATTAATAATTTTACAAAGAAATTGAGATTTATTCTCTTAAGGTGAAAATATAGATTAAGAAGAATTGATATTAAAAGAACGACTTGGTTTGATAACAATTAGAATGAAATCGGCGATTATTAATTTCTAATGTATATGAGAAAAAGTTATGAAATTATAACGACCTACCGACACAAGAAAAAGGATAAGCTGTTGACAGGAAATAGGCCATCACCATTTTTGTAATCACCTGTTACAGTTTCGGAAACGTTGATCGATGTCAAAAAAATAGGACAGTTAACCGGTTTGGGGGACATTTTGAAAAATCAATCGCGAGCAATTTGGAAAAAGCGGAATGAAGACATTTACAATATTCATAAACTATAATGTTGCAAGAATTGCATTTTCTAATTTTTCTTATGCTGATGTGAAACTTAATTCTTCTTGCGCTATAATTGCATGCACATATGTTTTCCTCTACTTATTAACACAGGTTCTTTCTGATTGGTCGACTGCAGCAATATTGATAAGTGGTATTCTCGCTTAAATCACTCTGTGTATGTTTACGTAGAATTAGATTCCTTATTTTTAATGCTATCACGCAAAAACGAGTTCATTTGGTGTAGGATTTTCTGTTCTTAACCCTATTCCTCTATTTTAGACTCCTTAGGCTTGGGAAGGGAGAACCCCCCACCCCCTATCTAAGTGTGGATTGGATTATGATATTCTCAATTGCAAATATTTTCAGACCAGTCTGCACTTGAATTTGGTCTTATTTTACACACGTACTAATAGGCCTACGCATTATAATACAAAGCTATGTAATCATAGGTTATACTTGATTTGAAAAAAGTCTAAACAATCAAGTCGCAGTTGTAGTTGGTCAGATATTTCTCACCAAGTGGATAAGTTATTAAATAACTACTTACAGAGATTTACATAGAAATGTTATAATTTCATATAGTGATAATGCAATTCCCATAAATGTAAAAAATAAATCATATAAAAATATATTACCTAAAAATGAAGATTTCCAACTATGTGGAGTATGTAAAATTTTAAATTTCGGTTCAAAACCCCTGACTAATTTACATGTAGTCTCAACATAAAAAATAGTAAGATATTCACATTACACGTGTTACTAAATAGCTTGCGACTAAACAAAAATGAATATATTTTAAGAAATAACTTTAACGATTGCAGTATGGGACAATAATCTGCACAAAAACTCATTAATATTTGTATTAGAGATATTGTGACATTCCATCAAAACTCTACTCAAATCTGAAATTCTAACAGCAAATTAACAATTTCATGAATTCCACCAGGGCTCATTTACATGCCACAAAGTATCAGACACTAGGCATCTCTAAGATTAAATTTGACAAATATAGACATCATTTTTGAGATTTTGTAGAATAGTTCTTGAAAATATGATTATAAAATCAAAGCGTAATAGTTTTCTTATCAAATCGAAATTCGTAGAATAAAAGAAGATTATCATAAAAGTGCTAGCAAGTGGGATTTACTAATAAGCTTTTATAAAAATTATTTGATAAATCAATATTTTGAGTCACTTAAGCGAAATTTTGCTGCAATTATAAATTGAGACGTATAGACTCGCTTAATGTAATGTTTGGATTGTTCTTTAAAGGACACGTAATAAAAATCAGACGTGATTGATGAAAAAATTTTTTTTACTTGTGTTTGCCCTTGGCCTGTTTCAGCGGTTTATTCTCATTTACTGTTTTCCTGGCCTTGGGGTTGTTTAATATTTTATTACAATTTATTTATTTGAAATTGGTCTTAGACATGGACATTTGAAATACAAATGTGGTTGGTTTTCACCAATTTACCTTCTACCAGTTCTGGACCTAAAGACAGAAATTTTTCAGCTCCGATTATATTACATACAGTATTAATTAAAATGGTCTGCTTAGCATAAGCTTTGTAGATAAGATGCCAACTTTGAAAACTGGTCAAAATCTTAATAGTTATATGTCTAATGACGAACATGGGTTGGATATATAAGTTTCAAAGCTACCATCTTAACATTAATGCTAGCCACATATTAAAGTATCTTTAAAAATATAAAATCTCTTGCTCAATATTGTTAATGCAATATATTTAGACGTGACTTATATATGTTTTATTGTTTTTTATGAAGCAATAGAAATGAAAATAGAAATACCAAATGCTGAAGTTACAAAATTCATGTTGATAATAATGTTTTCCTTCTTGGAAAATCTTTGTAATAGTTACATTATTTTATACACTTTGATTTAAAGGAGAGTTAACGGACTCTAAATAAATATGCTTGTCATATATACTTGATATTAGCGTTCACTGAAGCCTTTGTCAGCAAAATTTGTGTAATGTTTTGAAGTGATTCGATTGAAGCTATCATTAAATCTCAAGAGATGATCGTAGCTTATTCAAATATCTGCTCATTTAAACGCTCATTATAAAGACAAATGGCATTTAATTACAAAGCATTATCTCTAAACCGCATATTTATGTCTGTTTTGAAGTGTGATTTTATTGTGATTAAAGAGAATCCGTAATTCAAAAGTTAATCATTAATTTTTAAAGTTTCCCAGTTCTATTTTCAATATTTAGTGTAAATCACATGTATAACGAAATCTATCTAAAATCCAGGATAATTAAAAAAATTTTTTTGAAAGTATTAAAGTACTGTTAAATATATAATCATAAGTCAATTGATTGCATCAGTATAATTCATTTGTAGCCTATTTTGCATTCATGAAATAGCATTAAAAAATTAAATATAAATTAGTTACATATTATATATAAAACATAAATTAAATTATTAAGAAAATTGAAATAAAGTAAATAATATATATTAAATTACATTGGCCAAAGAAGCATTTCATCGACTGATGACTACGCCCTAATTATAAGTACAATTTTCACTTTGTTTTTTTATAAAAATTTTTAATTTCAAGGTTATCAAATATTCTCTAAATTATTTTGAAAATTCATTTAACATTTATCCTATAATGCTTACAAACAAAAAATTTCAAGAATGTTTTCACAATGCTTTTTTATATTAAAGGGATTTAAGAAACAAAATAACAAATAAATTTTTACTTGCAAGCAACAGCTTATATATTATTGTTAACTAACATTGCCAGTGATGCCAACAGCGGTTCACCAGTGGGCCACTAATCTTATTACTGATATCCAGTTTAGCTCACTTGCCTCCAGTGGTCCATTGCTGATGGTGATGGCTAATTAGGCTAAAATTCTAATACTTAAAAACTTTGAGAAAAATAATTTGAAAAATAATAAAAATTATATTCAATTTATCCTTGTACAACCTAGTCTCAGAAAAATTCACCTTACTAAATCCATACGTTAAATAAACTTATGTTCAACCACAAAAATGAGAAATACTATGAATTTTGACACCAACAAATTTACCGTAAATGCAGAGGTCTGCACTGAGTGATTAGCCTAAATAAAACATGACCACAACCGATATTGAGCCATTTTTCAAAATAAGAAAAATAATTACACATGACAGCTCTTATACTTAATACATCAACACATAGTAACGGTGGGAAAGTGCTTAATCTTAGAATGTTATAATTTGATTCGATGTGCAGAATTCCTTCAACGTGATTGAGATGTCAGATGAAATTTTATTCAAAATTATCGACAATTATTTGGATACTTCTTCAGCGTCGGTTTTACTACGATAATTAGCATAGGGTGTATAGGGTATCAATAACTAGCATACAAAAAAAGAAATATTTAAATGAAACGATATTTGAATGTCTACTGGTATGGGTGTGATTTAAGGCAGATGTCCATAAACCAAGCTAAAAATTATTGAATGTTGAACAGCCAATTTCAAAATATAGTAATTTTAATCAAAATAGTTTAATAATTTTTAGGCTTTATTAAAAATGGTGCACGGATGCAGACTATTTAGATATTGTCATGGATGAATTTTGTAAAACTGAAATTTATTTTTTAAAGTATTAACTGAAGAATTAAAAAATTCCATGCATAACACTATTTAATTAACTTCATCGAAGTAAAAAATAATACAACAATTTAAATATTTATATCTATATTTCAACATAAATTATATATTACCTAACTATAGCTTAGAATTGAATAAAAAGTTATTATTTTTTCAATACACGAAACTCAGAACTAATTATATTTATCCCGATTAAAACAGAAATTGACACCATTTTGTATTTGAATAAATTGAAATTATTGGAATTTAAAAATTTAGGCATCTAAAAAACTATTTTTAAGAATTTTTGATCTATACACTCATTATTCAGGTTAGCTGGTATACGTATTAGAGGTGGGCGCCGCTTTCAGCCGACTACTATTGGCGACGCAGACCCGATAAGGTCGGCGACGGCGTAGCCGGTTGAGTGACATCTATGGAACTGCATTAGGTTGTATAATATTCCAAATAGAAATCATATATGGTCTATGGCCCTGTAAAAACCGTACATGATGCAGGCAGTTTTGTGAAACTATCTATCTCCAAAAAGGTTCCTCATGTGGTTACAGGCAATCTGATTAATGAGACATAACTTAATCAATGTCACTACCACATCGACGACTTTAAATGTTGTTTCCCTTTTTGAGACATTTCGTTTATCTTGATATAGTTCTAGTTATCAATCGGCTCAGCCGTCTAAATTTTCCGGCGGCGGCTCAGCCGGCTGGCGCCCAGCTCTATCCCCGTTCCTCACTTTAAGTGGAAATTTGTAAATATAAATTATGTTTACCATTAAAATTACTGTTATAGATGCAATAGAAAGCAGAATTATGTGAAGAAAGCATAAAACATTGCTTAGATAATTTCAAACCATTTCTTACGTGAATGACAACAATGTAGTTGTTTTTATTGTCAGAGCAAGGTCTACCTTTAACCACGGATACTGCCAATTTGGCGGGTAACATGAAATTGGTCAATTAGACATCGAAAGCATTACAATAATAATCAAAAGTTTCGAAACACTATTTATAGCAAAATCAATATGTGATTGTTCAAGATATGCTTCTAATTTTTCACAGAATGGGTAATTTTTTCATTGTGAGTTTAAAGTAGCGTACACGCTTACAACTTTGAGAGCAACTTTTTGGGTAATTATAAAGTTCACAGCAAAAATATTTTGCGTACACACTTCCAACTTTGTGCACAACTTTTTGGTTGAATTATGTTTATTGCCATTTTTGAAAATTCAATCTATCAGTAAAATGCACTACAAATATTACAATCAAGCAGTCTGAAGAAAGAAGACCTCGTTTTGAAAGAATTTTCTGTAATTTTAATCAGTTGTGTAAGTAATAATGCGCGGTTAAATTCTTTCTCTGTGACAAATGACAAAATTGTAATATATGAATTGTTAAATATTAAAGAACCTGCTATCGACGTAAACGTACGAAAACACGGTGATAAGAGGACTTGGCTTATGAAGCCTATTCAAAATTTGAAAAGTATTGCAAATCTTGTGATGTTTCGATGTCCGATTATATAAATGAATTCGATAGGTTTTACAACAAAGCTAGAGTATATAAAATGGAATTGCCTGATGCAGTGCTTTGCTTTCAAATTGTTGGACAATGCTGGTCTTGATGAGAAAGAGCGTCAGTTAGTTCTTTCGTCTGCTCAGAAGCTGGAATTTATTGCTATAAAATTAGCCTTGAAGCGCATTTATGGTGGGTCGTCCATGCAGCCAACTACATCTGCAGCATCTGGAATCAAAATGGAAGCTACAGCATTTCATGTGGATCAGCTTGAATCAGAACAGTGTCAAAATAATGACGTTTACTTAGCTAGCCGTGGACAAAAGTATTATCGTTATAGGAGGTCAGGTGTACAACATGGTGGCCGTTCTCAAGTGCGCAATCGTCAAACGGCAGAAAGAAGATGCTACATATGCGATTCCAAAATGCATTTGTCATGGACGTGTCCACATAAGACTGATACGGAGCAGTATGTTAATCATTGTTATGCTGAGAAATTACCCAGCTTGTTGGAGCAGTCTTATGGAAGAGGAATAGTTGATACTGCTTGTACTATATCTGTTTGTGGTCGCATTTGGGTGAACGACTATATTAATTCACTATCTAAAGAACGAGCAAAACGAGGTAAAATGGCAACACAGCAACGTTCCAAAAGTTTTTGTATTTGGTGATAAGAATAGAAGGAAATCCTTCTGGAATGTAATTATATCTGTTAGATTCGGAACTCAAAAGGTATCACTTGCTGTACGAGTTGTAGATGGTAAGTTGCCATTGCTTATTAGTAAAACGTCTCTTAAAAAGTGGGATTAGTGCTAGATTTGGTTGGTGACGTCGTATGGCCACTGGGTGAGAGAATCGAATTAATAACAACTACCACAGGGCATATTGTATTAGATCTTTTGAAAAATGAAAGAGATTCTGTAGATGTATTTGCAAGCTTATGCCCTCTTGCGAAAATGACAGATTCGGAATTAAAAAATGCAATTATAAAACTACATAAACAATTTGCTCATCCAAGTGCAGCCCGATTATCTACTTTAGTGAAAAATTCCGGTGTTTAAAACAAGGTTGTTTTTGAATGAATTGATAGTATAACTAAAGAATGCATTTCTTGTAAAATGAATTCAAATTTACCACCAAAGCCCGTAGTTGGCATGCCTCTTGCGGGCGAGTTTAATGATACTGTTGCTATGGACCTACATGAGTTAAAATCGAAGAAAATTTGGTACCTCCATATATTAGATCAGTTTACTCGGGTTTAGTGTAGCTACAATTATATATTCTAAAGATCCTGCCATCATTGTGAATAAATTTATGCATCATTGGGTGTTAAAATTTGGGTGCCCNTCACTTGCTGTACGAGTTGTAGATGGTAAGTTGCCCTTGCTTATTAGTAAAACGTCTCTTAAAAAGTGGGATTAGTGCTAGATTTTGTTGGTGACGTCGTATGGCCACTGGGTGAGAGAATCGAATTAATAACAACTACCACAGGGCATATTGTATTAGATCTTTTGAAAAATGAAAGAGATTCTGTAGATGTATTTGCAAGCTTATGGCCTCTTGCGAAAATGACAGATTCGGAATTAAAAAATGCAATTATAAAACTCCATAAACAATTTGCTCATCCAAGTGCAGCCCGATTATCTACTTTAGTGAAAAATTCCGGTGTTTAAAACAAGGTTGTTTTTGAATGAATTGATAGTATAACTAAAGAATGCATTTCTTGTAAAATGAATTCAAATTTACCACCAAAGCCCGTAGTTGGCATGCCTTTTGCGGGTGAGGTTAATGATACTGTTGCTATGGACCTACATGAGTTAAAATCGAAGAAAATTTGGTACCTCCATATATTAGATCAGTTTACTCGGGTTTAGTGTAGCTACAATTATATATTCTAAAGATCCTGCCATCATTGTGAATAAATTTATGCATCATTGGGTGTTAAAATTTGGGTGCCCTAAAAGGATCATTTCGGATAATGGTGGCGAATTTAACAATGATTTAATTCGCCTGTTAAGCGAGAGGTTGGATACAAAAGTTACTACTACAGCTGTTTATAGTCCATGGTCTAATGGCACAATTGAGCGCCACGATCAAGTTTTGACTACAATGTTAAATAAGGTCATCAGTGGGACGGGCCTAGATCTGGAAACAGGTATTGAAAATGTTGCCTTTGCTAAAAATTGTTTATCGTCAACATCCGGTTACAGTCCGTACATGTTAGTATATGGCAGAGATCACAACTTACCTGGTGTATTAAGCAACAAACTCCCTGCGCTTTCACATAAAGTTGATACTGGTTTAATAGGCAAGCATTTAATTGCAATTTCAACTCCCAGGAAAGCTTACATGGAAGCTGAAACATCAGGTAGAATACGCATAGCATTGGCTCGTAACTTGCGACCAACAGACAATAGTTTCTCTCCTGGCGATGAGGTTTTCTATAAAAGGGATGGAGACAAACATTGGAAGGGGCCTGGCGTAGTGCTAGGAGTTGACAGTCAAGTAGTTTTTGTCCGTCATGGTGGTTTGTATGTAAGGGTACATAAAAGTAGATTGATGCATTCTCATTTAAAGAAATCTAATTTCTCAAATCAGGCACCTTGCATTCCCAGTGAAACTGACCCACTAGTAAAAGAGCAAGCAGTTCTGAGTGATTCTGATGACGATAGTTCCGTTGATGAGAACGTGTTGCCACGGTTTTCTTTTTCGAATCAGAAAATACCTGACATAGGCCAAACGGTAAAGTTTGTTCCATCTGAATTGTGCAACTGTATAAGAAGAGAGTACAAAGCAGTCATAAAAAACCGTGCAGGTAAATCTACTGGTAAAAATAAACATAAGTACAATGTCGAGTTTTTGGCACCAAGAGATGTCGAAGGCTTTGCGGGTCATTTAGACTGGAAATCTGCCGTGAAATCATGGGCACCTATCGAACGTAATGAGAACTGTAATACATTAAACAAAAAATTGGATGAACCGTCTACGTCAACAGAACAGAATGATAAAGAACAGGAAACTTTACTAGCTTCTAATCTACCGTCGAANTAGTTTCTCTCCTGGCGATGAGGTTTTCTATAAAAGGGATGGAGACAAACATTGGAAGGAGCCTGGCGTAGTGCTAGGAGTTGACAGTCAAGTAGTTTTTGTCCGTCATGGTAGTTTGTATGTACATAAACGTAGATTGATGCATTCTCATTTAAAGAAATCTAATTTCTCAAATCAGGCTCCTTGCATTCCCAGTGAAACTGACCCACTAGTAAAAGAGCAAGCAGTTCTGAGTGATTCTGATGACGATAGTTCCGTTGATGAGAACGTGTTGCCACGGTTTTCTTTTTCGAATCAGAAAATACCTGACATAGGCCAAACGGTAAAGTTTGTTCCATCTGAATTGTGCAACTGGATAAGAAGAGAGTACAAAGCAGTCATAAAAAGCCGTGCAGGTAAATCTACTGGTAAAGATAAACATAAGTACAATGTCGAAGGCTTTGCGGGTCATTTAGATTGGAAATCTGACGTGGAATCATGGGCACCTATCGAAAGTAATGAGAACTGTAATACATTAAACAAAGAATTGGATGAACCGTCTACGTCAACAGAACAGAATGATAAAGAACAGGAAACTTTACTAGCTTCTAATCTACCGTCGAAGTACGACTTTACGCAGGCGGAACTTAAGGAGATAGAGAACTGGCAGATGTATGAGACGTTTGAGGAAGTTGAAGATATTGGACAAGAGAGAATTCAGACACGTTGGGTGTATAGTTTAAAAGACGGGCCCAGTGGTGAGGTCATCAAAAAAGCAAGGCTTGTGGCGAAAGGCTTCCAGGAAATTGAGAATTTTCAAACTGATGCCCCAACTTGTAGTCAAGAGACTATTAGATTATTATTTACTGTTGCAGTTTGCCTCATTGTATGGATATAAAGGCAGCTTTTCTTCAAAGCAGTGGAAAGTATTTGGATAGAGACGTCTTCTTNTAAAGTTTGTTCCATCTGAATTGTGCAACTGTATAAGAAGAGAGTACAAAGCAGTCATAAAAAGCCGTGCAGGTAAATCTACAGGTAAAGATAAACATAAGTACAATGTCGAAGGCTTTGCGGGTCATTTAGATTGGAAATCTGACGTGGAATCATGGGCACCTATCGAAAGTAATGAGAACTGTAATACATTAAACAAAGAATTGGATGAACCGTCTACGTCAACAGAACAGAATGATAAAGAACAGGAAACTTTACTAGCTTCTAATCTACCGTCGAAGTACGACTTTACGCAGGCGGAACTTAAGGAGATAGAGAACTGGCAGATGTATGAGACGTTTGAGGAAGTTGAAGATATTGGACAAGAGAGAATTCAGACACGTTGGGTGTATAGTTTAAAAGACGGGCCCAGTGGTGAGGTCATCAAAAAAGCAAGGCTTGTGGCGAAAGGCTTCCAGGAAATTGAGAATTTTCAAACTGATGCCCCAACTTGTAGTCAAGAGACTATTAGATTATTATTTACTGTTGCAGTTTGCCATGGATGGGAGCCTCATTGTATGGATATAAAGGCAGCTTTTCTTCAAAGCAGTGGAAAGTATTTGGACGTCTTCTTATAACCTCCTCACAATTATGCAAAAAAGAAAATTGTGGAAATTGATTAAACTGGTATATGGCTTGACTAATGCATCAAGGTGTT
>CABFPE010000042.1:1495385-1509625 GCA_900660155.1 Hofstenia miamia
ATACCCCAACTTGTAGTCAAAGACTATTAGATTATTATTTACTGTTGCAGTTTGCCATGGATGGGAGCCTCATTGTATGGATATAAAGGCAGCTTTTCTTCAAAGCAGTGGAAAGTATTTGGATAGAGACGTCTTCTTAGAACCTCCTCACAATTACGCAAAAAAAGGAAAATTGTGGAAATTGAATAAACCGGGATATGGCTTGACTGACGCATCAAGGTGTTGGTATCGTACACTGAAAGAAAGTTTGTTGTGCCTTAACATGGTAGTTTCGAAGTATGATCCAGCGTTATTTCTGTGGGAAAATGACGATAAACAGGGTTTCATCTGTGCACACTTAGATGATTTATTTTGGTGTGGCGATTCTGTTTTTGGTGATGCAGTGATTGAACCATTAAAGCAAATATTTCGAGTCAGCAGTGAAAAATCGAATAACTTTCCATTTCTGGGGCTTAATATTTCTACTAAAGGTGAAGGTATCACATCAGTGGGTCAAAATTCTTATGTATCACGGTTGAATCAGATTACATCACTTGAGTCTGCTTATGCTTTAGTTATAATATAAATATTAAATTTAACTCTACTGGACAAGTAGAAAAAAGTCAAAATATAAAATGAAGTTGGAAATGTGTTTTGTGAGCTATTTTCGGGGTTTAGACTAAATCTCACTGCCAAGGAGAAATCTAAGGCCCAAATTATTGATGAAAATGTTTAGGCTTTTTCTTAGAAAATTAAGCATTGAAATAATGAAGTAATTTTAACCTTAAAAAGCTATTGATAAAATTGACATTTTCGATATTTACCTGTGCATGTGTCAATTCTCACATCTACACATCGCAGACTATACTTTTATATGAAGTGAATTTAAAATTTATGAAATATTTGCTTAAATCTAGAATATAGAATTATACTGCAACCAATTTTTTTAAAATATTTTAAATTTAATAGATAACATCTTTGTATAGTTTTGGTGATTGAATACACATTGCTTCAGCGATTTAGATTTGTTATTGTGATATTATAGTGAAGCTTAATTGTATTCTTTTGCAAATATATTTTAGTCTTACCAATACACGAACATGAATATTTATCACAATTATAAGAACAAACAATAGTAGAAGACAATAAATTGAGCATATGACCTTTATTTAGAAACATCATATATTGGACAAATTTTTGAAGCTGATACTTCTTTGTTATACATTCCCATATTTTTCTGTATGTTTTCCTGACTTAGTTGCATAAATGGCAATTTCCAATAGAATTTTTAATTTTTTCTTGATTCTTTTTAATATTCACAAATTATTTATTGGGTGAAATTTTCTTAAGAAACTTAATTTTTTGGAGGACATTTATTTTTCAGATTTTAGAAATTTTATCCAAACTCTCTTAAATCATTAGCTAAGCACTAGTCGAATATTCTACATCTACACACCATGAAACAGTAGTGATTTTGCAACGATCATCACAATGTGAAGCAAATTACATATATACATGTATATATATATATATATATATATATATATGCATGTGGATTTTGATCCAAATTGGTAAATATACTCCTATATTTTATATGGGTGCGCATCTATAAATAAAATGAAAGCTACTGAAAAAACAGTGTATGAAGCTCACCATCAAATGAAAAATGTAGAGATTTAAAAGTTAACTAATAATATATTTAGTGAATGACGTGTGTGTCTATTGTTTCATTTAGTATGATCTTAATGAAATGATTTATTATTTTATCAATTGGAATGTTCGTGAACAATGAGATAAAATCATGATTTACATGATTTAATCATTTCTTGGACGAGTTAAATTCTTTTATAAGATCAGTTGTATTATTTATTACATACTTGATTGGTAAAATCGTTTTAATTAAATATCCAAAATTTACCACTTCTCTTAAATCGATTAAAAACACTTCTGTTGCAGTTTTGTTTAGTGTAATTAAATTCAATCACAGGAGCTATGGAAGGCCTGTTGAAGTTGATTAACGTTCAGCAAAAAAGAAACATGTAGGAAAATTTGTAGGTAAATGTTTGAATTAGGTAAAGTGTGTAGGAAGCTAAGTTTTAATCTAGAGTGAAACAATGGGTCGTCATGTTCATGAATTCTAAACTACCGGTTTCCTAACTCTCGAGTTTATATCTCAATGTAGGTAGATGACCACTGTTCACTGACAAATATGTAACTAAAAAATTCTCTTGCCAGTCTTGAATTGATAACTATATCCTAAATTTTTTTAAAATAGCATCGGGTATTTTTCGGCCCACCTTAAAAATACATGTAACATTTGAACATTAATGATTTAAATTGCCATCATATAATATTTTCATTAGCAAAATTCTGGATGTCTTAGAATGTAGTATTGTTTTTCGATTTGAACTTAATCTTTAACTTTTGTTTGGCAGAAGTTTCAACTTTGATATGGAAATATGATTCTAAAATCTGAATTAAGATATAATACGATTCTATACCACTATCGAATCGGATCAAAATAGGTAGAGCCCGTGTACAACAAGTGTTTTAAAAATCTTCTAGTAAATTGTTCATAAGCAATAATACCTTCTGCAAAAGTGCTAGGTGGCATTAACATTGCGATTAGGAATTGTATATGAAAACATTCGATAAATATGTATTAAAAGCAAAAAAACATTAAGAACTAAGGTGGACAAATGTATTTTCACTGTATATTTTTTCAATATTTTGACTGTTTCTTAAGCCTTCATCCAATTTTTGTTTACCCGACTTGATGAAAACGAAAATATCTTCTTTCATTGACAAATATATGTGCGCTTCAGGCAATTATTTATTCGAATTACTTTGGACAGGGCATATCAATACTAGTCTAAATAAGATAAAATTTTAGTCGCAGTATGAGCATGAGCACGTGTCGGTTCGGCACGACCATGGATTTCTACAATATATATATATATATATATATATATATATAATATATATATAGGCTATATCACAAAAACGAGCGGCAAAATTTCAACACGTATATCTATATTTGAAGTCAACACATATATTTAATAACAAACTAACAGTTATTAACAGACATTAAGAATAATTCACACATATTTTCCAACAATTTCAATGACTTTTTCCAAGTGAGTCTTCATTGCTTCGACCACCGTCATCATTCTATTTGTTGTGAAATATGGTAACTGCGCATTAAGGAATTGTTTAATATCCTCATGTGATTCAAAAGTCTCACAAATTGCTTCAAACCCCGGAAACAGATAACGATCACACAGATTTGTATCTGGTGCATAAGGGGGCTGTCTCAATAGACGAATATTCCTCTCCTCAATGTGTTGAGTGGTTGCAATAGCAGTATGATGCCTCGCGTTGTCGTCTCGTAGATTCATATTTTATGGTAAAATTGGATCCGGTTGTCACTGCAAAGAATCTCCAAGATTGCCAAGAATGTTATTTCTGCATTAATGGATTGATTAAGTGATAATACTTCAAAATAATGAAAGCCTTCCTGTTAAATAGCTATAACAACAAGGTATTTTTCCAGCGTAAATCACCTTACTGTTTGTCTTTTTTCATCATCACCACCTGCACCAATCCAACTGTCAATTGTGTTCCTGGGTTACGATTTTCGAAGATAAGAAAACATTTTATCAACAGTAACTATATTCAGTTTTGCTTGCCTGGCTGAAAACGATTCCAGTAGATGTTTACAACGCTCAATGCGAACGGTCTTGTTGAACTCTGACTATGTGTGAGGAGTCTATCGTGTATGACACCACTGTTTATTAAGATCTTCTTGTAAAATTCCCACTACCATAGTATGGGATATTTGCAAGACGTTTGCGATATGCCTGAGTGTCATGCAATTATCCTCACTGAATTTTTCAACGGATGCGACATTTTCAGTTCTCATTTGGATTTTCTTCTCACCAGGCTTTCAAATTTTGATGAAAATGAAGTTTGAAATTTGAATACCGTATTTACCCGTGTATAAACCGCACCTTTTTCCACGAAAAATTGCTCCCAAAGCGGGAGTGCGGCTTATCTTCGGAAACACTTGAAAAACATCTCGCGAAGATACCTAATTTGCACAGATATTGTAAACTAAAGTACGGGATCTTGCTGTAATGTGCATTGAAGTAAAGTAATATCCTTGTTTAAAAGACAAACAATTAATTTATTAAAAGTAAAACAATATTAAAGTATTAGAATGTATTATTAATTTAAAAATAAAATGTACTCTTAGTTATTATTGAAGACACGTCAGTACTTTACTTGTTACAGTTATTAAATTATTAAATACAGGAATCGGACTTAAAATTACACTTTAAAGTTGTAAGAAATATCTGAATAATGTAAATAAATATATTTCATTGATTCAGTGCTTATGGATTTTTATTTTGCTCAAAAAAAATTTTTTCCTAAAAATCTTATCCCAAACTCGAGGTGCGGCTTATCTACGGATGCGGCTTATAGACGGGTAAATACGGTACCTTTCAAACTACTTTGATTTGAAAATTTGAATATTATTAAATTCAAAGTTTGATTTGAAATTTGAAAGTTTGAAAATTTGTTTTCAAGTTTCATATTTCTTAGAAATAATTCTTACTTACAAAAAATGAATATATATTAGACTAAATGTGTAATTAAATATACATATACCAATGAGATAGGCTAAAAACAATCTATTGCAGATTTTACCTATATTTTTGTAGCAATATGGAGCATATATAGTAGAACCTAATTTTATCCTACACAATACATTGTTTGTATAGAAGGAAAATATGATTATTATAATTATTGCATAGAGACATAATGTGTAGTAAATGCCCCTGTGACTTCTCAGAATGTTGAAATTGCTTATTTAATTATTTCAGGTAAATCAAGAAAACTGAGCAACATACATGTGGTCATGATAGTCACATTGAGAAAGTTTGCAAAGTGTGTTCTCAGTTAGCTTAATTATCCAGTATACTAAAGAAGGAGTCCCAAAGTTAAGTGAATGAATTTAAAAAAGCTACTTATTAATGCCAGTCAGAGGTTTTCATTTTCAATGTTAGCAATAATTGCAAATGTGTTATATATTAAAATTTGAATATCAAAGTTTGCTCTTTAGCATTCAAAGTTTGATTTGAAATTTGAATTTTAGAATTTTGCAAACTTTGATTTGAAAGTTTGAAAATTTTAATTTGATTTGAAAGCCCTGCTTTTCACCACTTCCTTGGCTTACGATCAGAGCTTATTCGACTGCCATGCCGAAATTCTTGGCAAATCGTGCAAATCCGGACAGCACTGAAAAAATTATAAGGCCAAGCTTGTTTAATTTTGCAATGGATTTTTGTGGCGTTCATATTACATCGACGAAGATTTTCAATTAAAAAATACAGTTTTTTTTCGTACACTCCATTTGATTAGAGAGAATATATATAAATGATGATGCAATCAATAAATACGTATTTAATTTTTCTGCCACTCGTTTTTTGTGCAGGGTTAGTAATCGTTAGCTTGTTATTACATATATGTGTTGACTTAAAATATAGATATACGAGTTGAAATTTTGCCGCTAGTCTTTTGTGATACAACCTATATATAGTGGAAATCTATTGCACGGCACGTTATGACATGGTCGCACTATAGAAAGCATTGTACTATCAATTCGTACTACGGAGTAGTCATAAACTCCACATAGTTCGCGGATAAATCCCCATCAAAACCGGTTGGGTAGGGTCGCAATTTGCAGCTCCGGCTTAACTGTTTTTATCATATTACTTAGGTAAATCCAAGGAATGGACTATGAAATAACTTAACTGCAAAATATGCATTTAAACTGAAATGGAATGGGATACTTCAATGATTTTGACTTCAATTAAACTTCATAGTGGAGGTTTATTTGCTAAATGATGACTAAATTAAAAATTTTAGCCATCTCATGTTAAATATGTTGTGTCAAAAACCTCTAAGCGATTATTTCGATTAATTATTTTGCAAATATGTTTAAATAGAGTTTTTACGTTAGGAATAAGTAGTTTACGTGATTACACCATATTTATTTCTATTTGGTTGAGTAATAAGTGTACTGTAAGGCATAGGTAACCGTGCAAAAAGGTGATGTTCAAATAAAGGCTTAATGGTTTAATCTGACATTAGAAATATTTATTAAAGCCAAAGACCTCTCGTATTATAGCCAATTATTTCCTGAATTATAGAATTCCAAATCCATGAAATACTGGAATAATTCTTACCTTTAAAAAATAAATTGTAGACTTCGAAGAAATCAATTCAACAAACTGTGATGTTGCTTCCATAATACTCGAGGAGTTCTTATTCCGTTGTTGTGCATACATGTATTTTGTAGTGGTCATTACATTGAATGAGAATATACATCACTCATTTTCACAATGAGTAATGCTCTGTTGCCTTAACTTACATATAGGTTTATTCACAATTTTCTTATTAATGCCATTTTGATGGTAGTTGAATCTTATGTATTTACTAATAATATTATCAGACATTGTATGTGTCATTACTCTATTTGATTGGCTTTGTTACAATACTGAAATTTTTAATTTCAATCTATTTGATTTATGAATGGCAATTTGTAATTCAACTAAATTTTGCTCATGCTAACTAACTCCAAGCACAGGCTATTTATTTTTCAAATTATTAGGCTGATTCAAAATTTTATCAAATAAAATGTCTTCAATTTAATTGTAATGTGGTAAAGTATACTTAGCAAAATATTGGTATTGAACAGTATAATTACAAATATTTTGGTTGAATTGGGCTTTTTAACAATTCAATTACTACATGGCATCAAGCGTTTGATAGCATGCAAGAAATAGTTTGACAGCTTGCAGAATGCTTAAATGTGAAAATTTTAAGAAAATTAATAAAAAATTTGAAAACAAATAAGTGTCAATTATAATTTTCTAAAAAAATATTAGGAAAATATTTGGATGCAAAACAATAAACGATATTGTTTCACATCGCTATTCTTAAAAAATAAAATGCCGACGCCTTTAATGTTAATATTAATTCCTATAATAAATGCAAAATATCAATGGCAAAGTCTGATCTATCAACATCTATTCAAAGGTCTTAATTGCATAACACTATACATAAAACTTACGTCGATTCCAGAACAAATTCTCAAATATAAAGAGAATCGAACATTTGAAGATATTGGAAAGTCTACATTTGTTTGTTATTAGAGATATGAAAAATGTGGGTGCGTTTTTGAAAAGATTTCTGTGCGTTTTCCGGGCTTTCAAAAGAATCAAAACTAATTCGTGGAAATAAATAGTGTTTTTGAAATCTTTTGTCGGGAATATGAAAGAAGTAGCTTCTTTTATCTGATGATTCGACGGCCGCTATTCTTTTATCTGGTATGTGAAAAAAGTAGCTACGTTTATCAGGGCTACTGTTGATTTCTGTTTGGACTGGAACCATTTGATCACTATCTTTATTAAGATCTAGAGATGAATGTAAGATATCAGGGCCATCTTTTAATGTTTGTCCATTAAATCTCTGTGAAGCAATTCTTTCCTGAAGAAGATCCACAATTTTTTTAAGATTAGAGATTCGCACGGAGCTGACTTGACGTAAGAACAAAATTTTCTGAAGAATCAAAATGCACAAAAGAGCAGAAAATTTCCTTAATGCCATTTCGAAATTTAACTTCAACTGAATAATTGAAAATATAAACAAATATTTTACAACAGTTTATCATTGGTTGAGGAAATTTAGCGCAGGCGGTATATTCTCTTACTAAATTAAGGTTATTTTTATATATATTGGTGTCGGTTAGTCTTTAAACAAGCATTGGTTTATCAAAATCAACAAAGACTTTTAATGTATTAGTCATGCATTAGTTAGTCATAAATATAAATATTTTGAAGAATTTGAAAATTATGCTTAATTCCTGAATTTTTTAAAGTAATTTTAACGAATTTCAATATTAAAATAATTTATTATTTATATTATGGACTGGATAATCCGTGCAGACCAGGACAGAATAAAATTTAAATCCAGTGAAATCCGGATAAAATCTATATTAGAAGTTTCAGACTAAAACCCTGAATATGTCAACATTATATTCTTCAATGATTTTAGCAGTATTGTAATTTCATGAAAGTGTATTGAAATCATCATGCATTGGGGTCGATTTTGAAACGGACGCCGTTATATTAAACAACAACCTGCAAATCTTTTCGAGAAAAGATGAAATATTTTAGAACAATTTCACAAGTTGTTGATTGACTGTTTACAAAGACACCTTTCTATCTCAGCTTGCTGCCGATGTGCTTACTACTCCTGCAATTAGTGTAGCTATTAGAAATTTTTTCTCGTCATGCATTTTTACCACCAATAAATTTAACTTTTGCTCAAGCGATGGAAATGTAAATACTTTTTGTTGCATCAGATATTGCAAAATTGTTCTTAAACAATTTTCCGCGTTTGACATTTTTATTTACTTTCAATAAACATTTATTTTTCTTGATAAACAGGTACTCATAGCAAAATTTTCCTACAGGTTAATGATTGGGTGGGGAAATATTGCAACACAATATTATTTTAACCTAACAGAATCTCACTATATTTTGTTATTTCATTTATTGCTGTTTATAGGCTAGTTAATGTGATAATCTTTTTGATTAAGACTTTGAAGATTGCTTGCGGATGTGAGTAAAAAGCTGCTTGTTACTTATCCACACCACATACCTGCAGAAGTCATATATCAAAAATATGAGACGCTGCGACTCTTGAAATATGAAAGTTAATCCGGACAGGATAAAATAAATAGGAATCCGGACAGGACAGGATAAATTTCTGCTCCAAACTCAGCCTAAATTTATCTAAGATCTCAAAAGCCGTGACATTAAAGGTGTAAAGATTTAAATCAATCGCTTATCAATCATTTCTAGCTAACAATTAGTTTTACATAAACTATTTTAAAATGCTTCCTGAGCTTAAGGATTGGTGGATTTTTGATCGACTCAACTTATGAAAAACTGAATTTGATTCTAATAATAAAAGCAATCATTTCGAAACCAAGAACGTGTTCTTCATTGAACATAAAAAAATCCACAAACCATCTAGTTATTAAAACGCAAAGTAAAAAGAGTTTTAAATAACCGTTGCTATTCAAAAATTACCAAAAAATAAAGATTAGTCAAAAACTTCTCTTTAGTAGCATCTTCAATCAAAATTGAAAATAATTTTTCCATTTAAATCAATTCTAGCTACTAATTACAAAATAACCTATGAAATTATATTTCAATAACATTTTCAAATGATTCGGCAGTTAATTATGATAAGTTTCCAATTTCTCAAGTTAATTAAGATACAAAGTTAACATTTAAACTGCAAGAAATATTAATTAGAAAGTGCTTTAAACAGATGTATCAATATATCCAGATGTCGTTTATTAGTTTAATTCTTCGGAATATACTTAATTAGTATACTTAAAAATAATTTTTATGAAACTACAAATTTTAAACAATTTTTTAACTGCAGAGGGTGAAAAATTTACAGTTAAATACATTTTTGCGAGAGTAACAGGCTCTTTCTATACTCACTTTAGAAGCAATAAAGACAATAATTATTGTAGTCTCTGAAAGCAGCTTGAAAAATGACTTGTTAGTTTTAAAAAATTCCACAAACGCCGTTTTCCCAACAACTGGCGACAAATTGCAAGACACTCTAGTCAATTACATTGATACAGTGGATTTCAACTAAAAGTGGATTTTCAATTAGTCCAAGACCTACTATATGTAGGTTTTGATTATCGAACCCAATTTCACACAGTATAAGAATTCATGCATTTATTTTCTTCAAAGAATTTTCGCGGCTTTTTAAAACAAGGATTAGGCCAGTATTGAGATGAAAATGAGCCAAAATTTACTGTACTTAGGTCAAGAACTCCTTTAATAAACAGAACTGGAAACAAAGTATGTTACAAATACCATTAATATCATTGAAGGCCCAACTGTGCTAATCTTTTATTTTAGAACTCCTTGACTTAGGTTTAGTGCGTAATAGTCCATTTTTAAAATTTGATCACATATTTTATAATTCTTTGGGTAAAACCCAGATCAAGACGAAGATGTTCTACTGCAAATTCTAATTAACTATAATTACTACGCCACATTGCTTTTGCAAGGGCTGAAATTCTCATTCCCGGCAAACTCCTTGATGTACTGAGAGGATAATAAATTTAAATATTCCACTAGTTCACTTAAACATCAATAAGAAAACTACATAGGAAAAATGCTATTGATAACAAAAAAATTAAATTAGTTATTTGATATAAAATACATTGCAATAACTTATTGCTAAGGGTAGTATTAGCTATGAGTATAAGCATAACACATTCAGAGTAAAATATTAGTTTTAGAAGCGCCTATTTTTTGACAAACATCTTTTAAAAAATCTTTTTATAAGTGGATCAAATTGTGCTATGTATCAAAATACCTAAATATTCTAAGAAATGTCTAGAAACGAAAACATATGACCGCATAGCCATGTTTCAAAAAATCATTGACTTTGTAGTGTTATCTTAAGAATAAAGCGACTAGAGTGGTGGTATACCCGGATCTAAATGGACCTTCACCTCTAAGAATGCAGGCGGCGTGAAGCCGATGAAACAACTTCGGCCTTGAGTTGAACGCTTGCATTTCTCCGCCAAACAAAGTTACTAGCTCTAAGATCACCAGAGAGGGCGGAACAGGAGAATGGGACTCAGCCCCTATCCAGGGCGCCCCCTAACCAGGCCGTGCAGCTGAAATTATTCACTAAAACTTGAGGGCCTAAAATGTGAAAGTGCAAATTTCGCTGTTTGTATTTATTGTAAAGCAAGATACACATTGTTTTGATATATGACTTTGGTTTATTTGTTATAATTTCTCTATTTAGTTCTAATTAACAATTATTATAAATACAGTAAACAACTAAAACTATATTATAAACAAATTTAATACACATTTAAGAGAATTTTGCCAGATTTACAATTGATGATTTAGGAACTGTAGATGATTGAGATTTAGCATATTGCTCGAAGAAAATATTCGTGATTGTTCCTTTGATACTTTTCTTTATTGATATATCTTCACGCATTATTATGTGCAGTTGATTGAGAAGAGAAATATACCTTGGTTCAAAAAAAATGGCCGCGGCAATATTTTTGAAAAATGCGTATAGCTCGAAAGCGGCAAATTTTGGCGAAATGTGGCAAAAATAAAAAAGTTAGCACGTTGAACAGACTTTGTCGCCGTGTGAATCAATTGACAGATACTTAGCTGGTGAAAATGCTACACATCATTCTTCAACACAAAATTTTGAAATGCAAGCGAAACGCGATTTACTTGAATTTCTCTATGTCAACGACTCCACCAACCGTGAATATCTGTCGAAACGGGTGAAAATGCCACCTCGTAGTTTCCGACGTAACATGAAAATCTTGGAAGAAAGGGGAACCTTGGAAAGAAAGAAAGGAAGCGGCCGACCTCTCCAAATTTCTGGCAATGAGAAAAAACGCTTATGTCAAATTGCGCTTAAATGTCCGTCGGCATCAACTCAAAATGTCTGTGATTGTTATAACGAGTTAGCTGGGACATACGTCAGTAAATGCACAGTTTTCCAAACTCTGAAATCTCAACATGTAATTTTGCCAGCGGTAAGAAAAAATTTGATGGGTTCTATCCCGACGCGTTTGGGCCAGTGTCTTGAAAACGAAGGAAAATTTGTGGGGAAATGGACTGGGACTGAATAGGCAAAACAAAGACGCAACAGACTCATATTTTCTTATATTATTTTGTTTGTTCAATGCTTAGAAAAATCTATTATTTCAGCGGCCACTTTTTTATTGAACCAAGGTATACATCTTGTTAGGCAGAATTTTTCTTGTTCACAATTTATGAAAAATGCATATGCATGAGTAACAAATTTAAAGATGTTGTCAATTGAATATGATAAGCGTCCTCTGTTCATTTCCTGCCAAAATGAAGTGTATTTACGTAATTCTAATTCTAGCGGCATATCAGCTTTTAATGTATTGCATTAAAGGCCAAATAACCCAATCTTCCAAAACATCTAACAGAGATAGTTCATTGTTATCCCAAGGGCTAAAGCATAAGTTGCATGAATGGTTCGCACTCTTGCCAATATCATGTTCGAAATTGAGATCAAGCAAAAATTTCGCATTGCCAATGTTATGGGCGTGCATAATTTGCTCATGGGTGATATAATAGCATCCATCACAACTTTGTCGAAAGTAACCAAACTTTTCGTCTAAGTCATTGGCAGAGCTGACCATAGATAGAAATACTATTATAGACTATTATAGAATTACTATATATACAAATCTATAATGAAAAAATAATTTTATTATAGATTTAATATTATAGAAAGCTATATTCACTATTATTGTCTTAAATTTATAGAGTTAAATTAACATTACATGTACATGGCCTTTTCTCATTCGAGTTGCTCAGTTTAATTTGGGAATTCTGCCTTCCCCGCAGCTGCAGAACGCGTTTTTTCGAAAACGGGATTTCTGACAATGTCAAGAAGATGTAGAATTCTCTCCGATACTTTGAAAACTCGATTAATTGTGCAGTGCAAATCAACTATTTTCGAAATTATATTTTGAAAAGATCTTGATTATAGCTTTTTCAGAGAAAATATAAAATTAAAGTCCATAATAGTTTATTATAATCATGCCACCGATAGATTTTTCTATAATAACATCTATAATAAACTATTATAGGGTAATCTCTGGTCATTGGTTATGAGCGTTAATAAAGAATGCATACTGAGCGATCTTCATTAGATTTAAAAACGATAAAAACACCATATTATTGATAGAGTTACATTATTAGCCCCACGCACCCCCATGAATGAAAAAAAGGCTAAATTTCATCACCAACCCATCCCATCCTACGAGGATCCCCATGGGGTCTCACGAATACCCACCCGACTGGGCAACCTTGATAAATGCACATCAAACAGAACAAGAAAGTGAGAACAGCAATAATTCGAAAGATTGGAGAAAACAGTGAGGGTTTAGAATAATTTGATATCGAAATGCATACAATCTATTTCCATTATCATGATTTGCGACAAAAAAATTCACAAAATATCCTAAAATTTTAACATTAAAGAGAGCAGTGGCGAGGCTAAGAAGGAATTAGGGAGGCTATAGCCCTCTGCTAAACGCAAAATAGCCGCCCCCATAAACTAGAGGGATTTTTGAAAATGTTTTATGATCATAAAAAATTTTTTAAGCACTTGTAGTTCAAAAACTACTAAAGCTATGTTCAATGTGAAACTACACGTGACCTCTGACTTTGCGCAAAGCACCCCTTCATGGGTTTGGGATATCGTTGCACGTATCAAGATACACTCAAAGTTCATTTATCAACTTAAGCCACAGCACTACAATTTAACAGAAGTTTTCAACATTGCGTTAAAGCATGTTCCCCAATAGACTTGCCATGTCTCACGGATTTTCAAATTTACTAATAATTTTGGAGCAAATTCTTTGTAAAAGTGGAAAAAACGGTTTGTTCATTGAAATGGACGATTAGGCACTCTAAACATAAAAATAAGCTTACAATTATAACTGCATTGGTTTTGTAAATAATAGGATAAACGTACTGGTTTTTCAAGCATAGAATATATACTTGAGAAATCATTGCGTTTATGTACCAATAATTATATTTATTCTCAAATTGATATATATATATATATATATATAGCTAAAGACATAAGTCTAAGAGTTTCCGACGGTATATCATCAATCCAAAACAGCAAATCAGTAAAGTACTTAGGGGTGGAAATAGATCAACACTTCTGTTATAACGACTTCATAAACACCAAGATTCGTAAGATTGCGTTTGGAATACAGTATCTAAAACAAATAAAACGGTTTAAGCAGAGTAAAGATTTAATCAACGCTTTTGTAATTAGTCAATATACATATGCTTGCATTCTTTTAAGCAATATTAAGACAGTTGATCATGAGCGTATAAATAGATTGTTTAACTGGTCAATCTGTGTCATGTTTTCCATTAGTAAACATCAAGTTAGTAAAAAACTGCAAACATTAACATTGTTTCGTCCATTTACTATAACCAAGTACAACAGCTTAGTACACATGTTTAAGCAGTTGAAAACAAGTGGTAGGGCACTAATCAAGAAATTTGTAAAATATAATCACCGTGCTAACATGTGCATAAACAATATACATCCAA
>CABFPE010000042.1:1519160-1541348 GCA_900660155.1 Hofstenia miamia
TACACTACATATAAATGATCTTATTACATACACTTAGAATAAATTTGAGGTCATCCTGCTTTGTCGTCGATTTAATTATTTACTCTTTGTTGTTTCTTTTATATATATTGCCTCTGCTATTTTCGGATGTTTAGTTCTTAGTAAATTGATCTTCCTTAGTTTGATGGTGATGGGTAAAAATTTCTGAATTCAGATAACCTCTTAAATGCTCATTAGATCTTATTCCTAGATGTCGCTTCGTTTCACCGATGTATGATTTATCGCAATCATCACATGTATATTTGTAGACTAGGGATGAAACTAAATTTTTGGGATATTGTCTTTGTTATTAAACATATCTTTTGTTTTAAAAGTTGTAAAAATCGGGGCGATCTTAGTAATATATATANACAAATAGCAATTTGGATAGCAACCTTTGTAAATGCAAAAACTAAACTGCTCGAACTCAATTGTAAATCGACTTGACAAATTGAGAAAATTATTTTTAGCTTAAGTTTTTATGAATTGATATTTTCACATCAAAAACAGAAAATTGTGCTAAATTTTAAGAAGCTCAATTTTCTCCAAAGAAATATTCGAACTCGAAACTTAAATATTCGAGTTCGAGCTGAGTAATTCGTTATTATCATTTGTGCACTCGCTTATGTGACTAAATTTGGAGTGCATTTCAAAAGTATAGTTCATTTGGACTTTTTGATCACAGTTTCGTAATGCGTTGACATAAATTTTTTGGTGAGGGTGACCACCTTCAATTAAGGTTTTTATTGTGTTTAGACATACATAAAAAATTGATTGTGGTTCCTTTTCGCTGCTTATTAATTTCCGCGGTTTTTTGAGATGCTAATAGCAGGCGTGGGATGTTCTCCGCACCAAGCGACATTCATTAATTGATGAATTTCGGTAATTTCAAAGGCATCTGAAAAGTTTATTTATGCTCTTAAGTAGTGAATTCCTTAATATTCAGCATAACACGTTATATTTTGTGACTAAATAACAACCTGAAACTGTCTTTTCTGTCTATTAATATTTCATTCGCCTTCAATCTGTGATTACCGATGACATTAAAAGCTGTTAAAAAATCAACCATTATGAAAAGTAGGTAATGGTACTTAAATTTATTATTTCAAATGCAAAATTCATAATGACAATTCACCAACAGGTGAAAGCTTTGGAGTTTTAGTTGTTGTGAATAAGAAACTTTAAAATACCAGAACAACTAATTCATTCGATTGAGAAGAAAGGCGAATGGCTTTTTAAATTAGAATTGAATATCATTTTTTATTTCTTGTATGCACTTAAACTTTCACAATTGTCACCATGAGAAACGCCTGTGAAGAGTCTGCATTTTTATTATCTTCTTTAACAACTACATACAAATACAAAATAATTGTTTCTGAACATATTTTTATGATAATGCCTTTTTGAGAAAAATAATTCATTCAAATTTTAATTTGAAAACTTGTCTTTAAAACCCAATATCGTAAACAAGTGTATCATTCGCAATTTGAAGTAATGTTTGATCGTGGCTTTATAAAAAGAAAAAATATTAAAATTGATGTCTGAAGTACTACAAACCTACAATCATACCAGCTAGGATCGTTGCTTTTCATGTCGTGTTTCTCCGCTTGGAAGCAATAGGTCACTGTCATTGTACACTATACATTCAAAAACGCTTACAGACAGAATAAGCCTTTCGAAGACTTAAAAGTTATGGAAGTTCATAAAATATTTTAAATTTGTAGTATATGACAAATTAGATGATGAAAATATGATCCGACTAATCCAAAAAATACCAAATAAACATTTAGCCAAAAAATCGACTTTCTGTTGTCCACTTTAAGCGATATCACTTGAGAAGCAATAAGGTATGATACATTATAAGATCATTATAACTGATGACCTTTCGGTTGAAAAAATATTCACTAATAATAAATTAATAACCAATAATATAATCTATGCTTTCATACCTGATTTTGATTTGTCTTGTATATTCTGTTCAGCAGTTGAATAAGAATCTTCTGCTTCTTCATTTGAGTTCAATTCTACCAATTCATCATCATAGCCTAGCATAAATCTTTCACCATTACTTAAAAATGTTCTTTCTACTTGACAGTCACCTACATGATCATCAAGCCACGAGTATGCCAAAAAAACATACTCTTTGGATGCATAGTCACCTTCTTGGACTAAGACTTTCTCAAGAAAAAATCCAGCTCCATAGCCCTGGCCATCATGTCCTACAGTGACTGAAATAAGACGGGCAAGGTAAACGGCTTCCAAATGGAACATATCCATCTAAATTACTACTAATTGAACCCAGTTATATTTTATTGTAAGATTACAAATTGAAATACATGTACTCCAAGTAAAATTTGCTAAAAAAAGTTCTTTCAAATTTTCATTGAATGAATAATCATATATTATATTTGCACAAATGTATCATAGATCTATTCGTGAATATTATATTTTTGTATTTTACTTTCATTTCACTAGAAATAAAGCTTAGCTAATTAGACTGGAATATGCGTTGAATCAGTATTTAAATCGCCCTTCTTTTTCCAGTTCAACATCTTTCTATTGTATTCTTGTAATCTTAAGCATTAACATTCAAATGTAGTAATAAAATTATTAAAATTTTGTTAATGGTTCTGATAAAATTTCGAGATTTATATAATAATAAGAAAACGATTATTAACCCGATTAAATTTTGTTGAAGTAATTTATGTGCATTTTACAAAGAAAATTATAAATCACATCACATTTATATGCATCATTTCTTCAAATATTATACCCAAGAGAGCCTTTCTAATACAAATTATAAAATTAATATCTGCTAAATGTAAAACAAATAATATTTATTCCTAAAATTGTTAATTTAGGGAAGCTTAATTATCACGAATACAGCATACAATGATCAATTTGATTTTTAGCATCACTCCAAATTTTTCATTATTATTTTAAAGACATGTAGTTTTCATGCTATATGTGGGGGAATATTGAGCAGATGTCAACACATGAAAATGGGGTATGGCAGTTTGAAAAAGTCTGCTGCACTTCCAAAATCTGAATCATAGTAAGCTTTTCAGAGCCTCCATATAAATGCTAAAAAGTGCCCTTTCTTATTTAGCACTATTACAGCGATTACTCCTTGAAAACTAATTTACATCTGATTTGTCAAATGCGAAAACTACGGAATAAAACCGAAATTTCTACAAATAGCAAATTCAATGACATATCAACATAATTGGAAGCATATATACCTGATATTGTTTTTTGCTGAATGAATAGTGAAACAAACAAAAGATGCTTAGAGGTCATTTTGACAAATTTTTGCGTTTCAAGTGATAAACTTTCCAATTTCTTTAAAAATTGTAGTACTGAATACATCCCAGTTGCACTGAATATAAGTATGCAAGAATGCGTTTATTCAGAGTTGCTTATAATTATACTACTTCTCGACTCATCCCCCTCTTTAGTTATTGCATCCCCTCCTAAATAGTATGCCCTAATGCCCTGTCAAGCCGTATCACTTTGTAACTCAAAGCATTTAATAAAATTGCATTTTATTGTATACAGCGGGGGTCTTTAAGATTTTAAGATTAACTACTATGTATTTGTACATATGCATATAGTGAAATTCGCAAAGCGAAAAGAAAAATTTGAATTCAGCTAATAAATAATGTCATCCATCATGTTAGAACCGATCAGCTGACAGTGAACAGCAACAACCATTTATGATGTTCCTTCTATCATCTGGGAGAATGGGATCGGAATATTCTGAACTTTCTTATAGAATTTATTTTAATTGGTGCATTTCACCATTATGAAAGTAACATAGATGAGAAATCAGAAATACATATTCAAGCTCTGCTTTTCTCAACGTATGTGGGATTCGATGGATTGCCTTCGAGACGTTATGAATGAAATTTTCAAAAAGCCGAGTAGGCTTAAATCGGAGAATATCAAAACGGATAAACGAAATCTGGTCAATTCAATTGAATTTGGGAACTATTCTTGTGGGAAATTATTTATTTCAAAATACCAACATCTGAAAAGAAATCCTTAGAAAAATTTAAAGACATAGAAGAAATGGAAGAAGTGCCCTCATACTGTGTGACTGAGGTTTTTATTGCATCTAAAAGAGAGGTAAACCAGGAATTTTTAATATGGGGAAAGAACAGACGTCTCAAAAAAGCATTTCACATATGACAAGAAGCATTTCAAGAGTAAAGTAAGGTTTTCAAAGTAGAGTTTTGCGGGACCAGTCCCGTTCCCGGTCCCGGTACCTGGTCCCGTGGTACCAGATACCGGGACCGGGACCAGGTAGCAGCTAAACACCAAACCATGTCACTTGACTCTTTTGACATTAGCATTTTGGAAAAATGCTCCATACAAAACACTTTTAATCGATAATGCGACTTTAATCAATATAAAAAATGCGACACACAGTCCTTAAAGTTGGCTGGTTTTCAATTACATCTATACTATTAAGCCGACTTTATCAAATTAAACTTGATTAGCTAATTAATTAGTTAGGCATGCTGCAATTGCATCTTTGTTTTCCTGCGGCAAATGCAATAGGCTTGATGATGATGTCAAGAAATAATAAAGAACCAGTTGCTCCTCCTCCCAGGAAGCAATACAAAGGCTCCTTTTTGATTCAGATGGTGAAGAAGAAATTGACTGCATGCTGCAAGTAGCCAATCCTGATTTCAGTGCTACTCAGAAGGGTGAATATTCACTCTACCTAAGAGAGTGTTCCGCACTAAATTTCGACAATGATTTCGCCATTATAGCCTTCTGGAGAAATTCACCCTATGCAAAACTAAAGCAAATTGCTCGATTCTATTTGGGCATCCAAGTCTCCGAAATAATTTCCGAGGCCACGTTCAGCTGTGCAGGGCTAACAGTCACAGATAGACGCAGTTCCCTCGATCCCGCGCACTTTAATGAACTTTTGATTCTGCGAAATTGAAATAAAGTATCTTAATCCTTTTATTGTATTATGCAATTTATTTTTGTTAAATTTACTTTTAAATTCATTATTTTCTTAATACCTGTAGTTTTCAGTACCGGGACTGATTTCGGGACCGGAACTAAAGTTATTGGGACAGATACCAGAGACCGGGACAATTTTTCTTTTCGGGACCGGGACTAAGAATTTGAGGTCCCGCAAAGCTCTATTTCAAAGGACATGTAATTAACATGGTACAGCAACGGAAAACAAAACTGTATAATATATTGCAATAAATGAAAATTAAAATCTATTTTAACTTTTAAAAACAATTTTCGCTGTTGAATAAATTCAATTGGTAGTTTTCTATATTAATACCATCCGTCTGTTTTCTATGGATAGTATAAGTACTATGAATAGTACTATTTAGATTACCAGAAGAAACCAAGCATAATGAGATACCTAACGTTCATTTGTCCATAACGCAATAACTAGCATATGTTCACAAACGTACTCAAATTCTTCGTCTATTTCCATTAACCTTAGCAGAATTTCAGTTTTTGTGGGCATAATATCTTCTTAATCAATCCTAAATTTAACAATCTAAAACAGTTTTGATACATATATTTTCCTGTTTTAATCTAATAGTAGGCTGCCACTGAGATAGCAAGGCTGGAGGGGTGATTTTTTCTCACTCCCTTCTGCTTTTATTGTAAGAATGGAATTTGATGTGCGAGAATCTATTAATGGTCAATTAAAAAAAGTAAGCAATTTTCGTGCACACAAACTAATTGCTTCAAAAATAAAGTTCCTCTAACCACAGAAAATTTATTAAAATAGCGTAAGACATTGATAAAGTCAATTATTTCAACTATGACAATAATTAACACAAAGAGTGTGAGGAAGAATAAAACTTGCTTATGTAAATGTAGATATTTTCAAATTTAAAATCTAAAATTTGCATCCACAATCAAGCTTCAAAAGTATAGTCCCCAACCGCAGTCTGCAGATTTATTGATTCAATATTGTGTTTTGAAAAAAATCTTTATTATGATTATTACAAATAACAAACTAGAACATATTTTTGAACTGCTTAAATGCTAGTTTCTATTACCACGTCATTTGATGTTTGCCAATCTATTTCAGTTACTTTTGACAAACATAAGTCAAATGCATTCTGAATGGTTTAACAAGGAACGGAATACGAACTATTTTAATAACATTTAGCGACATTTTAAATTCCAGATTCAATTACATCAATCCTAGAAACGTGTAATGTTAATAATTACTCTCCCCTTTAAAAGGTAATTATGTGAATCAATTAAAGAAGTAAGTCAAACCAAAGGAATTAATTAGGACTGTTTAAATTTAAAAATGCATTATTTTCAGTTTTAGGAATTAAAAATTACAAAATTTAAGTGTTCGCGTTAAAATTATGATAAAATAAGTTTGTTTATTTCACAATTACCAGTGAAAACTAATTTTTGCAAAATGTGTTACATGAATTATCGTATTGTTCTCCTTTAATTGAAGCTGAAAATCTAAATCTCAAACTGTATCGAATGTTGAGGAATCAACTCGAAATTTTATGCTTAACCAGAAATGAAGATTATGGACTATTTAATTGAACATGAGTCCACATGTTTCCAATCTAGAGAATATTTTATAATACACTAGTCAAATTTATAGAGATTCTTACTCATCGCAATCAATTAATCACAGTAATTATCGCTGAAGAAAAACTCTGAGCAAATGTGTTGAAAAGATAAGCAATAGTGCCATAATTTTGGATGACCTTAGTTCAACGTTCGTGTATTTTCGACTTCTTTTATGAAGCGTTTGGGTTCTCTTAGCACTCTTCCGATTTTAGCGTTGCAACCAAATAGATATTACTGACAATTTGATTTTATGTAAAAGCAGGGATTTTTGGGAAAATGAAAATTATCAGGGCCGGTCTTAGTCAGCGCGGGCACGAGGCAAAACATGTGTATAAGTAAAATGAAAAAGTCACGTTAACAACGTCATGTTATTATAATGTATGTGGGTTCGAGCCCTTATTTAGTTTTTGTAAAAACACATAGATCTGTGCTTGCATATGCTCTTTCTTGGGAAATTATATAGCTTGCAAAATGTATATAGTTATATCATTTTTGCTCGATAATACTATTATTGAGCTTGTATATAATTGCATCCCAACAGTTTAAGCTATTGGCACTAGATCCAAAAAGCAATTTCAGTAAGTGTATACATATTGCAACTTGAAGATATTACAAAAATAGTATGCAAATTTTACGTTTTTATAGAGATCATTTAGCATTCTAAAGTATCTTCAGTTCGACTTTAAATTTAAAGAAATTAAAGCTTTGAAAAGCAAGGTTAAACTTTAATTATCTTTAATTCACCTTAAAGCAAATCAGTGTTTTGAAAACCATCTAATGTTTTAAGTATCCCTAAGTTACTCTAAAGTGAATCATTGTACTTAATATAGTCGCGTACATTTTTCACCTAATCAAATCAAGAAAAATTGAACTAACTACAGGCAACGTGTTGTACATAAAAGTAGTATGATAGAGCAAATAACTATATTGTATTTCTAGAAGGTAATAAATTTATTAAGTAATTTTCCTTGTTTTTTGGAATCTAATTGAATTTAAGCATATTTGTTATTTATAACATATGTATAAAAGACTTCTTACTTGCTCTATTTTAATAAAATTATTAAATTCGAAAAATCTAAATGTCATACTACATCAATCCAGTGGTGTAGTCAGAAAAATAGTGGGGTGGGGGCAAATTCAATCTGAATAATACAAACTAAATAATTTTCTGCAAATTTTATTATATTTTCGACAAATTCCTCATCTTCGGAATCCAAACTTTGAAAATTTGTGTTGCCATGGCTTTGATCGCTCCCCTAGCTATACCTATGCATCCATCTCAATTGATAGCAGTTACAAACCTCTTAGCCATTCTCTGTATATCGTGGATCACAAATATCTTTTAATAAAACATTAAACACGAAAAGAGCCTTATTTGTTGTAAATCATAATGTAAATATTAAATTATATATATCCTAGTGTTCAAATTCAACTAGCAAAATAATTGTTGAATTCATATTGTTAAGGATTCAATGTTAATTTTTTTAAATTTACTAATAACGTTTCTGTAATAATTGCTTAGCGCGTAGCCCCTAAAAGCGCGTGGCCCATGGCATTCGCCCTCTTGCCCCTCCCCCTTAAAGTCGGTACTGAAAATGATAAATACAAACAAATAAAGATATTATTATCAAATTTATAGAGAACAGGTTGTCAACCTAGAAAAAAGAAGTTATAAAGAAGGATATATCTGCATGATTTCGAAAAATTAGACAATAAAACATGGTAATCAATGTTGCCAATTCGGTGACTAAGTCCAAAGGTCACAAATCATTACAATATACAAAGAAAGAAAAGCATACTGAAAAACCCTTTTGAAATTGCTAACTCATCATTTTTTTAAGAAATTCTTAATAAATTATACTCGAGCACACATTTATGGAATCATCACTCATCAGCTACGGAAACTACTCATGCAAGTGGCATAAAATCGAAACAAAGAGCAATTTAAACATGTTGCTGAGTTCTACATCCAATTTATAAATATGAAAACCAATAAGTACGTAATGTATTTAATATACTTGTGTTTAATTTCAATAAATCAAAAAGTATGCACCTTTAGTAAATTTAGTTTGTCAATTGCGTAATAATTAATTGCAGGAGATGAGGAGATGTACTTACATTAAAAACCGTTTAATTTAAAACAACCAAGGATCTAATTCCTTTCTTGTTAAAGCGGGTGAGGTCATCGGCGTACACAGGATTTTCTGACGAGGGAGATCTTAATCATTATCATAACAAAAGCGCGCCGAAGCCCCACAAAAATTTTGAAGATATTGAGAAAATAGACCATAAAAATGCATTTCACGATCTTTGATTTTAAAATGTTCATTTTTTCAACCGAAAATTTTATGTCTGACGAGTAAAGGAAATTCCACCATTTCACACTGTGTACGTACGACAATGGATGAAGTATATAATAATCTATCTTTGGATTTAGATTTAGACCACAGAATTGTAACAAATATAGTATAAAATTCGATAAAACTGTGGTGCCTATGTACTTAGTTTTATAAATTTGATTAGTAGTCCTTTCTATAATTATTCTATCTTCAGAGTTGCAGTAAATTTCGAAAACCTAAGAAAATATTTGGGTGATAAATTTTCCTCAGTTAAACTTATAGTAATAGTATTTATTAATATTCATGTGATGTAATATTGATGTAATATAGATTGGATCTGCGATAACTTTCCCAAATAAACAACTCCCAAGTTGGTAAGGACCTCGTGTTGTTACTGACGAAATCAGTAATCAGTCTTCTGCAAGAATGACCTCGGCAGCTCTTCTGTGGACCTTCAAAGTAATCAACTCAGACCAAAAATGCAAATTTGTGTAAAAAAGAATATCGCCGCAATCTAGCCAGAAAAATGGGCGCCGCTAAATTTCAAAATTTGGGAAATCACCCAAGTTGGGAAGTTAAATTCCGATTAATTGGATCCAGAACCAATCATAAACGTGGAGTAGAAAAAGATTATAATAATATATATCTGGCTAGAACTAGAGCACAAGAAGAAGTCAAGCAAAAGGTAGTAGATCAGTGCAAAAGGTCGAGACTTGGCAGGACCAAGAAGAAGTAAAAAGTTAGTTGGACAGCACAAGAAGAGGTTGAGAGAATCCTCAAATCAGCTAATTCAAATAAATCCACCTCATACTGCTCTCGACCATGCAGCTTTGCGTTTTCACAATAGAAATATCTCTTGTTAAGATTTGTCAGAATTCGACTCTACACAGAATGGAAATTCATCTTCGAGTTGTATAAAAAACAATATATATGTTTATTTCATTAACTCTGCTAAGCTTAAGCTCCAATTCATTTATTTCATTAATTGCCTTGTGACCGAGAAAGCTATAATTTTCTTCGTTTTGATACCGTTTGCTTTCATACTGCTTTCGTCTGTCCAGTACATCCCATGTTCAAGATTCTCTTGGGAATCATCTCGCGCATCATTGAATATAGGAAAATCGAAGTTTGTATCATCAGCATATATATAACTAGACCATTTGACACTTGTTTGGCATATTGTAATTACTTGGTTTTGTATAAAAAGCGTGTATTGTTTTTCACTAGTCGTAATAGTTCGTTAATATATTGAATAAACTTATATTGTGTTCTTTTAAATAGTTTTATTCACAACACCCCTGAAATGTGTGAATGTTATTTGAGTATCATTATTAGAGACAGAAAATATCACTGAACTATGGATTTTCCCTGAAGAGGCTCTATTTTTAATTCCAAAATAAACGATTTTCATAACTTAAGAGTGATTTTTTATGTCAAAAAGTCTATGCTCCAAAACTTAACGAATTCGTCGGTACCCATGTAAACGAATGCGTCAGTAACTTTGAGCACTAAAAGGCATCTTTAAAGTCTTTGCAAGTCGTTGATTACTTTAAATATGCTCTACAGATGTGCGGTCTAAGATAATAATGCAATGTCTTAGGATATGAAATTACCATTTTCTATTGAAGAACTTATATTAAAACATGATATTATTGTAAAAAATTTATTGTCATATTAATTAAATGTGATGTTACTATTAAACTTTAAGCATTTTCATGATAAAATTCAAATTAGTTTCCATTTTGCAACATTTACAAGAATTGTTTTACTAAACATTAACGCTGCTTTTAAAACACTGCTGCTAAGTCTTTGCAAGTACGCTTGTACGCATAATTCTTACAAAGTGCGTGCAGATTTGGCGTTTAAAGTTATTGACGCACTAGTCAACATGGGTAGGAAAGTGTTCAAATTTCGTTGAGACAATATAATAATAATGGTATTGAATTGATTATTGATTTCCAATGTTCAAGGTCTTTATTATTATATTTATCTAGTTACGATTTAGTAATTTAATTTTTGAGTAAATTATGACTTAATAAATTTGTTATTCACTTCCTTCAAATCTTTTTAGTGACCGTCAAACCTAACCTACATTGTATCTTCAAAGTCACAAACAGTTTGTCCCACATTTTTAAAAGATCTTTTCCAAACCCATTAGGAAATTTGAAAATCTTTAGATTTGGACACATCTATGAAAGAGGGTGTTTCTCTGTTATCGTGAAATTTTCTGATAAAATTTATTAAATTATTCATGAAAATTTTTACTTTTTTAATGGAAAATGTGTTTTTGCAAAAAATTACAATACCCAGTGTTCAGAAAATATAGCAGTTAAGGCCCATAGAAGCAAAAATTTAACTTTTGGCGTTTCCAAGAGACAACATGTGGAAACTGGAATTTTCGGATGTGAAAAATGTGCTTATGCATTTGTAGTGACTGTATGTAATTGGAACTTAAGTAGAAAACAAATTTATTTTACTCTCTGATACTTCTATTTCATTTTGCCCAGGTTTTCTGAAGGTGGTCAATTCTAATCACTGCGGGCATTTAATGGGTAGTGAATGTTCAGGCTTTCTAGTGCTAAGGAGCAAACTCATTTGGAAGCGAATCCTTATTTGAAGTATATTTTCGTTTTAAATGAATGAAGTATTGGAGTTATTTGTGCTATCTTCCTATCTTGATCTTCATTGTTTTCTTTCAATTTAACAATTTGTTGAACAAAAAATAAACACTTTGAAATATTTGCATCTGTCTTACCGTTTAATAAGAACTCAATATTTTTGTAGTATAGTTAACTGAAATATTTGTAAGAAAATAAGGGAAATTTGCAGTATTAAGACTGTTTTTGAATGGAACCTGGTCTTAATCAGATCACTGTAATCAATTTTGATCAGTAATTATATCATCATAATCAAAAAAATTAATCAAAGTGCTTGAAAAGTCAACATCCATCGTAAATTCCTGTAGTTTATATCTCCATACAGGACTGCATTTGTTTGCCTATACGAAATACTTCTGATAGCTATAACTGTCTTCTTTACCATTCTTAGTGCGAAAGTAGTTTTATCCAAAATAAAATTTGTTAAAGCGTATTTATGAAATTCTATGACATCTAATAGATTAAAGAAAATTGCATAGCAACAATAGTAGTCAAAATAATGAATTTAACTGCGTTGAGGACATTACAGCCAACAAAACACAGAGTTAGACAACGTCTGAAAACAAAGACCCAATCACCGTTTGAATTAAGCTCAATTCCATCCATTTTTTATTAGCCTTGCTTATGCTAATCTCTTTAATTTTTCGATTTGCTAGACCCATGTTGAATATGTTTGAAATTTATATTCAAATCTGTACACTGAAATTCAAAAATCTAAATTATGTTTAATAAAATAGAATTTAAGAGAAGCAAAGTATGGCTTATGATTTCTAAAAATATATGCATAAATTGAATATTTTCGAAAAATTTGTATATAAACATTTAACAAAAATATAAATAATACTATAGTCGAATCAAAAGTACTTGTTTTAAGAGTCAATATGCTTTGACAAAACAACAGTATCATTTTAATCGCATGGCTCCAAACTGCATTCCTCCACCAGCTCCATTACTTTTATGTTTGCTCCCTCCAAATTTTAGACGAGTAGATTCAGGCCTCAATTTAATTCTGCCATTTCCATCGGAATTATTCCCATAGCAACACCTTTGTTCAAGGAATTTTACAAAAACGAGGAGAATGAATGCTGATAAAAGTATAGCATAGAACAGAAAAGCAGCGATGACCGCCGCCCATAAAGCCTCTTTTGTAGTGCTTGGCATGCTGTATTACATTTTGTCAACTTATAAATAATAGATAGTCGAACAGTATATAAAAGTCAAGACAGATGCCGCCTGCATTAGGTCTTTACGTGAGGATCCTTTAATTATTTATTGACTCGTGGATACTGTTCATTCATGAAATAGTTATTTAATGAATAAACTGTTGCTAAGCAATATGGATTAATAAAATTGTTCACTGAGCATTGATTTCTATTGCTCATTGATTAAGTAATCGCGCAATCTATGTGCTTTCCATTTTTAGCAGTTCAACAGGTGTGTTATGCAAATTTATGGAGCATTAAGATCTTGCAAATTTCACATTAAATTAGTGATCTGCAAATATGCATCTATAGTAATCCATAAAATACTTTATTATGAAAAAATACTTTTTCAAGGTAAAAGCACAGTTATTTTATTGAAAAATCTGTCGATGTGGTGCGGGTATAATTTTTGTTCGCAGTGGATATAAGTATTACTTTTTAAAAAATTGCGAGTGTAGATTGAGGTGATAGTGTATTAAAATCTGCACCCACGTCCACTCTTGTTCGTTATTATTTGTCAATATACTAGAGTATTCATTCCAGCCAAAACCTAGTATGTTAAGTAGTTGATGCCTGAAAAGAGATATTTGGTGGCTTACAGCTAGGTAAATGCATTTTTCTCATATTAATTGAAGTATTTAATTTTTCTATAACCGTCAATTTAACCCCAAGCAACCAAATTTAGATTTAAAGTTATAAACCATTTTGTTCACATTTTCCGCAAATTTTCACTAAGTCTATTAGGAAATTTGGGAGAATCCTATGGACACATCTATGGGCAAATATGCTTCTCTTTTATTTTGAAAATTTGTTAAAGAAAGTATTTGTGCATTTCAAGAACTTTAAACTATGGATTTTTTTCAATGGAACAGTCCGATTTTCAGAAAACATGCAATTTCTTCTCATACCTATTATTCAGATAATAAAGCGTCTGAAGTCAAGAGCATCCACAACAAACCTCAACAACATTGTGTTNTGTCAATAGATCCCCCAAGTCCCGTGCGCAAAGTTAGAAACCTTTGCGCCTTAGGATTAGGATGCTAGTTTCTATTCAGTGGTACATGTACTTTCAGATTTGAGACACCTTTATTATTTTGTGAGCTAAAAGTTATTATTTTTTTTTATAGAAAGCATCACAAAATTGTGAAAAATGTTTTGGTTGCATATAAGGTTATCCTCTAAAATTTAAATTTTGCATGAAATCGTCAACATTACAGATTTGCGTGGAAAACAGGTATGCTGTAATACAACGTGATTCATATCAGTGGAACAAATCCATATGATAACTTTCAAAATTTCCTATGAAAAATCGAGCAATCAGTCTTCCTACATAATTATTCATAAAATTCATCCATATATTACCCAAATAACATTTAATTTGACTTGCTTTCTCCATTGATTTAGATGAAAACAAGGCTGAATTTTAAATTTGGGTATGAACCCATTACCAAAATCAATATTTCCCAAAATTTGGGCGGCACCCCAATACCAAAATCAATACTTACCAAAATTGGATTTGCACCCAAGCTTAAGATTAAATATATTATTGAAATTTTCTCAAAGCTAGAAATCAAAAGAGTTGGGGTGAATGAATACAAAAATAGACAAAACTAAATCCAAGCAAGAATTTTACAGATCAAAGATGATTAGCAAAATAATGAACTTTTATAAAGAAAAGTACTGCAACTTATTTTCAAATCCATGTGATTCAAAATTTCCCCAATTTTATGTTACAGTGTCCCCAGCCGCGGTGCTAAAAAATTAAGATGGGGCCGGTTCATTTTTTTCTTAAAATTACTATAGAACATTATATTTTTGCAAGTTGATCAAAAACTAATGACATCTTGCAAAAATGCAATGAGCTATGAAAAAAAACTAAAAATATTTTTATCACAATAACAACTCGCAATTTCATATAGGTTTAGATAGTTTTCGAAAAGAGAAAGGATGGTACCTTAAAATCACTCCTGAATGTTACTGTTTTGAAATATTTCTTAGTATGGTCACCCGAATTATAGTGTTTATTATCCTCAGCTAATCATACATAATCTGTTTTCAACTACTAAACCAATGAATATCACATGCCTGTCTATGTCTACAAAATGCTGCCTTTGTCAAACTTAATAAGGGAACGAAGATATCAAGTACAAATTCACAACATAGAACACGAAAATACATTCAAACAGACCGCAATTCTCTAATGACGATAACACTGTGTCTGTTAGGAAATATCTTAAATTATATTGCATAGGTGTTCATAATATATAAAAATTGTAAAACTGATATTGCTTTGTAATATTTGAATTTCTATCTAATCTAATTCTTGAAATTCACTGTTTCAAATATTATAAATGTGCATAGATATTGGTATATACTGGGTGAAAGTCTCTTTTGACCCTGTCTGATAAGCATAATGCAAATGACATTTTGATACTCCTAGCTTA
This sequence comes from Hofstenia miamia, assembly GCA_900660155.1. Taxonomy (NCBI): domain Eukaryota; kingdom Metazoa; phylum Xenacoelomorpha; order Acoela; family Hofsteniidae; genus Hofstenia; species Hofstenia miamia. The sequence continues at coordinate 1,534,415 of CABFPE010000042.1, forward strand.
TTTTTCCCGAAATTAAATTGGAAATCAATAATGGTTGACATTGTATCCATCGTTATATCTTAATTGGTATTATTATTTATTGCATTCGTAAAGGCAGCACTATTTTCGCCTCTGCTTGTCTGACTGTCTATCTGTATACTGTTTCTCAGGAAGATTTCTCAAAGATTAATTAATGGATCTTTATGAAAATAAATCTTGAGATATAAGCTGATGTAACTTAGATTTATTTAAATTTTAAGACTGTTCCAGATTTCCGTTTCGGAGCTAGAGAATTTTTATCAATTGGCAGTAGCAAATATTCATTCATAGATGATGATTTTTTTCATTCAAAACAAAATTTTTTTGAATTTCAGCAGCATAATCAAAACTACTGTTCTATACTTAGTAGAGATATTTGTAGTTTTTTATTATTCTAATTTTACATTATTCGGGTTCTTATTTTACCCCAGTTGCTACCTACAATGCAAATGTAATTTCGCCGATTATTAAAAAAATTTATTTTACAATTTTACATTGAATTGCATAATATATGACTTTGTGTGCACCCATGTAACTTAATCTGTATTTTAGAGACGGGAATGACGGAATCCCGAACATTACCGAACCCTTACAATTTTTTCTTGATCAGGATAATTAATTTGATAATGAAGACTTTTCAGAAGCACTACGACAATAGTAGGAAATTAAACACGTGAATAGGAATGCTTCATACTTACACTTACACTTAGGCAAATATGTTTGCGAAAATATGTCGAATTATGACATATATTCACATTTTAAGAGATCATGCTTATATATTAATATAGTATTACATAGTTTAACATTTTTGGACTTAGTTGTGTTATGAGATGAGCCTACCTTTNTTCTATCTAATCTAATTCTTGAAATTCACTGTTTCAAATATTATAAATGTGCATAGATATTGGTATATACTGGGTGAAAGTCTCTTTTGACCCTGTCTGATAAGCATAATGCAAATGACATTTTGATACTCTTAGCTTATTTTTCCCGAAATTAAATTGGAAATCAATAATGGTTGACTTTGTATCCATCGTTATATCTTAATTGGTATTATTATTTATTGCATTCGTAAAGGAGGCACTATTTTCGCCTTTGCTTGTCTGACTGTCTATCTGTATACTGTTTCTCAGGAAGATTTCTCAAAGATTAATTAATGGATCTTTATGAAAATAAATCTTGAGATATAAGCTGATGTAACTTAGATTTATTTAAATTTTAAGACTGTTCCAGATTTCCGTTTCGGAGCTAGAGAATTTTTATCAATTGGCAGTAGCAAATATTCATTCATAGATGATGATTTTTTTCATTCAAAACAAAATTTTTTTGAATTTCAGCAGCATAATCAAAACTACTGTTCTATACTTAGTAGAGATATTTGTAGTTTTTTATTATTCTAATTTTACATTATTCGGGGTCTTATTTTACCCCAGTTGCTACCTACAATGCAAATGTAATTTCGGCGATTATTAAAGAAATTTATTTTACAATTTTACATTGAATTGCATAATATATGACTTTGTGTGCACCCATGTAACTTAATCTGTATTTTAGAGACGGGAATGACGGAATCCCGAACATTACCGAACCCTTACAATTTTTTCTTGATCAGGATAATTAATTTGATAATGAAGACTTTTCAGAAGCACTACGACAATAGTAGGAAATTAAACACGTCAATAGGAATGCTTCATACTTACACTTACACTTAGGCAAATATGTTTGCGAAAATATGTCGAATTATGACATATATTCACATTTTAAGAGATCATGCTTATATATTAATATAGTATTACATAGTTTAACATTTTTGGACTTAGTTGTGTTATGAGATGAGCCTACCTTTTATACAATCACGATCTTTGTTTCCTGGATTAAGAATTCGGATTTTGAATGCTGTAATACTTATAGGTACATCAAAAGAAAAAAGTGAATCAGATATACAAGGCAAAAGGGGTCGCCGTGCAGCATGTCCCCAAGCATGTGGCAAAAAGGTGCAGTACATGCAATAACTTTGTATGCAAAGCCCATGGAAATGAAATTACAAAATGTAGCAGCTGATGTGATAAAATAGAATTTGGTAGTTGTCTTATTTGTACAGTACTGGAAATATGTATTCGACTACCTTGCTGTTTTGAATAAATAATGAACATTCATTGGATAGAGTGTGCCAAAAATTATAATTAAGTGTTACTTTGATTAAGAAAGGAAAATTTGTATGCTTAATACCATAAAATATGTAGAATAACAATTGGCTATTAATTTTTAATCAAAATTAGAAAACTTGTATTGTAAAAATGTACCTGAAAAAATTTTAACAAATGAGCAAATCTGAAAAAATAAATATATTAATATTTGATGTAATACAAGCACTTAGCAACAAATTTGTTTGTTCTAATATTTTGTAGGATGTCCCTTTCAGCGAACAACAGCTTCAAGGCGATCAGAGATTGAAGCAAAAAGTCTTTCAATAAAGCTGTTGGGAATTGCATAAAATTTATTCTTTATTGCGTACCACAGCTCGTCTTCAGTGTGAAGGGTATGCTGTCCAATTCGATATTTGACGTCTTTCCACATATGTTCGATAATATTAAGGTCAGGACATTGGACAGGACAGTTAGAAAGGATAGCAACCCCATTATTGTAGAGTTTATTTGCCATTTCTTTTGAAGTATGACATGGAGCACCATTCTGCTGATATATTGATCATTTGTAAGGAGTGGCAAGAGTTCCTTTTCTAGAGCAGATTAAGAGCTTAAGAGAGTACCAGTGATGTGAACAATTTTGCGAAAACCACACTTCCATATTGCACTCTATGCTATTACAATAAGTTGAGGCAAGAATCTGATCTTCTGTCCAGTTGGTCTCTTTATCAACATTCCCTTTGATGAATATAGCTCAAATCTAATCTGGACTCATCTGAAAATCTAACATTAGATCAATGTTCAGATGAATTATCACTCATTAAATTGGCCCACCACAGCCGGCGTAGTCTTTGCTTTGAGGTTAAGTATGGCTTTCTGGGTGCCAAGTACGCCCAATTGAGTTCTTCTTCAACATATTTCGTACAGATTTTGCTATCATGAGGTAACCATCAGCCCATTCCTTGCGAAGTTCCTCTGAAGTCTTCCTGGCATTTCGCTTTGAAAAGACACACAATAGCTTATTAGGATGTTTTCAGAAGTAAAACGTCTGATGATATTCCCACAGTATTTCGAGGTCGCTCTACAAGTCGGACTATATTACGTTGACTCATCCTTTCCAAATGTTTGGAAATAATCAACTCGCGAATGGCAAGATGTACGTAATCAGGCATCATATATAGAGAAGAAAGACTGTTATTAGACATTTTCAATATAAATAAAGTGAAAAAAGCTGAACCAATGAAATTATTTACAGATTCTCAGATTTGGTGTGAAGTGGCCGAATATATTTTTCCAAGAAAAGATTAACTAACTTCAAGCATTGTAGCATTTCTCATTGAGATTTAAAGCAACATGATAATTATGTCTTAACATTGATGAATTCCTCTTTCTGCAACCTCAAATCTAATTAAAAAATAACTATGACATTCTTGGCGCCCATTTCTTAGAAATATTTATGACAAATCATGTGTGGCCGAATTCTTTTTTCCAGTACTGTATTTGTAGTATTTCAATAACCAAGAATGAATGATTATGAAATATTTTTGAAATACAATTTAAGATATATGGGTCCACACAAAGTCGCATATTGTGTAATTCACAAAAATGCATTTCGAGATAAATCAATGAATTTAAAATAGATTTTCTTCGCTTGTAATAAATCGTTCTATGCATTTATATACGCCCCCTATGAATGGATATTTGCTACTACAAGTGCATAAAGTTGGCTCTAGCTCCCAGACAGAAATCGGAATCAGTTTGAAAATTTGAATAAATCTAAGTTGACCAAAATATATTTTAAGATTTATTTTCATAAAAAGCTATTCACTACATTTTGCGAAATCTTGCTGACAATTAGGAAAACAGTCAGTTATTCAAACAAACCGAGGAGAAAACAGTGCCTCCTTGTTGGTGTCAGAGGGAGCGAATAAAAATACCAATTAAGATAGATTGATACATTGGCACCCATGATTGATTTGAATTTCAAATGTGCAAAAAATTAATTTAAGTGCACCTAAATGGCTGTTCCATTATGCTCGTCCGACTGGTATTACAAAAGATCCCAAACTATTTCTTCTTCTGACGATTAAGCAACACATTTAAATATGAAATTTTAGGTAAAATTAAGGAATATTTCTCCGTCAAATGCATACTAAAACTAACGCATGGCAAAGGTTCATGAATTTTATTGTTATATTTTACAATTTTTGTTAGAAACATTAATTTCCAATTTTCACTATTTTGAGAGTACTGGCAAAGCTTTGGCCATCACTGCAAAAAAAAGATGAACTGAAAAAGTCTTACCCGCCCATCATTACATAAAATGTGACTGCCAAGACAAAAAACAGGAGTAATAATATATAGTCCGGTTTTTATATCAAGCCACCTTAAAATTATCATTTTTTATCTAAATAATTTTTATAATCTTAAATTGTTTATTTTTTTCAACTTTTGGTATTCCTTTTAAAGTATTTTTGCTTTATCTTTAACTTTATATGAATGCATTTTGCACCTCAAAGCAATAGATTGATCTAAATATATACTTTCAGGCGTCTCAACTTTAAAATATCCGAGCATATTTTTAAATTTTTCAATAAAAAATTCATGATCTTTCTCAAAATTACTGAAATCAAATAATTCATAGTCGTCATTAAGTGTTCTCAAATCATTAATTACATATTTAGTTTTTATATTCAAAATGAAACTGTCTGTGTCCATGTAGTTCAGAGTTTTAATTTCACAAAAAAAGGCTGCAAGACATCATAATTTGTTCCATACATTAAAAGCTATGATAGTTCTAATACGGTAAAACTAAGATATATTGGTTTATCAAACATTAATTTAGGTTGACAGTAATGATATACCAGAAAATTTTCAAAATCAGAATGTTCAGTTCCTTAGTAAATTTTTCAGTAGTTTCAGTTTTATTGAACATTTTTACATTAATCTGTCCTCTATTATTTTCACAAGTTTTTTTCAAATCATTTAAGAGTTTGTAACAATCTTTTTCAAAAATACCTTTTGCCTTAGACATCATATTAGTGTTATGATCAATATATGCTTCCAACACTTTCTTTTGTTTAAATGAAATTACTCTATGCACACAAGAAATTTCCATACCTATTCGTATATAAAACTTCAATTACCTGTAATGATAAAATAGAATTTTTTATCATATTGATCACAAATAAGCTTTGGAGTAGAACAAACACTAAAAGCAGTTTAATTTTGATGTTCACTTTATTCAAAAGGGTTTACCTTTCTTTTTACTGGACAAAATGGAAAGTTTTATTATATTTTTAAATTTATTTGGATAAGATAATTCACACTCAATAAAATATCCAATATGACTGTTATAAGAAGTTCCAATTATTTTCTCAAATAGACCTCCTTGTTTAATTCTATCAAATATATTATTTACTTTTAAGAACTTAAAATCACTAAAAGGAGGGTTTTGTTTCATTGCCCATTCATATAAATTATTTGGGTAAATATTCAAAATTTTATTTTCATTTTTTGATTTAATATATTTATCTCCCATTACAGGCATAATTCCACCCTGAATATTTTGTTCAAATAAAAGTACAAGATCAAGATCCTTCAAATAATCCAGTACAACATTTGTGAATTTTAATCCATATTGCCAAGTAAATCAAGGTAATGAATATGCATGACAAGCATCTAAACTGTATTTTTCTTTACCAAGTTCAATAAGATTTTCAAAAATATCTGCTAATAATAAGACACAAACTTTTAAATACCACATCATCTATTCCATTCTTCATTTAATATCATACTTCTTATTTACTTTATTAGTTCCTTCTACTCCATCTTAATTTGGAGTCTCTTGAGTTAGAGTTGAAAATTAGTCTGATTTTTTATATGGTAGTTTTTCATAAAATTCAAAGTTATCAAAAAATTCATATGGATGGGCTAATTTAAAAGGTTAATATTCACCAAAATACCTCTCTAGAATGGGTTTTGCTCAAGATTATTTGCTAAATTACTTAGCTAGTTGACTCGATTCTTAATGTACTTTTTATGACTGATACTTTGGCCATCAGTGCCATACTAATTCCAATTCCTCAGATCTCACATTGTCTCATGTCTACGCACTATGTATTCTTGATTGTTGGTAATTAGTATAATATAACTTACTGAAAGTGAAGAGGTTGTTTTCTCACATTACACTTGCACTTAAATATGATGAATGGAATATTTCTGCCTACTTGAGTAGATACTAGTCTGTTAGAATGTAATAACTTGGTCTATGCTATGGTTATACTAACCCTAATGATGCTATAATATTATAATAAATTACATATATTTATGCTCCAAATTTTTGTCCAGAAAAATATTTTGGCCTTTGTCCCCGCCGCCGTAATGCACCTCACCGTGACTGACTATCTCACTCTGATATTCCTCCTCCCGGTAACTCTGGCTTTTCCGTATTGCTTGCCAATGCCCACAGTCTTGTATCTTTGAACCGTCGTCTCAGTTTTTACAATTTCTTTTTTAACTCTCCAGTTGACTTCATTTTCATCACTGAAACCTGGCTTGATCCTGCCATTGCTGATAGTGTTAATTTTCCCAACTCTAGTCTTAGTGTACTTTCTCGTATGGATCCATCCAGTGGTCGCCATGGTGGTGTTCTCATTGCCTCTCGTCTTCCTAACCTTGACATCCGTCCCATTTCTTTCGATTCATTATCCTTTGATTTCTGTTGTGGCTGTGCTGTTGTTCTCAGTGACCACATTGTTTCTCTGCTCTGC
>CABFPE010000042.1:1543976-1565796 GCA_900660155.1 Hofstenia miamia
TCCACTCTCCCACTGTCACTCTACTTCCATGCCTGTGATCTCCTTCTGTTCAATCAACTACTGACTCGCAAATTGGATCTTGATCCTTTTGATTTCATTAAGTTCTCTAATTCCTGCTGCACTCGCTCTGATGATGTTGTCACCTTCTCCATTCGTCGTACAAAAAAACATTGCGCCCTTTACTCGTTTTTCAACTGTGCTTGTACTGCTGCTAATTACATCTTGACTCTCAACCCTCCAACAGCGATTGATTTCTTTTCCCCGCCACTGAGCTTCAAGAAATCTTTGATGGCTTTCCTCTTTGCTGAGCCCTTCTCTAACTTCGCCTACTCTTCCATTTGCTCCTATTTCATCTCCTGTAACTGTCCTCGCTGCCGTAAAACTTGACTTGTTTTTATTTTTTTGTTATGTATGCCTTCAGTGGCTAAATAAAGTCATTGATTATTATTATTATTATTATTATTATTATTATTATTATTATTATTAAATACAAAATCTAAAGTCAATAATGAAAAACATATCAAATCAAGTAGTTTACAATGTTTTATAAATATTGCCTGAAGAATTACTTAAAAACACTCATGAATGCACAATAATGTAACCATAAGTAAAATAACTACTTTAAAGCAATAGTTATTCTTAATTAAATTTCCAAGCTATTTTCAAACAATCATCTAATAAATTGAAAAGTTGCCATTAATTGGTTTCGTAAAAACTCACAAATAATTTAGCATTAAAGATTTTGTTATATCATAATATTGCCCCCATGTCATATAAAACTTTTCTTCAAGAACAATAGGAGCACTTGTTTCAATGAAACTAGCTTTTGATTATTACAGTATATAGAATATGATTGGTGTTAATAGCAATTATTTAATTTTAAGAAATCAAAAGTTTTTTGCAATATGGAGACTAGGGCTAGTTGACACTACCTTGCAGGATTAGCCATCATGAAATTAGTAAATCAATAAAGTAGTCTAATTAGCCTTATGCTAGCTCTTGGTCATTCTCCTAAGTCAGCTAACTGCTGCTTACTCTGTATATAATTTTTTATCTTTGCAATTGTCAAAATAAATTTGTTGAACTCATATATAAAATTATGAGATAATATAATCCCTAATTACAATGGAAGTGCATTCAAAATGCTTATCAAACTATAGTACTATTTGACTATTCACATACCTACACTAATTTGATTTGTCCATGAGTAGTTTTCAGTGATGAGCAGGGCGTATTTAGAAATTCATGGTTCATGCCTGGTGAAGAGAGTCACGCCCCTATACAAAGTGGCTCCCTGTTAACACACTCAAACCAAATAATTTGCATCAATATTATAATAAATTAAAAACAGTTTAATAATGCTCAGGTAAATTGTAAAGCTAAAAAGATGAGTTATCTGTGTTGTATTGTTAGTGGTAATTATTAGACATTATAGTTACCCTGCAAATATATGCAGCAATGTAACTTTACTTATGCATGTACCATTTTCCACATACTGCTTGAGAGTTTGCAAAACAAGCCATTATCAACATGTCCTCTGAGAGTTCAACGACTTTTTATAGTACTCCAAAAGTACCTGTGACTGCAAATTCAATATAATCCAAAAAACCGATGTTTCTTGCCACACACAAACAAGATTTAAACTGCTGCCCAAAGAAACAAGTGATCTTGGAAAAAAATACAGATAGCAGTACATTCCATTAATACATTGGGAAATTTTAATCTCAAGTTAATTCGCAAAGAATTTCCAAATTATTCCAATTCAATTAATGTGAAGAGGTATATTAGAACAATATGCCCTAATCAAAACATTCTTACCTCAAATGAACAGAAAAACTTAGAGGAAATTAATCTCGACTTGCGCACCAAAGAAACCATCCTCATATGTGGCTTGCAGTATATAAATACCAATACCGTGCAGCCAACAAGTGATTGAAACTGTACATGGGTCATACATGGGTATATCACAAATGAAGAAGTTTGCGAGGTAGTTTGGATGTCGGCCGCAAATATGTACTGATATAGACACTTTCATAACAAAATGCTCTACATGTAAAATGCACCAAGATCAAAATCAGAAGGAACCACTAATACACCATAAATAATAACACTTCCCTTTTATAAAATTGTGATCGATATTGTAGAAGTTTCACACAAAACAATTCTTATATGTGCTGAATACCATTCTAGAAATCTTCAAAGTTATTGGATACATTAAAAAAGTGAAAGTGCAGTAATTGGAAAATTAAAATACATCTTGTCACAACATGGAATTCCACATGAGATTGTCAAAGAAACAATCCCTTTGTCTCTGCTGAACTTACGACTTCTGCACAAGGTCTAGATATCATTATCCGCAATTCAATGGAATGGCTGAGAGAAGAAGTAAGACATTTAAAAAGATTTTCAAGAAAAATCGTGACTACAGAATGGCATTGATGGAAAACAACACGCTTTATCTTTCTGCACATATTTGTAGCCAGTACTTTCGTTCAAATGTACTTATGACAAGGAGTGCACTGATACCAAAAGTCGTTTTGAAAACCAAATTTAAAAGAAATGAAAGAATATAGATTATCATAAAAAAAGTCTTACAATCAACAAAAACGAAAATTACAAGAACTAAGTCCAGGAGCAAGAGTTCTTGTTGTATCATTAGGCAATGCAATTGAAACAGTAAGAGGGAAAGCTAATGCTCCCAGGTCTTACATGATAGAAATAAATATTAGCATTATTCAAAGGAATAGACGCCATTTGAGCTGTCTGGTCTTTAAGGATTTTCCTTATCAGGTGGCTGACTAGTCAAAGAATCAACTCTTGGAATTTTGCAATTGGTACAGTCGAAATACATTTTTATTGAAAGGCGTTTTGGCAATTGAGCAAGAGTAGCATTCTCTGAAGCTGTAACTGACATTTAATTTGTCACAACTAACATTTAATTTGTCACAACTAACTTCTACTTTTTCCAATTAAATTGTCACAACTAACATTTACTTTGTCACAACTAACATTTAATTTGTCACAACTAACATTTAATTTGTCACAATTGTAAATTATAAATTTAATTACTAATCTTTATTGCTTTAGGGGTATTAAAAAAAAGATTTATCTCTTCAGTTTAATTGGCAGGGTTTTTTTGAATTTTGCGAAGTTTCAACAAAAACAAGAAGACAAACATTTAACATATATTAAAACAAAAATAACAAGCAACAATTGTTTTTGTGTATTTTGGCATTTGTATAAAAGAAAAATTATTTAGTTTGTTTTGATATATAAATATATCAATGCCTTTTTTATAAATATATATTTTTATATATTACATAATATGGATTAATTAATATAATTTGTTTTCAATGCATATATATACAGTTGTCAGAGAAGTGGGTTTGATTCCTAATTTAAAGATTTAAAAAAAAACATTCTAATTTTTTAACACGAAGTTCAAATTTAAAAATCCTTTCAATTAAGCGAAAAGATAAATTTCTTATTTTAATACCGCTAAAAAAATAAGGATTAGTAATTAAATTTATGATTTACAATTATGACAAATTAAATGTTAGTTGTGACAATTTAATTGTTAGTTGTGCCAATTTAATTGGAAAAAAGTGTAGAAGTTATTTCAAATTTAATTTACCAGCTATTTGGACAGAATGCGCCAGTTACAGCTTCAGAGAATGCTACTTTTGCTCAATTGCCAAAACGCCTTTCAATAAAAATGTCAAGTATTTTGTCTGTACCAATTGCAAAATTCCAAGAGTTGATTCTTTGACTAGTCAGCCACCTGATAAGGAAAATCCTTAAAAACCAGACAGCTCCACTGATAAAATTTTTTTTGACAATTCTGATGATGTTTTTTGGCAAATGGAGGCTGATCACAACTTTTTTGATTGGAATGAAGACTTTTTAATGATTTCTGTAAAGAACTAAAATTAAGCAAGATCATGTTAAAGAAATGTCTAAAGATATTAAGAACTCACTCTGGAATGAAAGAAAACCTGAAAAGAGTAGGAATTGTTTATTCCTCTCAAGAATGGTGTTTGTATATTTATTCAAACTTAATCATTCTTAAAGCAATTATCATGACAAAAAAAAACCAATATCCTTACATTCCAATTTGTTGGGTTCGTATAAAAGAAGAAAGGTCATCAGACAAAAAAATTATATCTCTTCTAAATGATCAAGTCCATCAATGGCCGGTAATATGTGATTTGAAAGTGCTCAATTTTCTAACGGGCTTAAAGGGTGGATATGCGAAATATCCATGTATCTTTTGTCTCTTTGATTCACGTAACAGCCAAATTGATTTTCAACCAGACCTTATATGGCCGAACCGTCATGAATTCAATAGCGTACCGTTAATTCCTATTGAAAAATAGCATTTATTGTACTCCATTTAAAACTCGGTCTATAGAATTTGGACAAGGAAAATGCATGCTTCCCATATTGGAGAAGGAAATTCTCAAAAAGCGATGCAAAACTAGAAAAAGATGTTTTCAATGGGCCAGAAATCAGAAGTCTCTTTAATGATGAACAATTCCGCCTTCCCATGGATCCACTATAGCAAGAGGCTTGGGATTCATTCCGTTCTGTTGTTTAAGACACCTTTGGTCAAAATGTCTGTTTTGACTGGAAAGAAAGAATAAATCATTTGATATATTCTTACAAAAATCTTGGCGTGCAGCGAATGACAATAAAGATGCATTTGCTCTTTAAGCATCAAGAAATATTTTCGAAATATATTGGCTCTTTTTCCGAAGAGCATAGTGAAAGAATGAACCAACAAATGATAAGTTTTGAGCAGCTCTTTGATGCAAAAGAGATTCTGTGTGATTATATTTGGTCTTCAAAATGAGTTAGTCCATTGGTTAATAATGATTAGATTTTTTAAAAATTTCTGCTTAATAAAACTCAAAAATAGTTTGAATTTGTAACTAGTAGTTATCAATTAATTAAATTGCTTGTATCTTCTAAAGTAGACCATAGAAATTCTTTAAATTATGTGTGGGGCAATTTTTTTGTATTCGAATTAACTTCTGAAAATTTGAAGAAATTGCGACAAAAAATATTTTTTTGATATACCTGTGTAATCATTACACGTTATGAACTAATTATGCATTAAGACATAGAATAGAATGGTTGATTATGGAGTTCAACACATAAGTGATATGTGTAAAACATAAGTGATATGAATATTCAGATGAAGTGAGGCTTATTCTGTGAAGACAGTCTATGTCTATATATGCATCACTGTAACTTTTCAGTTCTTCATAAAATATTAGTTAACTTAATCCTTTATCTTGCAATTTGAGTAGGCAAATACAAATGTAAATATAGAAAGAAATTAGAAATTTCAAAACTAATAGTGGTATACAAATGGCTGGAATACCTGTTAAATCTTAAAAATTGATTAAACCAACTTTTTGGTCTGCACTTTGTTTACATTATTTGTTTAGGCTGTCAGACGCTACATTTGAAACAAAAATAAGAGACACTTAATCGAACAGAATAACTTAGTCGATTGTCATTTAGAAATTATTTTCAAAATTGCTCAATACTGCCCAGATAATCTCAAGGCAGTCAAAATAATTACAAAAAATAGAATATTTTGGAATAAGTAAGTCTACACTGCACGATAATTTCTGTTACAATTATGAAAATTGAGTTGCTTTGCAAATTAGTAAAATTGATGAAAATTACTTTTGATCTTAACATTTGTGGATCATTTTTTTAAAAACTGGTGTTTCTCATATGTTCCATATTCATGCAACAAGTTGGAACTCAACTGAGTTTAGTGTACGAATACAATCTAAGGCATGAATTTAAAAAATTTGAAACTTATTCAGAATTCACATGAGCGACGTATGTATTAAATTATCAGAAATCGATTCAGTGTATACTGGATAATTTTTATTAAATATTTTGTACCTACATAACCATTGGGCCTCCAAAATTGTTTAAAATTGTTTATTAAGGATTTTTTTCTACTTTTGGGACCAAATTTCTTACTATATTTATATAGTTTCTTTGTTATTTGGATTTGTTGGGTCCAAGTTCTAAAGTGTGCACCCAAGTTTATTTAAACTTACTTATAATAAGCTTTATTTTATAAGAATAAAAAATTGCTTTGACATTTTGGGATATAATTTTTGCATTGAATATTATTTTAAAACTGCTTGGGACAGTTTTGAATACATTGCAACTTGCATTAGAATCAGGTGTTCGAACCCGTTCCAGAGGGAAGGTTACATTAAAATTGTAATAAATCTCATACTATTAAAACAATGAGATTGAAACTCAACGGTATAAACAATAAACTTAGCAGTTTAACTTTGCACATTTATACACATTCAAAATATAAAGTTTATGTAAATTTTCACTACCTAAAAATTTAATAAATCTTCGAAAGTTACATTTGTGTTTCTAAGAACTAAATAAGCATAACAAGGTTAGACTGCAAAAATACTTGAATTAGATTAATACTACGTTAATTCAATGGAAGTGGCTCGCAATGCCCGCTATAAAACTGAGCTGTTAAAGAGGGGATGATAGTGTTCCACCTAGTCGTATTCTCCCTTCAAATTGCTTCAAAATGTTTTACACTTTATGTTCAACCAGATGTGTGGCCACGGAGTATTAGGAGGTGTTAGGCCCCTGGCAGGTCACGCAAACCCTCCTAAAGTTTAAAGCAAAATCAGTTTGCAAAAATACGATTTTTTATTTCATTTGTTGAAACTTTATGTCATGAAATGCATTTCTAAAGTCTATTTATCAATATTTCCAAAAGTGTTCTCTGGGCTACCCCTGCTTTTGGTCACTCACTTGATCACTACTAGATTTCCGCATTAGAAAATCTTAAGTACACTCATGCACAATGGTGTAAGGTATGGCAATGCCAATATTCTGGTAGCCTTAACACTAGAACGGCCAAATATGTTAAACGTGATTCAAACTAAAATTTTGTTTACTTGCACATGGATTCGTTAAAAACAACAGCAGGTAGGAATATATGCACCACCAAATATACTGATTATTCTTTTCAATTTGCATGTGTAATTTTTTATCATAGTTTTACATAATGTTCGATTTTGAAATTCTGTATTAAAAGGAATCCTAAGGAGCAATTGTTTTTCTAGTGCTAAGTCCCCTTATTGCTCGCAAAAATCAATTGCAATAATGAATATTATGGAAAAACAGCGGTATTTCTATTTTATGATTAATAAATGGCTGACAACAACATTTTTCAAGAAATATTTTCATTATTTAAAATCGACTATAAAAAATTGATTTATGTTATTTTAAAATACGAAAGATTTTTGGGGCGTGGCCGTATTTAAAGAGTTATTCTAAGAATTGGCAAACAAATAAAAATAATTAAAATAGAAGACAGGCCATATAATAACGCAGTTTAGTTGTAAAGAAAATAGTGTAGAAATCAATAAATTGATAAGCGAACGATCAGCGTAATGATTGCAACCCATTTAATTTGTGGGGGAAGAACAAATTTCCATCTACTCATGAGCAGCAAAAGAACCGCGTTGTACCTATGTGAGCAATGTGCAATAAATGGCGTAATATGTTACAATTGGCATTTTAGATGCGTTTTTGCGTTTAAAAGCACGTTATGGGACAATTATTGTGAAATATGATACCACCTTCTATAAATAATGGCCATATTAAAATCCGTTATTGCACATTATTGAATGACAATTGTTGTCCTTAACCCATTATTGATATAATATACAGTTTTGGTAAAATTTTAGCTTAAATTTTAAGGAATGACGAAATTTTTTAGCCCCTCCTAAATGCATGTTGTTAGTAATTAGGCATTTGTTTGTTCCGGTATTTTAGTACATTTACTTGTACTGTTTGTTAATAAATTGTCATGATTAAATCATGTTTCCTTAAACAAAAATATATACATAAAAAATGTTTTTAATTGATTTTAGTATGGGCAAATTAAGTTCTTCTTAATACTACAAGAATAAAAATAGGAAAATATTTTACTTGATTTCTTTGGAATTTGATGTTGTTTGTCAAGGAATCCCGAAGATATCGTTTACCACTGTCATTAGTTTCACCATTTAGAATGATGTAGACATTAGCATCTGTCTCTGCACCCCAACGATTTCCAACAAATAGGAATATATTGTAACGAACAACTAAAGGAATAGATTTGGTAATATTTACAGTGAAACTACATCACAAAGACTAGATAGTTTGTTTCATCAGGGGTGCAAACGGGTCGGTTTTTTACAAGCTTGACAGATCAACCCGCCCTCTAGCTATTTCTATTTTTATAGAGAACCTTTTATGATAACTATATTTCAAATGAAATAATAATTGACACATTTGCTCAATACAACCAATCAAAATTGTATACAGAGGTGCCGATTTTGGTCTGATACCATATCATTATGTACAATATTATGGATACCATAATGGTATGGAAAAAATTATGGTCATTGTTGAAGCAACCCTAAAAAGAAGGTCACAATGGAAATACATATGTTTATAGTTACGTATACAGAATTTATATTTTGTTTCAAGAATATTTTTGAACTTTAATTCATATATCTTATATTTATAACAATTCAATGGGTAAATATTGATTTTAGAAATTCTTTTGAACAAAAATACATTTTGATAAGTTTTGCAAAAGCTTAGTAGGCAGCTTTAGTAAATAAATAACAAAGATGAGGATGTATCCCAATTGTAATAGTAGATTTTTCTGCGACCTAGTAAATTGCTTGTGCCTTGTGATATCAGGACAATTTCACAAAAATGTCTTCTTTGAATTGAAGCTTGCAATTTGCTATTTAGTTTTCTAAATCACTTTATTAAGTTGCTATTTACCACATGTATCCTACGTACATTTCATCATCATATTTTGCAAAATTGCCATTATGAATGTCCAAATATATTTAACTTACCATATATGTCCATACATTAAGCGGCACCCCTGCTCGAAACCAACTCGTTATTAGCTTCAATGACATTATTTTTCCGAGCTGTCCGCCTATCATCTTCTTATCAAAAAGTAACTGAAGCTTTTGATACAATCTTTAAAAATCTCAGCCAAAATGGTTATCCTGATAATGTTCTCCATCGCTCATCTAATGCTGCCCTTAATCCATCGCCTCAAACTGCACTTTGTGAAAAAAAGTCAATTTATTAGAAAGTTCCCTATATCGCTAGTCTTTCAAAAAATCTCGAAGCCTCAGTAAAAAATCTCAACAAGAAATTCACTTCAACTCAAATCAAGCCTGTCTTTCAATCATTCAAAACCAGCAGCATCTTTTCAAACAAAGATCCCATTCCAATGTCTCTACGCTCTTCTCTTGTGTATAAGTATCAATGTCATAAGTGTGAGCACTAGAAGACATCTTCAAACAAGAATCCGAGAACATCTCTACGGTCATCTTCGCTCAGAAGTCTTTCTCCATCATCAAAGCCATGCCGCCACTTCATCTAGTTTTTCAGTCATAATCTGTCATCCATCTTCAAAGGTAGCCGAAGCAATTGCAATCAAAGAAATTCGCCCGTCACTTAACAATCAAGCCGAAATCAAACTTCACCTCTTCTAAGCTGTCAATCACCCTGTCAATCATTCAATCAATCACTTCATTGCAGTATACAGGGTGTAACAAAAGTGACCAGACGCTTCATTTTACGAGAAATCTAACTTTATTCATAAGAGTAGGAATAAAAAAACGAATCATTCATAGTAAAATATACAGTGTAGCGAATCTAAAACAACTTACTGAGGTTATAATGTCCAAAAAGATTAATCATAAAAGAAGAAAGTGTTAATAGAGAATGTTCAAAATGATGACCATCATGTTCAATACATTTGCAAATCCAGTCACGAACAGACCGGCACACCTTGTTCACCAAATCTAATGCTATGGCACGAATTTCATCGGTAATAGCATTCTTCAGATCGTCCATAGTGTGTGGGTTTCTACCATAAACTTTTATCTTTAGTAAGTAAGCTTTTATCACTCAAGTCAGTTTCTGATCATCATCCTTGAGTAACGATCAATAGGAATGACGATTTCAAAAATTTGAATGAAAAATCTGAACCCCAAATAAATTAAACATATTACATCGCTGTTGCAGCAAGGCGAACCATCACAGTTAAATTTCCATCCATTGATGTTTAGCTACGTAACTACAGTTCTTGCTTTCATTTTGCAAGCGTCTGGTTACTTTTGTTACACCCTGTACATAAACTTTATGTTTAATCGCTGTGTATTCTTGCTGATGAAGGCTAATAATATAGCCGAAAGTACCACAAATAGAATTCGTCAACGTGTTCGTATTTATGCATATATATATATATATATATATATATATAATACATATATATATATATATATATATATATCCAAAATAAGTGAAATAACAAAATACAAACGGTGAAGAATATCATCTTCCTTCCGCAAAGCAGCTTCCCTAATAATTTCTTTATCTTCTGCTTTGTTTCCAAGCCATCGATCAAACACAAACGTATACTCGAGTTGCCGCTTACGGCATTTAATAATTACAACTTCGACATGCCAACTTTCAGATGAAATATCCGATCCCTCCAGTGAAATTCTACATTTTAGTGGTTCGTCATGGTCTTGGAATTCCTCCTAAAGCATATATTTATCCTTCCGAGCTGCTACCTCTCACTTTGCGCACAGGACACGTCAATGCGTTTGGAAGGACTATTTATATATAAAGAAACAGCTAAAGTCATGTGCAAATTTTCTAATAGGCTTGCTGAAAATTTTGAAATTTTGAGATACGGTTTGTCCACTTGAAAGGATACAAACTGCTGTTTAGATTAACTAAGCTTTTGAATGATTTCACAAAGGCATTATTTAAAAGTATATTTTTCAATTAAATTACTACAAATATATTAAAATTGAGGCAGTTTAAATTTAATTGCAATTTTCCAGCACTAACATCAATGAAAGGTGTCTGCACATTAAATTTTAGTATAGGACATTATTTTTGAGGAATCTAGGATTATATCTATCTAAAACATTGAAAATACTTTAATGTTATTAATGATTTCTAGAATCGTATTTGGAGTCCATGAGCATATAGTGCTTAGCTCCATAAACATTTAACTTTGTCTAAGATTAGGTCTTTAGTAATTTCCTTAAGTTAAGCTGTTTTCTAAAAACAAAAAATACCAGTTTGAAAAAAAATAATTTTCTATGTAAACGTTAGCACTAAGTACTGAATAACAAAAAATATATTTAGCTTAATTTGCAAATTTTCTTAGGGCTATCTATAATTGAAGACGTTGCTTACTAGTGTAAAAAGTTCCCGTGAACCAGGCGCAAGGAAAGATTCGGGATTTCGTTTGATATTATAAACTTCTGTAATTTTGTCTGAATAGCAAATCTCAACTAATATTCCTTCAAATTGGTGCGTTGCATCTGAGTCTTCAGCTGTCAGAATTTCTGCTACCCATAAATCTAAATATTTTTGTTTGGTTGTTTCATAATTTTTTAATTATATCAAATGTCATGTATTGATTTTTTCATAAATTTAAATTATTGACTAACAAATGTTGACGTCTCTACAAATCGAAACCTGTATGGGCATAAATTATTTATTTTGAATTACTCTCAAAGCAAATTCTGAAAATTGGTAATTTATTGAAAAATAACTTCCTATGAGCCTATGAGTATGTTAAATTTACATTCCATTTCTTAAAATTTCCACACGTAATTTGCCACATTTCTTAGCAAACTTGATTACTCATTTCCATTAACAAATGTTCATTGCAGATTTCATTTTTTTTAATTGAAGTACATTATGATCCACAAAAATATACCAATAAAATTTTCTTTAAAATTTAATAATAGCTGCAAATTTAATGTAAATTTGAAAAATTGAATCAATATAAAATTTTCTGTATATAACTGTGTTTAAATTTAGAGATAATAATTATATTCTGGTATTACTATGGTAATTATGGGCATTGTGCGGCAGAGGTATCACGGTTGTGAGCTCGGGTATGAGTTTCAGTATGACGGACGATTAGCATTATGCAATAACCTTACCTGCACAGCCCAGCCATGAATTTCAACAAATTTACCACTGACATTGTTAATTTCAAGTTCCTTCATTCAAACACTTTTATGGATAGAAATGCTGGTGAGTGTTATTTATTCAGTGATGCAATAAATTGAAAAATTTAAAATATTTTTTTGTTAATTTTGTTAATTAGAGCTTTGCGTGATACTATTCTGTGTATTTCTCAGTGGGAATTTCCTGGTAAGTTGTTAGA
This sequence comes from Hofstenia miamia, assembly GCA_900660155.1. NCBI lineage: Eukaryota > Metazoa > Xenacoelomorpha > Acoela > Hofsteniidae > Hofstenia > Hofstenia miamia. The sequence continues at coordinate 1,556,269 of CABFPE010000042.1, forward strand.
ATTCAAGAAATTATTGTTAAAAGAATGAAAATCTATTTCACGTTTCTACAATAAATCTGGAAACATAACTGAAAATTGTTTTAACTCATGTGGTAGTGTTGACTTTTTCTCATTCCCAACAAAATAGGCAAGTCTCGAACTAATGAATACGTAGCATTCTTTCAAAATTAGATACAATTTATGTCATGTCATTTCCACAATATTTGGAAAACAGTCGACCAATGCGAAATTCTAATGATGTTGATACAGATGCGTATTCAGAAGGGTATCCAAACAAGGATGGGAAACTTGTCAACCCTACTCGGCTCGGGTAGGATTGAGAGTCATTCTTAAATGGGTTGGATCGGGTCACAGGTCATTATAATATTTAGGGTGGAAAAATAGTAGTAGTTTTAAAGAACAATTTAGGAAGTCAAGCAATTGAATCCTTGAAATTCTTAAAGATTAAAATTACTTTTGTAATTATTATTATAGGTAGAGGTGGTGGGCTGATACTTGTGCCAAAATCTTTAAAACCAGTCCGTAAATCTGAATATGAAATTTATCATGAATTATTTGAATCGCTGTGGATAGAAATAAAATCAATAGAGAACTGTTTCCAAAAAGAATTGATAAACGTAACTTATAATCCAAATAAAAATTATCTAGTTGAATATCTAAATTATAAAGTCAACGAAATATCTGAAATATGTAATAATTATAACTTTCTAAATATATTCGGTGACTTTAATATTAATTACTTTAATTCATATGAACGAAATTTTATAAATGAAATGTCTGCTACTTGTAATCTTCGTTGTGTTAATACAGTTTGCCCAACTCGAATGAACAATTTAATCGATTACTTTTTACTAATTTTGATGATTCCTTCAAATCCTTAATGTTTGAGTCATTTAGTCATCATGCACTGTGTACATATATTAGTAACAAAACTACTAAATGCAAGCAATTTAAAATCATATATGCAAGGGACTATTTATCTTACACTGATGAAAAAATGGAAAAGACCCTAAAAACACTCATTTAACTATATATTTAACTATATTTAACTAAAATGATTAATTACATTGCAAAACGGAACTTTTGCAATTAAGAAGCGAAGGGTTAAGATCAATGCAATTAAATTTCCTTTTTCAAACGCCGACGATAATCAAGTCCGCAATCTAGGATCAATTATTTGAACTTGCGAAATCCGAGCCGACAAGGACTAATTGGACCAATTACGAATAATTAAGAGAAGTAATTAAGCAATTAAGAACAAACAATTTATCTAAAGCTCGGCAAAAATTCTTTAATCAATTAAATTCTACTCGAGAAAAATGGCGATACGTGCATAAATTTATTGGAAAATCTAAAGGTCTTTCATCTGAAATAAATGAATTAAACATCAATAATATGGCCGTAACAGACAAAACTCAAATACTAAATCATTTAAATTCAACATTCAAAGAACTTGGAAATTTCGATTTTCCACCTTATAAGAAAAAACAAAATTCTGATAATCTCAAACAATCATAACAATTTTCCTTTAGACTTGCTACAATCAATAAATTAGAAAACATTGTTAAGAAACTTGATACCAACAAATCAACCGCTTCTTATAACCTCCCATTTTTTATTATATAACGTTTTTTTCCTATTTTTGGAGAACAATTGTTAGTCGCACTTAATCAATGTATTATTGATTATGAATTTTCAGACTTACTAAAAACATCATATATAACTCCTATATTTAAGAAAGGTGACAACCTAAAAGCAAAAAATTATAGACCCATTTGTATTACACATTCTTTTAGCAAACTCTATGAAAAACTTTTGTATGTTCAAATAAACGCATTCCTAAAATCTGAAAACATCCTATCACATAAACCATTTGGATTTCGCAATGACCATAGCACTCAAGACGCAATTCTATCTATTACTCAACAAATAAAGTCTAATATATCTCATACTGACTGCTGTTGTGTAGAATTATTAGATTTAAGTAAGGCATTCAATTCAATGAATTTTGATATTTTGCAAGACAAGCTTACAAATTATAATTTTGGTGCTAACTCAATTAATTTAATGATGAACTTCTTAAAAAATAGATAGTAGTGCGTAATATTAAACAGTAAAAAATCAAGTTATATTACAACTGACCGTGGGGTACCACAAGGCACTGTACTTGGCCTTATTTTATTTGCAATTTTTGTAAATGATATAATATAACATGTTAAAAACATCGACATTTACCAATATGCCGACGACACATGCCTAATAAGTACAGCAAAAAATGCTTTTGATGCTACAAAAAACCTCCAAACAGATGTAGAAAAATCAGTAAACAATTATTTTACAAATAATCAACCAAAACTAAATATTGACAAAACTCAATTTATAATTTTTTCACCGAAGGCACAAAGAAATCTAATGTGTGATATAGAACTAAATATAAATAATAAGCCAATAAAGCAAAGTGATTCAGTCAGCTATTTAGGAGTGGAGATAGATAATGAATTAAAATTTGAAAAATTTCTACTGAATAAGATTCAAAAAATGACTGCAGGCATTAGATATCTCTATCACTTACGCAATGTAATATCAATCCATGATCATAAACAACTGATACATGCTTTCTGCTCTTCTCATTTTCAATACTGTTCTTTTCTTTTAACGAACCAAAATTCGAAATATCGTCTGCTTCTATCAAAGAAATTTAATTGGTGTATAAAAACTCTAAACTTTGCACAAACGCATGATGAAGCATCAGTATATCGTTCCACCAAATTCATCTGCATATCCTATCTATCTCATTTAAATTCAAATCTCTACAAACATCTCTCCTTTTCCTTAATGACTATATTAAATTAAATGAGCCATCGCAAAAATTTCTGTGTTTAGATAAAAATTCTAATAGCTTTCATCACATATCAATTAAATTGTCGAATAATTTAGATTATGAAACGCGAATAGAAAAAATTATAAAAAATTTAGAAAAAAATTGCTTTGAATCTTATATTACACTTTCATGTTATGCATTTTATGTTTAGTCTACTAAAGATCTTTCTTTGATCGAGTCAAGTGGCGAGTAATTTATAATTGTTAGGGTGCGAAGACACTAACAAATTTAGTGAACTATTTAAAAAGTGAAACATTTTATTCATTGAAATTCTGTAAGGTTAATGGATTTTATTAATTTTGCATTTTTAATTGATTTTATGCTGTTTTTACTGATACTTTTCTGTTAAAACATATACTAGTAATAGCGGGTCATTGTTAGGCAGACCGCGGATCAAAAAATGGAACCGTTTCCCACACCTACCTTCAAATCGCGGGAAAATCACAAGGTTTTAACGTACGTATGCCTAATAATCTATGGGTGTAGAGGTTAATTTTTACCTATGGAATAGACCTTGGCATTAAACACGAGATAAATGATATCACAGGCAGAAATATATATATAAGTTTTGCACTTGAATAAGAGATTTTGCGTATTTGCTACATAAATGTACTTTTTCAGATCATTTAATTACATTTTAGAATATATAGGTTATGTTTTGGTTGCCTTATTAATGGTAAAACAACATCTGAAGTTCAAATAAAGTTTCTAAAATTTTTTTCAAATAGATTTAGCATCTAGTTAATTAGCAGTCTTTAGTAAATGATGCACTAATCAACAAAAAGGAATAATCATTTGGAGCAGTTCTAAATTCATCAACAACTTTGTTTTATCAAACAACTGAGACCATAAATTTAAATTCATTCTGTATAAAAATGACTTTAATTTACATTGTGCACATTGTGCATTGTGAGATTCGAAAAATAAGCTGAATCAACTCACACAGTTTCATTTTTAGGAGTGCAGCGTGAGTTTCCCCTCCCCTCTAGCAGCAGTATTTACAAATAATCTTGCAGAAGATTATGAGACTAACTATATTTCAGTGACGATTAGATCTTAATCAAAGAACATGATTGCGGTAACTATACATATGCAATACAGCTTCACTTGTGAAATGATATAAGACTTAAGTCATATTTTAATGATATAAAGATGAAGAAAAAACAATTTACAAATTGTAAGAAATACATCTCTTGGGACACATTAAATGTTGGCCACAGTAATGCTCCAACATAACAGCACTTCATCAATTTTTATCTAGTATTTGGTAAAGTACCGCTTTAAGTCAAAGATACAACACTAAATTCATCATAGAATATATAAAATATGAATTTATTATCTGTCAGCGAGTCATTATATTTGATGTCCTAAGCCCACTTAATATTCTTAGAAAATTATTGTCTAAATGCTGTCGCTGTCCCAATATACTACATATGAATTTGAAAAAAATGTACAAATTGAAGAAACATATAAAATTTACATGTAAGTTTGAACCACAGGAACTTGAACAGTGGGTTTATAACAGTTGGTTCGTCTTATTGGAAACATCACTAAACAATTGATAAACAGTCTCTACAAAAATAATTAAACCATTTTGAACAAAAATATAGATAAAAATTGTTTTTAAAAAGAATTTTTTATCATGACCAAACCATAGTCAAGCACATTCTGGATCAAGCAAACATTAGTGATTTTACATTTTGAATTTACTTGGCATATTTCTCTATTTCTCTAATATACCTATGTTGTCTTAAACCTTTAAGAATTATTTGAGGTATACAGTGGTCTCTTTTTCTAAGAGTGTAATTAGTAGCTGATGAAATATATAATACCATCGTCAGAGGGTAGGATTGCTTTCGAGATAGCATCTTTTGGTTCATCGAAAAGATCAACATCTTCCAGTTCCGGAGATGGTTCTTGTGGTAACCGCTCAATGGGAAAAAGTTTCACGGATATTTTTCCATCATCCATGGAAACATCAAGCCATCTAAACACAATTTTTTTGTAAAACTACCAAATTTCGCACTATTTATCATGTAGGCATTCTTGGTGACGTACATGTTAATGGCATACGTTTATCTCAAAATTGTTAAAATCATGTATATTTCATAAAGCTTCTTTGCTATATTCATTAAAATTTAAATATAGCAATAATTCTAACAAACACTGATAAAAATGTTAATGACAAAAACAGAATTTTTTTGGTAAAGAAAGAATATGCGATGCTACTACAATCTAGAAAGTTTCATTGGAAAGACTCAAATCTACAATTTCAATATTTAGCATCAAATCGAATAGAACTAAGAAGAATTGAAGGATTTGGGGTAAGGCCATTGTCAAGTGTGTTGAGAGTTCATACGTTTTCAATGCATTAATTTCTAAAAAAATGGAAAAACATAATATATATTAAGTCAGTGTCTTGCTTACTTTTGTTGAATTTGGTAAAAGTTTTTTTCAAAATTGGCCCCATATGAAATAGAAACGTTAAAAACACATCTCACAGAAGGATTTCTTTCTGTCGGAGCGCCCAGAAGAAATCCAACAAGAAGTTAAAAGAGAGGTATTTCGGACTGTGAAGAGCGCAGTCATCCCGTACACAGGGGACTAATTGTAGACTGAATGTTTTGGATCAGCACAAACGAGAAAGATGAGTGCTGCTGGTTTGCCAAAGATACGTTGATATTGAAGATAGTTAGAAGTTGATCACTGAGAAGATCCAATCATCGTTGACAGAAGACAATCTAGATCCCACCTTATCCTATATAGGCCAATGCAGAATCCTTCGTGATTCATTACAGTACAAGAACCTTTTCTTGGGTAAGAATGTCTCCGGTGTGGTTTGCATCGATTTTCAATAAACATTCGAAATCTTTAAAGAAAAATTCTTTTCAATAACATCAGCCATAACATTACGCTTTTACTGAAATTTTTAACAATGCGTTAAAGCATGCTCGCAATAGACCTGTCTATGAATTGGAAAAAATTATTTGTAAATGGTAGAGAAACGGTTTTTCCTTTAAAATCTACGATAGATATTTTAACCCTAAATGCACTGAGGTTTGAAATGTCGAGGGGGCACAGTAAAAGATACACTTTTGACCTAAATCTTTGCCAATTTTTAAAAAATATATTTATTGGTTGCGATTTTGTATTTAAATGAATTTGTGAGGTAAGCAATTTTTGGAATTATAAAGGTGAAGAAAAATCCTAAGTGAAATGAGCTTAAAAAGAGAAGGAAACGGTGTATTTAGCTTATATTCCTTCTAGTTATTAAGGACTTACTCTAACACGAAAGCAAAAAAACGCTCAACGTCAGACAGCATCACGTAAAGAAAATCGTAATTTTGGATAAACTGACATTTCTAATAATGAATGAATAAATTTGAAATAAAGTCAATGAATAATATTTATTCATGTTTCAAAAATCAAATACACAACATAACAATATATATATTAAGCTCACTTTCAAGGTCAAAGTTTAAAAAAGTTCAAAATATAATAAAAAAATTTGCAGGCCACAACCCACCTTGCCCAATCCCAGAAGGTTGCCATTTTTCAGCAGAGGCTCAGCATTAATGCCCCTAGTAATAGAACTGCATTGGTTTTTGTAAATAATAGCATAAACACACTCATTTTTGAAGAATAAAATATATACTTAAAAAAATCATTGCGTTTATGTACTAATAATTATATTTATTCCTAAGTTGATATAACTGATGTTTGCTGTAGATTTAGATAATTTTATCCACCAATAAAGAGATAATTTAACGCTCAGTTTAGTAATGACTTTACTGTTAATACGTTGTTTAACATTTATTGTAGTTTATATGTAGTGCGTTCCTTCAAAACTCTAGCGCCTCTAAATATTTCACGTCAGCCTCGCCCTTGAAAGAGAGACGTTTCAAATACAATTAAATAGCATAAAACGTTGACATTTACATTATTTTTTTAAATAGTTTTGTCTTAATTTGTAGTTTATGATATTAAAAAACTACCTTTCACAAGGAAATATATAAGCCCTATCATCCGAATCGTCTTCTTTTTCACGAATGATAACTTTATCGACATACCAACCCGCACCTCGACCTGTGCCATCATGACTGAGAATAATAGAAATCAAGGGGCCCAAATGTACAGCTTCAACATGAAAAACGTCTATCTAAATTAAAAAACGCATTAAGAATACGAATTCAACGTTCAAGTTTTATCTGAATCACATCTTTCTAACCTAATGCGACAAAGGAATAGATCCATTTATTTAATGATTCTTCAAAAACAAAAACCAATCAAATGAAATACTAAAATTTATAAATCTCAAGCAATCACGTACGCATGTATATCATACTAAAATAGTTCAAAGTTGCAGAGGTATCATCGTTTGGTGACTTATACCTAACTTATCAATATTTGTTGTATTTATAAACAATTCTGTACTATTTGTTTAAAAAATATTACCAGAGCGCGGATTTGATTGCATTCGCAAATTTTCACATGATATCGCAATTATATATAGATAATTACAAGACTGAAAAAGAGCTAACTGTTTTAATTTGAGATAAAACATTTCACCTGTCCATTTTCAAATTTAGTATCGCAATTACTGTAATATAGTTGTCGAATTCCACTATCTGACCAGGCGCCGTCTATTTGAATGAAAGCATTTGCTTCAGTGTCAGCACCTGGCAACGTTCCTGTATAAATTTCCACAACATAATTGTATACTAAATAGAAAACATATATAAAGCTCCAACTTGAAAAGTGCTAACTGTCTAAAACGGTTTCTCCTGGTCTAACTGCTGGTAACTCTCTGCAAATATCAAAGTCGTCGTGATTTCTTGATAAATATCGATTTAGTTTAAACTTTAGAAACTCTTTAGTCGTTTGATTTTGTAATGTGATCTATGAAAAATGATAATTATAAAATTGAAAGTATATATTTGTGATAATGAAAATAACACGTGTGTAATCTAATAAAATTTTCTAATTTTAAAATAGCCTTATTATATAGACTCATTTTTATAGACGTTTTTACTTTATTATAGTTATTATTAAGTTTTTCAATTATTAAAATATTGATCAATTTTATTAATTAAATTAACATTGATAACAGACCGTTCTTATCATAATTAAAAAATAATTCTAGTTTGGGTACATTAACATGATTAAAGTTTTATTCATTTTGTTCGTAATAAGTAATCAAACTTTTATTATTCTTTTTATATGTAGCCGAAATGGCCATTATTTTATTGCTATATATGCTAATGAGAGGTGATAAAATTTATATTAAAATACATAAAGTTTAATAAATTCCCGCTTTTATAAATTTTTTACGAATTTGAATCTACAGTACTGATACATACTTTCCGTACTCGCCATTCGTTTTCCCTTGATGAGTTGTCATGCTCCAGACGGATTTTCATTATTTTGCCCACATTGAATAATTCAATCTAAAATGAAAATTAATTAATTTAAATCTATAAAAAGCTAATATTGTTAAATATTATTGGTGGATAATTCAATAAAATGTAAAAAAAAATTAAATTTAATAGCTGAATCAGGCAATATTTTATCATATAACAACTTGAACTAAACTGCATTTATAAAAAAATCAAAGTTCGAATATAGTTCAAACTCCAAACTAAGTAATGTTATTTTTCTTGTATTTTATTCTCAATAAGCAAATTATTAACAGGCCTTAACAGGCTATTTCTAAAATTCAAAATGAGTGAAACAGCAAAAACATGCTGTAAATTCTTAAATGTTCTATATTTACTGAGTTTTTGATACATCACAATTTCACACAAAATCTACGGCTATATGCTTCAAATATCTTGATAACTTACCAGTAGTGTTGTATTAATGATTTGTTTTCAGTGAACACATGGATCAAATTAGTAGTAAAGAAAAGCAGGGTTGTGTATATACGGGTTTCTAATAATAATCAGTTTTCAATAACTTTTTACACTTTTCTATTGATTTTGATATGAAAAAAGGCGTTTTTTAGAAATTCTGGATTTGGCAGCCATTGGTAAAAAAAACTGCGGTCATACCCCTATTCAATTATACCCCTTTTTAAACTATGTACCAATAGGTTTTTGAGCAATTTTTTACATTTTTTTATAAAATCATTGGAATTTTAAATTTAAAACTAGTGTATATTAGGCTATAAAATATAATGTTTATTACCATTTCTATTCTCTAAATACAATTGATACATTAATACCCATCACCTCAAAACGTGAAGAATAATTGTTTATTTTTCATAGTATGATGTAATAATAGCAATGTTTTGCTTAAAAAAATTTTGAGTTAATGTAGAATTTAATATTTCTTCATGTTTTGAAACAAGATGATAAAATTGAATACTAAAATATATATTTCTTTGTGTAATGTTTATATTGTTTGCTTTTAATATCTCACAAATTGCAGCAACTGTTTGAATTCATCTTTCAGAAATGATAAAACCTTACCTTTAAGGAAAAGTATGTATAAATTCTGATGCGAATTTATAACATCCATTCTATTTAAAACTTTAACTTCTTCTAAATATTCGTTAGTTGTTTTGTTATCCTCAATCTCCCTTTCTTCAAATGGTTGATGACGTATATTTGATTCATGTAGGCTATTAACATATGTAGTGATTACAT
>CABFPE010000042.1:1580822-1618786 GCA_900660155.1 Hofstenia miamia
TATAGATATATATTTATGTTTATATACATATGAATTTTATAAGCATTGCATCGACACTATCATTCGCTATATAAGACACTTTTTAACGTTTTGTTCAAACTGCGTGGATAAGAATGTTCCTGAGGCAATTAAACCTTTCGATGTGATTTTTTTTAGTTTTTTCAAGTGCTATAAAATAGTGTACAGCATGAAACCATGACTATAAAATTGGATGATATTTGGAAGATCGTGCGAGTGAAAATAGGGGTAGCCAGCAAAGTTAAATGGCAACTACATGAAACATGAAAAAGTGTTGTTTTAGAAGTAAAGGCAGTTCTTTAGAACATCTTTTTCAAAATATTTAAAAAAGTTTTTTTCACTCCACCCTGTTGTGCAAACCCTTTTCTATTTTGATTTTGAGCGTTCGTTCAATAAAGAAAGATGTGGCATGCATTCACCTTGCTGCCGACCTTAACGATCATAATGTTGATATCTGTCGCGTAACTGAAAGCTGACTAAACTCAGATATTGATGTCAATTACGTAGCAATCGCTATAAACACAATTCTAACAAAAAGCATGGCAGAGGGGGTTTGTGTGTTCTTTAAATCATATAATTAAATTGAAAAACTTAAATCTATGCGTATGCAAAGTATAGATGTTATGCAGGTTAGAGCTCATCTGCAAAATAAAATTCACATTTCCTTGATTGTTTATTATCCAACATCTATTGGCAAAGAACAAGAATATATCTCTCATATTGCTATTCAATGATCCACTTCCTTGGCCTCTATCCAAATGCGATTTACAAGACATGTGGCGACTTAAATGATTAAAATACCACCCGTCTTAGTTGAGCCTTTAAACTCAATGATGTTTAATAAAGAAATACACATGTTGGAAATCAGCTTGACTTTTTTCTCTGCAATGTTGTTCTCTGCTATCATGATGTTCAAACCACACTTTTGACGGTTAAAACTGATCACGTTGATATATTGGCTATTTCGTTGCCTAAGTCAAAGCCTGGACGTAATTTATTTATTTCAGAAATCACAATCGTGCAAACAGCATTGCTTTAATCCAGGCTTTTCCTAATCTTGATTTCAGCTCCATTACTCACATAAATGATCACAATGCAGTACTTGACCAATTACTCAGTATGACTAATACTGTCCTCTTCAAAAAGGTAAAATTGCCAAAAACATCCTTTCTACATTTTGCAGTTACAAAGCACCTATTTCGGAGTAAATCATCTACAAAGCGAAGAAGAAACTTTCTTCAGAAATTCACAAAGGCATATAAATATGATAAGAGATATATCCGTTTTTCTGCTAAGAAATGGTGGCATTATATGAAATATATGTCTGGATGCATTGCTGAGAAACAAATATGGGTTTCTAACCAAATTCTACGAATTTATTGAACCGGATTCCTCAATTTTTTCCTTAACTCTTCAGTAAGTTAATAACTTACATAAAAATTTTTAACTAAAACTGGAAGCGATGTTATCCCTATTGGATGTTCAAAAGCTATGCTTACAATTTTGCTCCGATCAAGTAAACAATCATTGTCTATAAAGGGGTACATTTCCTGAAGTTTTGAAATTTTCAAGTATCGTTTACAGGCTCATAGCCAGCATTATCATCAAAGGGAGTCGACACTCATTCAGGAGGGGTTGATGGAAATATTGACCATCCTTAAAATTTAAACTAAAATTCACAATTTTAAGTCTATGTTGTATGCATTGCGTGGCGGAATTTTCTGATGGGGTAGGTCATCTACTAATGATCACGTGTGTGAACAACAGCGGGGCGAAGTCCAGCGAAAATTTTTAAAAATTCACAAAATGACTTTAAATATGCATTTCACAACATTGTTGAGAGCAGAAGTACAACAATTGAATTAACAAATTTTCTTTTACATGCTGATTTTTGTTGTCCAGGAGGGGTTGTCTGACCTTCCAGGGGAAGCTTCGCCCCCCTAACCCGCCCGTGGCTACAAGAATGATTTTCCTCTACCTGAAAAGTCAAGACTCATAAGGTTAAATTGCCTCCCCCATTTTCATAACGTCTATCTTCGAACAGCTAGTTTATGACATTTTTATCTGCAAACTTTAGAATAAAAATTATAAATCGCAATCTGCTTGCCTTCCGTAAATTATTCTCAACAGAACACTCACTTCTTTGGCTTCTATATAATTGCGGACAATATCAGAAACAAGGTTTTGATTGTCAGGATTTTTGGATTAGATTTAAGCAAGGTGTTTGATCGCATGTGCCATAGCTTTATTATTAAAACCTCATTTTCTTCAGGATTTTTCATAAGGCTTAGTACCCTAACCCCCCCCCCCTAATCGAAAACAATGCGACTTCCTTGATGGTAAAAATTCTAACATTCAGGCAACTTCTCTTGCTGTTCCTCAAAGCTAAATCTTGGGATCAAAAACCCAAGAAATTGTCATTTCGTGCAATCGCAAGGATAAATAGCAACGAGCAATCACAGTTTCATCCAAAATAAGAATAAATGGCATCACATTATTGGGAGTTATTCTAATGACAAACTTTGCTTCAAAAACCATGTTGTTCACTTAGCTAAGAAACTTACCAGAATTTTTTACCTCATTAAGAAGCTTCTTTCTCCTACTGTTTCTCCTTCTGAATCCCAAAGAATATATAAATGTCTCTTTCTTCCTCAGTTGACTTACTGCATTACTGTTTGTTGAGGAACAAATAGACTTGTGTCCTTGATAAAATTCAAAAAGGATTCATGAATTCTAATATCATTTCTAAGTTTATTTCCTGTTTAGAAATTGCCGTTTAGAGATGTAGCACTCTACAACATAATATCCAAATCCACTGATCATTCCTTAAAAGAAATCATTCCCAAGCGAGAAAGTTATGCGACAGGTGTGCCTACCCGAACAAAATCCAAGCCTCCAGGACACCTTTAAATATGTTTCCATTTCCAGGCAGATATCTTAAAATATTTTAATTGTTTATTAGTAAGTCAAATGGAATTTTCTGATTTTTTTAATAAATACGAATTCTAATATATATATATATANCCCCCCCCCCCTAATCGAAAACAATGCGACTTCCTTGATGGTAAAAATTCTAACATTCAGGCAACTTCTCTTGCTGTTCCTCAAAGCTAAATCTTGGGATCAAAAACCCAAGAAATTGTCATTTCGTGCAATCGCAAGGATAAATAGCAACGAGCAATCACAGTTTCATCCAAAATAAGAATAAATGGCATCACATTATTGGGAGTTATTCTAATGACAAACTTTGCTTCAAAAACCATGTTGTTCACTTAGCTAAGAAACTTACCAGAATTTTTTACCTCATTAAGAAGCTTCTTTCTCCTACTGTTTCTCTTTCTGAATCCCAAAGAATATATAAATGTCTCTTTCTTCCTCAGTTGACTTACTGCATTACTGTTTGTTGAGGAACAAATAGACTTGTGTCCTTGATAAAATTCAAAAAGGATTCATGAATTCTAATATCATTTCTAAGTTTATTTCCTGTTTAGAAATTGCCGTTTAGAGATGTAGCACTCTACAACATAATATCCAAATCCACTGATNGACAAGTTTTCGAAAATTAAAAATTTAAAAATATATTTAAAGTAAATAGATGTAGATTCTAATTTTAAGAAATGTTTCTCCTCTCTCTTTTCTATGCTAAGATGTGATTCATAGTCGCATATGGAAAACAATTTAATCACTTACTACTCTCATGTTTTTAAAGCAAAAAATACATAAATTTTAAATATAGGAAACAATTAAAATGATATATCTGGTGATGATATGCAAATATATTGTGACTACGATTTATGCAGAAAACTACGAAATGCCTATGGACTTAAACTATTCGCTTGCTCTTTAATAGGCAGAAATTCTATTTTTGCAAACTTTAACTTAACGGATGTGAAATACACATTATTGCTAAAAAACAGCCTTACTGCTGAGGTTATTTAATATACATGTAGTTTTGAAAAAATATTCAGAATTTTAATAATTTACTCAACTCACTATTAGTTTATTAAATCTCGAATTCAATTTTATTAATATATAGATATGATCTTCATTAACGCAAATTTCAACGCTACCTGACGTATCCCCTTAATTAGCATAATCTAATTATTGTCATTATTCATAATGGCAGCAAATTAGAAATATTTTTAGATTATTATATCCACCAACGCGTTGATTCAAAAATGTTTTATGTATGTCAATTGAAAAAATGTAGAGCACAAAGATGGATGTGACCCAAATTTTAAAAATGGTTTACTTTATTTAAAGCTACGTTCCGATAGATTGACATAATTTATCTATTAATAGGTGTCCTAAGTTCCAATTGACCATGTCTATGCGGTACATTTATTTTCTGAATCGTAAAAGTAAGCAGCTCCAAACTTTAATAGTATATTTTTCAATTTTCTAAAATTTACGTTAACTGAAATCACAAGAAGAGCTGATGAGGCAAATAGTGACAGGTGCTCTGAGAGACCAGACGGGGCCCGGGCCACCAAAAGTGGTGCAGGGCAAATCTGGAAAGTTAAAAAAATTTAAAACATATGTAAAACATCCATATTAAAAACATTAATAAAAATGAAAAACGAATTGTGAATCAAATTCTAAATAATGTGTAACGCCACCATTATGCACACAGTACAAATTGGAGGAAAACAGTTAAACCAAATATGCTTTCCTGGCCTTCGGCTTAGCAAAGACTTTTTTTGCTATACTGTAGTCAATGGTCTTAGCTAAATCGCAATTATTACAAACCATCCCTAAAGTATTAAACCGAACTTGAGCCCTCGTCTATCGCAAATAACTTTTGATCCTCTTTAACACACTAAACGCACGTTCACATGAGCCAACTGAAACGGGAAGCGACAAAAAAATAATAAGTGCTGTTACAGTGTTGGGAAATAACCCACCAAGATCAAGCTGTAATTTTCTCTGCATTAAATTGCGTGGTGTTAGCAACTTAAGCTTCATATTTTCAGCATAAATGTTCTTCAGAAACAACATCTCACCTGACACATCATTGCCATATAGCTCTTGGAACTGCCAAAGAAATGAGAATCGCTTACAAATGTTGTGCACTGCTTCAAAACGATGAGATAGCCCAGAAATAATTGAGTTCAAAATAACGTAGAACACATTAACCTTAAACTGCTCCTCAGCAGCATTGTAGTTAACGTTTGTTGGCGTTCGCGTAGCCGAAAAATGGGGAGGAACACTTAGAATAGCAGCAACAACTTTTGACTCGGCAATTATGTCGTCCAAGCATTCCCGGATTTGTTTACCTCGTTCAAGAGGGCATCAATGTTGTCACGCTCCACATCAAAGGTAGCATCTCTGGCTTCTATGATGAGATTCCTTTGATGAACAACTTAACCCATATCGATGATATAATAATATATTAAAAGAATAAGCATACATCTCTGTGCTACACGAAGTTCAGTTCTTGATTGAGCTGTCAACGTGAGTTCATGCACTTCTTCAAGCGCTTTAGTAATAGCATCTAAGTGATGGGCAACGGGGCGAACACCATCTACTCGAGCAGACTAACGAGCTTTTGACATACCATGTAATAAGAATGGCACTTGCTTATTAAGTATCTCCCACCGCTGAGGACTGCTGCTAAACAAGTTATACATGATTCTGCAGAATCAACGCTTACAAATTGAGTGAGTGATTGGCACAGCTTGAGACAAACAATTCGGGTTCTCTTTGCGGAGAATGGCTTGTGTTCCAGCGTATTTCCCAGACATATTGGAAGCATTGTCATAGGTTTGGCCGATACAAAATTTAAAATTAAGGCTAAATTTCTTAATCAGCGTATAAGTATACGATCAGCGATTTCTTTGTCCGATTTCTTCGTAAAATTATCATAAAGAAGGAATCTTTCTTCTATGGTAACACCGTATGGTTTCCATGTCTATATTGACAGCGTATAATAACTGATGTTTGCTGTTTGTGTGATGTGTCAGGCGTTCCATCGACCATAATAGAGTAGTACTAAGGTCTCTTTATATCATCGACCAGAGAATTTTGGACAAGGTTCCCACAGAGTTCTATCAATTCGTTTAGTATATCCCTGCTCAAGTAATGGACTCTCATCCTCTTCTTTGCAATTTTCGACTCCTTGACACTATCTACATGTTCACGCAGTAATTCATCATACTCGCTGATTAATTCAATAATCCCAAGAAAATTACCATTCTGATCATCACCAAGAGTGTGTGAAGAACCGAAGAATGATAAGCCTCTCCTAGCTAGAAAAAGTATGATGCTAATAAATCTTTTCAGAATCTTTTTCAATTTGTCTGCTTCATTATTGAGCTCCTTCAGTAAACTACTGTTAACACCACTTTCAGCTATAGTCAATGAAGTAGCATATTTCCAAGATACATAGTTCTGTTTGTGAATATTGGAGGACTCATGAACAGGTATGCGATCCTTCAGATTTCTCCAACCCTTCGTTATATTCCAACCACATTCAGAAGCAAGAGTTGTTATTTGAACATCATCTTTATTTTTCATAAAACAAGGAACACAATATATGGATTGCTTATGCTCACTCCAGCATAGCCAGTCTCTATCTCCCTTTTCGCCATTTGAAAGTGATTTAGAAAGCAGCCGCGTTGGGAAAGACCAATTGTGTGAGTCCGTTGTAATATTCGTAGAAAATGTGAATTTTGCCATTCGTAAAAGTGCTGTTATATGATCTGAATTTGACTTATTAATACATCCAATATTACTATTCCATACGCATAGCACAGGCGCGGGTGTTTTGATTTCCTGTGCAATCCAGTTATCCATTTCTATAATAGGCTTAGGCACTGCGATGGTAATGCTTTCAGTATTGCTGCTTTCATTATCTACTATTACTGAAGAATTATCCGTGGTGAATTGTAAACTAGAAGCATTGAAAATCTTGTCACTGGCATACATTGCTGAACTGATGCAAGTTCAAAACTTCTACGCCGTTTACTAGCACCACTTTTGTACCGCTTCATAGTGTGGTGTCACTCCACCTCAGCAGTGAAAAACATTTCCACTAAATTCTTAAGACATTTGTAATTAATAATTGTACACGAATTCAATTGCATAATTTTTTAATTTCCTCACTTAGGTGTCAGGCCATATTTGACAAAACGTGCTATTTTAAATATTTGAATTTTCTTTTGCAGTTCTGCTGATTTCTTTATCGTACAAAAGTTTACGCGAGGAACCTGTCTTTTGTTTTTTCTATACGGTACGAATTCGTTAGTTTTTGTTTGTAACAAATTACCTGTTTTATTTCTTATAAATATGCTACGATTTTGATATTCCGTTCAATACAGTTTAGTTTACTCTGTTCTCTTGACCCTGTGAGTTCATTCCATCAGCACTTCGGAAGGTATAGGGATAGGGCCTTTCACACTTGCTCTTCATGTTGTTATTTATTTAATTTATTGCTGCCACCTAAATTGCACGAGCTGATGAAGCACTGAGTGTAGATTTATTTTACTTGCACGTAGGTTATAATGCACCCAAGAACTGCTAGGTTCTCTCTTTTAAATTAGGGCTCTCGTCCAATGCGACTCTTTCATGTGAGATTCTCTGTATCGGGTCGGCCGAGTGTGGCCTCATCCTTCCCGTTACCTGATATCCCGTATTATTTTAACGCTTAAGGTGTACGTTCACCCCGTTATTATCGGATTTCAGTTGATTATAATAATGTGACATCGGCAAATCATGCTGCGATGACACCAGATTTAATGCCGATGCCACAATAGTTGAAAAACTGAAATCACTAAAATACAAGAGATACTAAGAAAAGAATACAATACAAAAACAGATGCATCGCAGTTAGACAAAGAAATACTAGATAATAAAAAACTTTTGCATCCGCATTTTACTGGTATACCTATACTTGTGTATATTTTGGAATCTTAACTCTGTCACTGCACTATATCACATATAACTGCTTTGGTGCACAAAGCAACACTGCTCTTGTGTCGATTCGTGTGTGTGAAGCGTGTTTGTTTAAATATTTTCTGTCAATTGAGAGCAACTGCTGGTTATTGAAATAATGATTTGTAAACATAAAATGCAGAATGGTTTTATATTTTCTCCACCAAGCAGAATGCAATGGGTTATACATACAAATTCATATTATTAAATCATGCTTAACCTCATTCATGATTGAAAGCAGTTGTCCATTCTGCGCAATGAGCAATATAGAATTAAATGTAAATAACGACATGTTGCAATCATAATATCGGCGATTTTTTGTTTATCTTGCATTATATTTTCAAGGAGGGGTAGTTATACTCGTGTTACCAACAACAGCATTATCTTAAAAGTGCTTTTAGTTAATCTTAATATGTAAGCTTGATGCTTACATTTTCAATTGTATATATTATATTGGGAATTTTTGGAGCACGCAAAACCCACGGGCCCGAGCCAAATGGCCCAGCTAGCCCACCCTCTCCTAGGCCCTAGATAGTGATGCCTTAAAAAAATAAAAAAAGCAAGCGTGTCCAGGAAAAGCCCCAGTCCCACACCTCAGCTTTCGAGGATCGTTCCGATCCCGTATTTAAATATTATCATATATAAGTAGTATAAAAGCGAGTCCGTTTCATGGCACAAATTGACCTTTGACCCTGGCGGGCATGTCTGTCATGGATATGATGTAATTGTGTACTTTGGCCATCTGTGTATCTCTGACGCCATTGGAATATATTCTGTTTTGTGTTGGCAAACACATTTGTTTGCAGTCTATGGTTTAAAATATAATCAATTTTTTATTTTATTTATATACGTGGACTAATTTAGTTTACATGTTTTATTTTCTATACTTATTTGCTTTTTGTTAATGTATGTGACTTGCTTATTTATGTGGCTTAATTTAGTTTACATACTTGTTTTTTTATTAACATACATGACATTGGAAATACCACATTAATTTAGTTTACATATTTTAATTTACATACTTGTTTTTTTATTAACATACAATAGTTTACATGTTTTAATTTACATACTTCTTTTATTCGGTAAAACTTAATACAAATGCTTGAATCAGAGAGATAATAATACTCGTTAAAAGCGTAATGCTTTATTTCGGTAATAAAGCAAAATAATTTTTCGGAAAAAACCAAAAACTAGTTTATGCAAAAACTCGCAATTTCTAATATTTAATAAACGTATGTGGTAAAACCCACATACGTGTTTAAGACAAGACAAAAATGTAATTTATTCTAAACTTTGCTTATAATGACAATATATATCGCACTATTAAATTAGTCTATTTTGTTAGTTTATCATCATTGTTGGGATGGGTTGTAGGAAACATACGCAATGTGTAGTTGCACGTTAGGAATTTCACACGATAGTATCTAAATTAATGATTAATAAACAAGTCAAATGAGATGATAGATCACAGTATAAAACACATGACAATTAAAAGGTTAAACAAATTCAATTAAAAATGTGTATTAACAAACAAACAACGTTTTTTTATAATAAAGTATACAATAAATTTAACATCAGACAGTAAATTCGCAGCAATTCATTAAAATAAAATTGATTACGTTTTTAAAAGAAATATATGTAAAACTAACTAGAAATAACATTGCAAAAAGAATCAAAACAATATCTGAGATTTAATTATAGAAAAAACTCACCAAAAAGTTTGAAATCTTTCAGGGTAGTTGTCTTTCTTTCAACAATTTGAAATTCCATTAATCCACTCTAGGTATAAAGCTGCATGCTTTTATAGACAATGTCCACATTACATATTTTTTTATCTATATCTCATTGTTCAAATGTCAAAATGTAACAAATTTTAAAAACAGTACAACCATGTAAAATTCCATTATTCTGCAGTATGTACAAAGTTGCACTTAACAGACAATGTTAACATTGCGTAATTTTTTATCTATATCTTATTATTCAAATGTCAAAATGTATCCAATCGTAAAGATTGTTATCATTAGGTATTAAAACAGCTTAGGACCATTTTCACAATAAATCTTTTAAAATCATATAGAGATTGAGAATTTTTGAAACAAAATCTGACTTTGTTAGATTTTCTAAATCATAGCATTTGAGAGAATCTCAATATATTTTGGATTTCCAAGCATTTTTCCACAAATTGAGAGATTTTGATGTATTGCTACGGGTTTTAATACATCTGACACGTTTCCTTTTGTTATGGTTTCATTAGTACATGTCTTAACACATTTGACAAATATTTGTTTTGCATAACGTTTTGACTTTGTATACCCTTCCACTTTACGTTTCTAATTGTGTAGAGCTTGAAATAGTATTTTAAAAAACGTTAATAATCAAATAATGTGAAAGAAGAAATTGACCTTAGATTTTGTAATGTTTTAAGTTTTTTTTTGGATTTATTTTCTCTACGATGCTTTCAGATTGATGTGTGATTAGAAATAATTCTCCTTTAAAAATTGATTTTTAACAAGTCTAATACAAATTTTTGTTAGCAAAAATGTTAAACTTGTAAAAACATTTTGAAATTTTTATATTATTTTGTAATCACATGAAACAAAGTTTGTAATATTAACTTTTTAAAATGCAAAAATAGCTTACATTTTTGAATGCATTCAACCGTCACCAATTCAATCATTGTGAAAACTGAATAATGTGTTAAAATAAAGATATCTTTATGTCGTAAGCATTGAAAAAAATGCAAACTTCATGACAGTTTTAGTATAAACTTTAAAAAACGAGAAGAAAAACGTACATACACTTAAATTCGACAATTCTTTGTGATATATTCAGATTTTTTTGTATTTCAACACATGAAGGAAAAAATAAATATACCAAGGGCAGAAACTAAACACATGAAGGAAAAAATAAATATACCAAGGGCAGAAACTAAACACACACAGGAAAAAATAAATATACCAAGGGCAGAAACTAAACACATTAAGGAAAATATAAATATACCAATGGCAGAAACTAAACACATGAAGGAAAAAATAAATATACCGAGGCCAGAAACTAAGCACATGAAGAAAAAAATAAGTATACCAAGGGCAGAAACTAAACACATTAAGGAAAAAATAAATATACCAAGGGCAGAAACTAAACACATTAAGGAAAAATAAATATACCAAAGGCAGAAATTAAACATATGAAGGAAAAAATAAATATACCAAGGGCAGGAACTAAACACACGAAGGAAAAAATAAATATACCAAGGGCAGAAACTAAACACATGAAGGAAAAAATAAATATACCAAGGGCAGAAACTAAACACACACAGGAAAAAATAAATATACCAAGGGCAGAAACTAAACACATTAGGGAAAAAATAAATATACCAATGGCAGAAACTAAACACATGAAGGAAAAAATAAATATACCGAGGCCAGAAACTAAGCACATGAAGGAAAAAATAAGTATACCAAGGGCAGAAACTAAACACATTATGGAAAAAATAAATATACCAAGTGCAGAAACTAAACACATTAAGGAAAAAATAAATATACAAATGGCAGAAACTAAACACATGAAGGAAAAAATAAATATACCAATGGCAGAAACTAAGCACACGGAGAAAAAAATAAATATACCAAGAGCAGAAACTAAACACACGAAGCATTAACATGCTAAATAATTTAACACAAAATTTTATAAATGAAATTTAAGTACAGCCACATCATTAATACAAAATGAAGATGAGAAGTTACTTTTTTTCTCTCAAGCTAGTACATCAATTTTAAAAAGGTTTATTTCATTCAGGTGAAGTCAATTATTTTTAAAAATAAATGGAAAAATTTGTAAAGACGCTCATGTTAAGACTTTTATTATATGTTTAAGAAAGCTATATGTCTATTTGGATAAAAAATACCTTTTGTATATATACATACAATATAAATTTTGTTAAATATAAAACAAATTCTGAACAAAAAATATACGATTATTTCAATATACTAGTCCTTTTGATAGTCTGAAACTACAAATGTACACTTTAAAATTATTTATAGTTTGGCTATCTAATGTGTGAATATTCACATCTTTTAGCCCCACCTCCTCATTATTCATGAATTAGTTGCGGGTGTCATATCCGTGACAGACATGCCCGCCGGGGTCAAAGGTCAATTTGTGCCACGAAACGGACTCGCTTTTATACTACTTATATACACTATTTTGCGAATAAAAAATTTAATAAGCAAATGTACAGATGTTCTGAATTTGACAAACATAACAGCATAAGAAATGTAATATAACTATCAAAATTGCAGACAGTTCTTTATTTTTATCAAAGCACACATCCGCAAAAAGTATCAATATTTATTATAAGATTCTCACGCCAAAATTGTAGTGTTGAAAAGAACTATTTAACACTAAATAACCCAGGCATTTTGCAATTTGAAATACCTTGGATAATATTTTTGATAAGGTCATAACTTACTACTCTTATAAAAGAGACATTTAAAATCTAAAGCAACACTGGTTATAGAATTGGCGGCTCTTCTTTCGACGCAATGATATCTGACTTTGAGCACGACGTGCCTGAGTGCTCTATTCTATTTTAAGAAAACCGAAAGAATTGGTTACTGTTGTTATTGTTATTGGAATTGAATCATTGAACTTAAGCTATTGACCTTTGAAAATTTGTTTTAAGCGAAATGGAATTTTGCAAATGTTTCTGAGATTGTAAGAACAGAAATACTTTTGATCGCATTCGAAATATATTTGTTGCATATCTAGTTGTATTATTTTGAGATATGGTCGTCTACAGATAAATTTACCTGGAATTCGTCAATTTCACCACTTCGAAATAAATGTGCGTTGTGGAGAGAAGTTTCATTGTTCAAGTAAACTGTTTCACAGCCCTTGTCTCCATACACGACTAATCTAACATCTGCACCACACGGTTCGTCCCATGTTTCCAAATTTACGCGCCAAATTTCCACTGCTCGCAACGCGACGGCCATTTCTACATACGGGGTTACTTTCACATATGTAATTAACTTTAATAAATTCTTAAAAAATGTTAATTGAAGCTAAAATTCAAACCATGAAGGCATCACATACTTATTTTATTCTTAACGTCGAAAATATTTCAAAATTACAATGAAAATGCTATGTAATGTATTTTCTGTAGAATTATGTATCTCTCTCTATGCACTAGGGAAGTCTCGATTTAGGCGTACAGAGAGCTAGGTAGGTAAAAAACCAATAGTACGGAGAGCGAGTTATAAATGCTGAAGAATAAAAAACAGCAAATTTTTTATTACTAAAAATGGGAACCCTACTCAAACGGATACATAAAATCAAATTTATTTTTTATAACAACTTCGATTTTTCAAAAAAATATATGGCATTTAAACTCAGAAATTCACTAACATCAACATCGAATTAAGAATGAAAATTGTGAAATATTACTAAAAACTAATTATCCATGAATTGCAGAATCATTATACATAGTAAGAAATCAAATCAAATTTAATGAACAAACAAAAACATTATAACATCAATATTTTTAGTGAATGCAATATATATATATATATATATCATCTTAAGAGTAATTAATTGTAAATATTTTTCCTTCCATATTTGTTTGATGAAAATTTTAAATCGAAACCCGTCGGATATATATATATATATATATTCAAAGGAGTTTTAAACATTGCATTTGATTTTCAAGTAAATCACAAATGCAATACAACTTTTAGATATCCTTAAATTTACTTACTTTAGAAATGTTGCAGCAATTTATTGACAATTAGGAACAATTCAAGTTCTATTGTGGATCACGATTTAAATCTGATTGGGCCTCAATACTCTACAATCTATAAATAAAATATACAAAAGGATCAAGGTTGTATAAATAATGATTCATTTGAATTTTGATATTTGGAAGCAATTCAGTCTAATGTATTTTAGGTCTTCTAAAGGAATCATTTTTATGTTTTCCGACCCTTGAGATATATGAAGGGTGAGAGTGGGCGAAGCTGATCCGTGAAATTGGCAGATCAAAAAAATATCCATGCTAGCTATGTGCCGGGGCTGGTAAAAATTAAGTGAACTGTGGAATTAAGTGTCTTATCACAAATTTAGCTAATATTACAAAATAAAATATTTTAAATAATTCGACAAAGTCTCTAAATATTATATTTTTTTTTTGATTTTTTCTTGTTAAATTTATTAATCAACGTTTAATAACAAACATCAAATAATGAACAAATGAGTTTCAAAAAAGCGCATGTTAAAACCAATATCAAGAAGCTTTGTTTTCTACAGGAATATATGAGGCAAATTCCAATTCATCAGTTAATTCCACAGTGCCAACATTAAAACGATCTTAAACTTGATTTAAAATCACAGCAAAGTAAAGATTTCGTCCATGCGTTCTTGTTTATCTAAAGTCCCTAGTACACAAGCGGCATTATGTTGAATAATTATCGATGTTATTGATTGATACAGAAATTCTTTTGCTCGTTTATCGCCAGATATATTTACAAGTTTGTCTCCTAGATCTTTCAAAAAACTTTTCGTCGAAGGTCCGCAATTTCCTTGAGTATCGAAAGCAAGGGGTTGGAACAAGTAGCCGCTATTGGATATTTCGGTATACTTTGCAGCTTTGCGTTCCTCGGCCTCTTTGATATGATTAACGTCCCGACAAATGCGACTAGGCGCCAGTGAATCCACAACGGTGACGTCCCACACGAGAGATTGTCCGCGAGACCAGGGTATTAAGGTCATTCCGTCTGGTCGTTTCCCATCGCTTCGACATAAACCTGGTGGCTCTAAAACAGAATTGTAACCGGCAGTACCTATTGTGCGTTTAAAAAAATCATTTAGGTGACTATGTCGGCTAAACCTGCCAGCACTCTTCTTGCAAGATAAACCATGGGTACCTAATTCATCAACAGGTGTTTCACATGAACAAATATGTTTTTCACAAATTTTAGAGCCCGTACGTAGAGCAAAACTAATTCTAAATTGAGCGTCAGTACATTTTAAACCCAGAGATTTTGATGGCAGTGCATTCAACCAGGAACCTTGAAATTTGCCTTTAAAGGCGGTTAATCTTTTTTTATTATATTCGTTGCATCCGGAAATGATGTCACTGAAAATTTTTTCATGTACCGGTTCCAGCCAATCCTTTTGAAAAGGTGAGCCACAGGGTAAAACAGTGGAGGACACTTGGTTTTGCCATGCACAGAGGGCTGAATTAGAATAAATGTCGGGAAATGTCTTTCCATGCAATATATTGCTTATTAGTTTGAAAGATCCAGTCATAGACGCTAAATAAGCTGAAGGGGCAATATTTACAACGGAGGGGATACCCATTCCACTAAGACGTACGGGTAGCTGTATTTGCATGGAGGCGAGAGCATTTAACCCAATGTTGCATGTCTTTTTCAAACATTCAATTAGACATTGATCAATTTTAATTAAAATTTCCTTTTTAAGAAAACAAGGAGCAGTCCTCAAAAAATAGTTCATCTTAGGCACATGTAAACAATTTTTTAAAAGAAAAAAAGCATAATGTGTGTCAATTTTTTCCAAATTTTTAGCCATATTAGAGAAAGTATTAAGTTTCTCTGATAAACAATTCTCAACAGCCTTATCTCCAATTGGTGCCCCAAGGATAACTAAGTCCTTTATTTCGGTTTCACTTACGCCAGGGCATACTTCGTAGAATTCTTGCATGATTTTTTTCTTTTTCCCATTAACAGGTGAACCTAAAAAGACAATTTCACACTTGCTAGGGTTAACAGATAGACCAATTTTTTCAGCTTCCGTTTTGAGATAACTGTACGTAGCAATGACTTTCTGATAATTGTCTGCAAAGTTGCCGTCATCAAGGTACCAAACGTTTAAATCACAAGAAAAATTTTGTATAATAGGATTTATTATATCTGAAAAAAGAGGAGGACCTTCAGGATCTCCTTGCTGAGCTCCTACATTAAATAAAATTATTTGATCACCGAAAAACAGGTATGAGTTTTGCCCATAAGCGTTGTTAGTATAATTAAAAATAGCAGGATCCTTTTCGTAAATGGTTAGCAGCAATTTTTCACGGTCAATACAATTAAAAGCATTTTTGAAATCAACTTTGAAAAGCACAAAATTATCGTCATCAATTGAGTTTATGTAATTCCGAACTGCATGGGCGGCTGATTCACATCCTTTCGGCACTCCATATCCAAGTTGCACATTCTTGTAGCTTGCAATACGTTCATTTTTTACTAAAAAGCCAGCACATTTAGACGCTAGCCGTCTGAAAGTGTTTCCCACGGCAATAGGTCGAACTCCTCCGTCCTTTTTATTCAAAGCAGTTAAATTAGCCCCAAAAAACACTGGTCGCACACAAACAGGCACATTACCATGATTTTATTTTTTTTTCATATATTTTCTACTTTTCTAGTACTTTGTTACTGTTATTTGTAATGTAGCAATTATTGGGCTAAAACTTGAAACCGACTTAGGTCCAAGTAATACGAATGTGGATTGCGGGCCAGTCCAGTACTGCTGTGAGCAGTAAAATTATATATATATATGTATATATATATATATATATATATATATATATATATTATCCGAATTACGCAAATTTACTAATGACGAATTAGACAATTACTGCAATGAAACTAAATAGTTATATTAAACTATTTTTTATTTATGACATTAACTATAATAATTTTACGATTTTTAAATAACAGTGATGATTGCAGCTATTATGAAAAAGTTTCGTATGTTCGGATTCAACAGATTGTTTGCAGATATGATCAATTCCATTTATTTAAATGCAAAACTTCGCTAAATATCATAGAAATGGTCAGTGCTATAAAATAGCTAGAGTTTCGATTGCAAGGAATCCACGATATTATAAAATCATTAATTTCAGATATGATAATTTTATAGCTGGCTGCAAAAAATGAGACTAGAAAAAAGGCATATTATTTTTGAACTACTGAACGTAACAACTCAAGAAAGGTAAGATTTTAAAGATATATTAAAGGACTATAAGTAAAAAGCATCAAAGTCTAATTTGTTTTCCTCCTGTAGAAATAACTTCATTCAAACGAACTGAAACTGATTTCATTAAATTGGACTTCATTTCAGATGTCAAAATGTGTTGACTTTCTTGGATTTTTTCTTTTAAATCGGATATATTTTTCGGATTTTTCTTCTCAACGTCATTTTTCAATATCTGCCACACGTTTTCGATTGGAGAAATATCAGCAGAACTTGGTGGCCATTGCAAAACTGGATATTATTTTCAGAAAACCAATTTTTTGTCTTTGCTGACGTGTGCGGGGTTGCTCCGTCCTGTTGGAGTATCCATCCATCATCATATAAAGCATCAGCATAAGGCATAAATTCAGCTATAATTTGGCAATATCTTTGACTGTCGATTGTGGCTTTTCCGTCTAAAATTTTCAAATAGAACCCACGATAGGAAAGTGCTCCCCAAACCATAATTTTTTGGTCAAACTCTTTTGTTGGTCTTGGACATTTCTTTGACGACCACACTTGTACTTTGTTTCTGTGTAGTTGAAATACGCACTCATCAGTTATCCAAANTCTGCCAATTTTTGTAACTCCACTTTTTTTCAGTGTTCTCTGAACTGTGGTTTCATGCACAGAGATTTCGGCTTCAGTTTGAAGTCGGTTTGCAATTTTTTTCCCAGAATTATAGGGATTTTTGAGAGCAATTGCGACTGTTTTCTGAATGAATTTTCCAATAATTTTTCGAGAGCGTCCACTTCCTTTTCTTCTTTTGAGAGCCTTGTCGAATTTTTTTCAGCTTTCGAAAATAAGTTGATCGAGAAATTTGCGATGTCGCAAAGGCGTTTTCAAGCTGTTCCAACGTTTCCATTCCGAAGAAATCAAGTAGAAATTTTGCAAAGCAAAACAATTTCTTTGGCAAGTGTTTTCAAATAATTAGGAAGTACCAGTTTAACGTTCACCATTTTAACGTTCACAAAATTCTCGTTGTCTTTTATTTTTATAGTTTTCCTCTAAAACGTCTCAATACGTTTCCACAAAGCGTGAAAAAATAGATGTTCAGTTTTTTTTTTGCAGCCAACTATATTATCGTTGTAATAGTACAAACTCTATTGTGTAAAACTGCCAAACTAATGGAACAACGTCCAGATTAAACATTTGCAATTATAGTGTGAATATGACTTTCTTTGCATAATTTATGAAAAAAAGTACCCAAACTAAAAATAAATGAAACTTTTTGCATTTTTTTGAAAATGTGCACAGAGGTATAGATCAAATATGTTAAGATAAGAAAATCTTCTTTTAGGAGAAGTAAATACAAATAAATATAACTGATGACTTCTCAAAATAACGTCATTAAAATAATAAAAATTAAACTCTTTGCAAACCTATAAATTTGCAAACAGGTAGGGAATATGATTAATTCTCGTAATCGTATAGTCGCTATTACAGAATTTGTACCCTGTCCAAGATCTTCCTGAGGTGAATTTTTGCTTAAGAATAAATTTTGTACAAAATTTCAGAATTCTGTCAATTCGTTTTCAAGCTGTTCCAACGTTTCCATTCCGAAGAAATCAAGTAGAAATTTTGCAAAGCAAAACAATTTCTTTGGCAAGTGTTTTCAAATAATTAGGAAGTACCAGTTTAATTGA
The DNA here is from genome assembly GCA_900660155.1 of Hofstenia miamia. Lineage (NCBI taxonomy): Eukaryota > Metazoa > Xenacoelomorpha > Acoela > Hofsteniidae > Hofstenia > Hofstenia miamia. The sequence continues at coordinate 1,599,449 of CABFPE010000042.1, forward strand.
CCATTTTAACGTTCACAAAATTCTCGTTGTCTTTTATTTTTATAGTTTTCCTCTAAAACGTCTCAATACGTTTCCACAAAGCGTGAAAAAATAGATGTTCAGTCTCTTTTTTTTTGCAGCCAACTATATTATCGTTGTAATAGTACAAACTCTATTGTGTAAAACTGCCAAACTAATGGAACAACGTCCAGATTAAACATTTGCAATTATAGTGTGAATATGACTTTCTTTGCATAATTTATGAAAAAAAGTACCCAAACTAAAAATAAATGAAACTTTTTGCATTTTTTTGAAAATGTGCACAGAGGTATAGATCAAATATGTTAAGATAAGAAAATCTTCTTTTAGGAGAAGTAAATACAAATAAATATAACTGATGACTTCTCAAAATAACGTCATTAAAATAATAAAAATTAAACTCTTTGCAAACCTATAAATTTGCAAACAGGTAGGGAATATGATTAATTCTCGTAATCGTATAGTCGCTATTACAGAATTTGTACCCTGTCCAAGATCTTCCTGAGGTGAATTTTTGCTTAAGAATAAATTTTGTACAAAATTTCAGAATTCTGTCAATTTCTTAATATGCTTAATTTTGCTAGATAAGTGTAGCGAGTGTGGTGAAAGGAGCCATTCCCCCCCCCCAATTTCCAAAGTTTGGAGTTCGAAATTGAGCCTTTTGTTGAAAACATAATAAAATTTGTTCAAAATTATATCGTTTGTATTCTTCAGTAAACGTGAGATTGAAATTGGTCTCTCCAATTTTTTTGTGTACTCCACTGTACGCATGACTTCGTAATTGAAGTGAATCGAAAACATTATTCAGTTGTATAATTAGACTAAGCAGATATATCTGTAAATAATCTAAGTAATACTTGCATTTTACACATCATCTAGATTTTAATGAAAAAATATTTGTAACTTATTCAATGTGGCATATTTTACATTAATGTATATATATAAAATGAATTTGAAATATTTTCTCTCTTCCTTCATTTAAATTTTGGTTAATCTTAGAAACACTAGCACACAAAACACCATGCGAGTATGGAAAACCATGCCAATTGCAAACATTAACTTACGTACCATCTATAAAGAAACTATTTATTAAAATTCATAAATTCTATTAAAAAATATTAACAAATACACAAATTAAAATAATGTCGCTAAGACAGTGGGGATTTGGCTGGAGAATTAAGTTCATTTTGACTTGGACTTTTGGCATACTCTACGTCCTTCTCACTTAAACTTGGCGATTGTGGATATGATTCATTATCATCATCAAGAATTGTTGGCGATTTTATCGGAGAAGTTTCTTGGTTGGGGGACTTAGGATGAGATACCACATTTGAATTGCTCTGAGGAGATTTAGTTAACTCACCTCCAACTCGTGGCGTCACGCTTGGTGATCGATACTCGCGGCGAGGTCTTTTTGAAGTCCCAACTAAAAATCCAAATTATTAAAAGCTATAAAAAGGTACGTTATAATGTTTTATTTTGTATTTTAATTATTTCGAGTCGTAAATACACTAAACACATTAATCCATAATAATTTAACGGTATCTCCAACACCCCCACTCAAATATTTACACAAATTTGCTAGTTTATCAATGTGATAATAATAGCTCTGACCACTACCCCAAACCCTACCTCTAACGTTATCCTAAGCCAACCCGTACCTTTGCCCTAACCCTAATCCAAAACATGACTCAAACCTTATGCTAGTAGGAATATGCAAATCATTATTAATATGAATTATAAAATAATTATAATATACTAAGATTAATATGCTAATTAGTGGTTCAACCCAGTAAACACAGAACTGTCGTAACGACGTCGTCGAACGACATAATAACGGTACTACACCGACTTTACAAAACAACGTCTTCTCAAAATAAAACGATAAATTATTAATACAAAAGTAGTTTTTAAGAAATTTATCTTCAAATTTGAATAATACTAAAATTATTCCTATTTTTAAATATTTAATGCTAGACAGTATTATACACAGGCACTAATCCGCACCATAAACGCCACTCAAACAATTCAAAAGCCTATTAACACGCCAATACACCTCAAAAACGACGTCGTTATGAAAGATCTGTGTTTGCTGGGAACCACGGGCTGTTGTTTTTTTGCAAACAATTAAAATATTTAGCGATGATTATTCAATCTACGCATCACCCTTTCCCTCATATTTCTTCACAAAGCTGTTTTGTATACATCAAAATGAGTTTTTTTTCATTGAGTCGACTATGCCATAATGAAGATTATAGTATACACTTAGGTTTATGGTTTTTGGCAAGATTGGGGTTAGAGTAGAGTTTAGCATAGGTTTATGGTTGTTTTGTGTTAAGGTTGGGTTAGAGTTAGGTTTGGAGTTAGAGTTTTGGTTTGGAATATTTTTGGGTTAGGATTGAGTTAAAGGACATAGTTATTATGTTGATATATTAGCATAATTTTGCAATTATTAGTTAGTAGGAAGGAGTGAAAGTAATGCAACAGTACAAATTATAGTGTGATCATTAGTGTAAAATCCTAGCAACATTGACAGTTTCAAATTACTCCCTTAGTAATTATTATAATAATTCTAATATAGTTTACACGTTCATAATTTTTGCATAACGTTTATACTCTTAACAAACTAGTCATAGAACCTCCCAGCACGTTTTTTCTAATCTATTAATATGTCTAATGACATTAGTACTATAATAATGAATATGTTGGAAAATAGCGACAAAAGTATTTAATGCGAATTGATTTAATGGCATTCTGTAGCAAACTGTAGATAATATTTTCATGCAAAACTAAATAAAATTTTAGCATGAATACTTAAATTTTTTACGTATATTTTTAGCAGAAGCCATTCCCAATTAAAAGAAAATCTCTGTTGCTTTTAGTAGAAAATTATTAACTAATGTTTAGGCGAATCTTCAATGTAAGTTTCTAAATCCAATATAATTTGAATGCTTAGATTACATTTCCCCAGGGCTAAATATTTAACAAATTGGAGGGACCTATAAATTTGAAAACTGTAGTTTTATGAAAAAATTTTAACCAAATATATTTTCTTACCAAATAAAATCCAATAATCTACAGCGCAATATAACTTTAACAAGGGAAGGCTGGGTCCCCAATCAAATTTAATGAGGTGGGCTGAGACCTTGGACACCTCCTCGAATGCACCCCTGTTTTCAACTGCTTACTGTAAAATTCGTACACTAAATATAATTCAAACATTCATTTCCAATTTGTGTCATAGGTGGGCTAACTTACGGACCAGGATTGGCAGAGCCATGTCAGGCCGGACGAAAAACTTAAGTACTGGTACGAGCCGAAAACTGGCTGAATCAAATTAAACCAAACAAGAAAACACTAATAAACTTTGAATTTAGAATTTTTATTATTTGGTATTAGGATCTTTTGTTAGAAATAGTTCTGTCAGGACAACGATCTGGTCCGTACGGTCAGGTCAAGACCTCTTCAGTTATTTTAAATAATATTCTGTCTCACGACTAACACTCAAATAAGATTAGATGCTGATTATTCAATCAAACGAATGTCATGAATTTAAGCGTTATGAATAGCAATAATAGCTATGACATAATCGTAGAGGTAGAGCGTAGCCACTGGCCAGACGAAATTAAAAGAAAAAGATCAACTAGCAAAATTATGGGACTAGGTTTCTTTAACCGTTCTACAGAGGTTCGTGGCTATCATTTGCAAATTTCAACTCATATGAATTAGCTTCACACTTTTTCATTGAATTTTTTAATAGAATTGCATTAGTATTTAATATGCTTTATCTAAAATATATTCACTCTTAGTTACAGAATATTAGAATTAATACTATAAAGTTTTGAATCCAGGATATCGGGAGGAACGGAGGCAAGCGATCAAGCAGGAAGGGCTATGTCCCCCGCCTTAACCATGGCCCTGGTTCCACAGCGTTGGGGACAATTCTGTAACCTCATTGTCTTTAAGCCAACATATATATATATATATATATATATATATTTGCGGAAAAATATTTTTTAAAGAAACCCATTTTTACATAATTTATTATAAGATATTTTGATAGAAAAAATGCTTTCTTTAAGAAATATTTTTTTTCAGCTGATACTAATCCCCTTGTATTAATAAATTTAATTAATAGTTGTAAGTGAATACAGAGAGGTGTAAGACACTCGGAAAAGTAGATTTCCATAATTTCTGAAAATTGGGAAAATCTTAGAATTCTCAAAATATGGCCTAAAACGTATGTCTAAGCATTGTCAAACTCATGAAGCCTTAGGCCTGCACATTTACATTAAATTCTGCCTATTTTAACGTATTTAGTGATCCTAGCCCAGAATACCATCAATTTCTTTGGTTGGCTAGACCAAAGTTGAATATGTTTGAAACAGTTTATAAAATTTACACTCTAAAATTGGGGAAACTTAAATGGGGTTTTGAAAGAACATATGATACCAGTGTAAAATTTTATAATACAAATTTTCAACACACTGTTTATAACTAGGCCAAGCAAAAATAAAAAAAGTCAAGATTGAAATAAAGGTAAATTTTGTTTAGATAGAAATGTAGTTGCTTTAATGCTATGCATACATATTTTAAAAATTCTAAGGTCAAAATATAGTAAAATATACAACATTTGGAATTAGGTAAAAAATGGGTTCAATTACGGAAAACACGATATAGTTGAGCCAAGTTGTTGCTGCCGTGGACTTTTGACAGTATTATTATCTCAACACTCGATGATCCGTCCCTTGACAATCAAATGTTCGTGCTGCAAGACCGTACGTCGCGGCAGCACACTTAAAACCAAATACCACTATTCTGAAATCGGAGAAAAAATTGCTATATCGAAATCTAGTCCATAAACCCTATTCCAATTTTTCCTGTGAATGCAATATGGGTACGTTGTTTCCAAATTTGAAAAGTGTCACCTCAAATTATTGCTAGAAGGTTGTGAACCTTTCACCTAAACCTCCAAAATTTGCTTATGATGTGCAAAAATGACGACTTCATGCGTTGCTATGCGTTACTATACTTTACGCTTGCAAACTTTCAGTTTTAAATTAAGAGAACATTGAAAATTTAAACTTACAATCTCCAGTGCTGCCTAACTGGGTATGGGGGTAATTTTAATGTTTTTATAAAAATCGGATTTTCAAAAGAATATTTTTATGACAAATTTTCTTAATAAAAAGAAAGCACATTTAACATAATCCCAGGATTCCAAATTATTTGAGATCAAAACAGTTGGTGACCTTAAATTCACAATAGGTTGTTTGGGGTTAAATAGTAAGACGTCCTGCCCGGGTCGGTCCTGTTTCCGGCCGAGAAAAGCGAGCCATTTCCAAGGGTCAACCGTAAAATTAATTTTGAAATTTGATAATCAATAAATTTTACGGATTGAAAACAAGTCGCAAAATCCCATCACTTTCCAAAATAGACATGAAATATGATTTGATGGGCTCGACTAAATATAACAGTCCCAGTCCATTACTGCGTTGTGCAAGAAACTATTTGACAGAATTCGTCAATGAATAATTAAATTTAGCTATAATGTCTTTGCGGTAAAATTGGAGGGGGATCGGTGAAAAATCTCCTAAAGCATTTATCCTATTCTTTTGGAAACAACAGGATTGAAATTGCCGAACAAAATGTTTTGCCGCACATTTTTATTTTAGAAAGAAAATATATTATTAGTGTAGATGTTATTGATGGACATTTACTTCTACTTGTAAGCAGAGCAAGTCTGAAAAAGATGAAAGCAATAACGGATTTTGATAAGAATACTTTGCTGTTTCAATTGATATCAGTGAAAATTGCCGAAATCAGCTTATTCGCCTTTTAGTAATGGTATTGTTGAAAGACACAGTGCTGTATTAAAATGTATACTGAGTAAACAATTTCTGATAGCGACAACTCCCCAGATCTAGCGTTATCATACTTAATTTGTTCAAAAAATTGTTTAATGGATGCCAATGGATTTTCGCCTTCTCAGAAGGTGTTTGTTCGCAATCCTCATGTGCCAAGTATTACATCATCTGGACCAACTTTTTTTGCACACGAGCCTGGTGATCCTCAAATTCGTGCTCACTTGAATTGCTTGTATCAACCTCGTTTTGCTTATTTGGCCGCTGATGCTGATGTCAAAATTTAAAATGCCTTAACCCTCGGAAGGCCAACGTGTGATTTTAGAAATCACAGTATTTTTCTTTCAATGTAACTCTGCTCATTGTGATCTAATCAGTGAATAATACTGTGACTTTTGGTAAAATATTGTGTTGCATTGATATAAGTCATTTTCAGTGTTTGAGAAGTCAATGTCATGCCTGCTGACCACAGGTTCATCCACTCTGATCTAAATTGTAGTTAAAATAGTGTGATTTCTAAAATCACACATTGGTATTCCGAGGCCGAGGGTTAAATAAACGAATTTACTCATCACGCGGACCCTTCGTTAAGAATGAAAAAGGTTTACTACTGGCGAGATGGTTTGTCAAAAAATGAAAAGGGTTGGAAAAAATCTGGTTTTGTTATTGGCCAAACAGGAAAAACTGTTGTTGTAAAACACGGAAAGCAAATAGTACATATACATGAAACCCACTTAAGAGGTTGCCAAGATGAAAATGTATCAACCGGAAAATTTAACAAAAATATTTTTTTTTGATGACCAAGAAAACAATAACAATCTACCTCATGATTATAGTAAAGGCAATCTTGAAAGCACTTACGGTGAACTTATTGGTGAGTCAGAGCCTATGGTAGAAAATGACGTTACACCTGAATTCGAAAATAATGAAAGGAATGTCGCGTTTAAGAAGAAATAGCAGGCCAACTAATTTTTTTGGAAATCATATACCTACAGAAATCATAATTAAAGCTAGAGTGATTAACAAAGAGAAGTAAAACGTTATTTCCATGAGTTTAGGTTAGCAAAAGAAAAAGAGCTTGAGAGTTTAAAAAATTTCTGAGTTGTTAAGGTTATAGATAACGCTTCAACTTCAATTCCACAAGATGTTTTCCTTTGACCATGAAATGGGTTTTGTCATGGAAAATTGATGAATCTGGTGATTCAACTGCTAAAGCTCGGCTGATAGTTTGTGGTTTTCTAGAAAATCCAGCAAATGTTATTGAGACATACTCACCTAGCATAGGCCGCGACATACTTAGATCAATCCTTTCGTTATTCGTGCAATGCGAATATATAAAAAGGCCAGTATTTGTTATACCTCCTAAAGAAGATGAATTATACAAGGGAGGCTTATGGAAACTCGAAAAAAGAGTTTATGGCTTATGCGACGCTTCAAAAATGTTGGCTGATAGTTAGTTATTTTTTTAAGTAATGTTGCATGAAGCAAAGTAAGGCAGATCAATTTTTTATATTATTGGTTTGATAAAAACAAGCTTGCCGGTCTGGTTCTAGTATACGTTGAAGACTTTTTATATGCTTGTACACCAGAATTTCATTTGCAAATCATCTCTAGACTAGAAGCTACATTTACTATTGGAAAAATTTCAAGTGGAGGCTTTAGGTTTGCTGGTATCTACTTAAAATCGGTTAAGAAAAATACAGGTTTTTCTATCGAGGTATCACAACCTAATTAATTTGATTCAGTTTCACCAATTTCTATACCAAAGGCAAGTCGTATGGACAACGACATGAATAAATTTCAACTGAACCAATATCGATCATTATTGGGAGCTTTACAGTTTGCAGGATGTATTACTCAACCAGATTTATGCTTTGGCATCTCAAGTTTAATGAGCTGCATAAATGAGCCCAAAGTAAGAAACTTATATTTGGCTAATAAGTTACTGCGAAAGTCTAGAGCAGCTGAGCCATTTAGTATAAAATATGTGGCTTTGAAAAATCCTTCTTTGGAAATATTTTCTGATGCAAGGGAATTTGAGAAATAGGGGTTCACAAAGTGGATTTATAATAGGTTTGAGCAGTAACTCTGGTAAAGATAGAAATTTTAATATTATAAATTGGAAATCAAGGAAAATACAACGGGTAGTTAAATTAACGTTTGCCGCTGAAGCACTAGCTGCTGTTGATGCAGTTGATGCAGGGATTTATCTTAGACACATTTTGAATGAGGCAGATTCTTATCCGAAAATCACTATAATGGGTTGCGGATTCTAAGTCACTGTCGATTATGTTTTAAACTCGAATCATTCATTGGAAAAACGTTTGAAAATAGATCTTTTATCATTACGTGAAAGTATTTTACTAGAAAATATTAATTTATTACATGTACCAAGTTCAGCTCAATTGGCCGATGTTGCATTAAATATATATCTGGATTTACTTTTTTGAATGTTATATCAAACTCACAATTACATTACAGAAATTAGGATGAATGTCAGTATTTTGGAAGTTATTTTATTTTATTGCAAATAATGGACAACCAGAAAATCGCTTGTTTTGTATACTTGTAAAACTATGGTATCTGTATTTTTAAAGTGTCAACAATTATTATTCAGTCATTGTAAATATTGTAAAAATATAGTCAGTCTTTTTAATCTCTCAGCAATAATTGAAAATATATTAAAATAAACGGCACATATGTAAATGAGCATAACATGGATTAATGTAGATCAACGAAATCTGATTGAATGCGATTGATGCTTGGTTATAATCTGCATCTTCTCCAAAATCATCGTTCAATAACAAATTGTATGGTGCAATCACATGAATTATAAGGTCATAAAAGTCACGCACTATTACTTTATGAATGATTTGCTGTAAAATTTAGCAATAACTATCGTATTAGGAAATTGATGCTTAACCAACAGATGTTCATTTTGAATGTAAATACTAGGAAATAATTCTGCTCTATTTTCACTAATTGATGCAAATTTAATCAAAATTGTATTTATATATATATTTTTAAAAGACCATTTCAACAAGAGATGTTTAGAAATACAAATACATTTCTTACGAACTAATTGAATATTTATTATTTTGAAAGGCGTAGTGTATTTCCACTCGAATATTGTAATAAAAATACATTTAACTATCGCAATTGTCATAGTTTTGGTTTTCTAAAAATTCATTACTAACCAGAGTTTGACGCATTACCGCTGTTACTACTTGAGCAGGTATGTCATGTGATGTACTAATTTACATATGAGGTGCCAATTTGGTGAGCCTATGCTAGCAGTGGGACAAGCCTTTTATGGAATTTCAAATAGCGGAGCGGGTTGCTGCTATAAATTTAGGCCAGCGTTCATCTCTGCTAGAAAGGACAGCTAACGGGAAGGCTGAACTAACACTTTCGGCATAATCAAGTTACGTTCTAGATATTCAATTTCATTTTCAAGTAAAATATATCAGCATCAACAATATAAAAGTAAAAAGTAAGTTATAATCACAAATGAGGGGCGTTATATTCACAAACACAGCGTAAAGGATTTTGTGAATAGCTGGGATGTTGGCTAGAAACTTTGTATTTTTTCCAACACAACTTGAAGTCACTGTGAACAGCCTCAAATGCCTATTCACTAAAATTTACAAGACCCTGACCCTACTTTTTGCAAAGTTCAGGAACGTGGTGTACAACTAAATGAATCTTTGGTATTACTCTTATACCAAGATTTATGAATGTTGATTCAAAGTTTTCGATAGAATTAGCATAATTGCTATCGAGAAAATTCTCTAAAGCAACAACGAACAACTTCGGAAAAAGCACAGAATGCATCGACGTATCGTAGACACGTTACTGGGCAAATGCTTCGTAATTCATCCGTTTTTTCCAGTAGTTTTGCATGAATTGCCATTAAAGCTACCGCTAGGTACAGCTTGACGTTGCAGGTGGCATTTATCTGTCTAATAAGAGGCAGCTGATCATACCTTTGTCATTGATTTGAAAAGGGTGTTTACGACACCTAGTAGCAGGTGCAATTCTGGTGATGGTAGGATATCTAGCACATTAAGATCATCTTCGGCATCACAGTATTTGCAAATGTGCAACCTTAAAGTATTTCTTACCATCGTTTTGTTTTATTCAAGCATGAAACCATGCCCAAAACTGTTCACGTAATGATTTTAATGTTCTGGACCCTCCCTTGTTTTGTAAGCAGTTACGGTGACATGTGCACCAATTGCATGGGTCAAGTTTGTGATGGAGTTGATGCAGAAAGTCTTTCTAATTTTGTTATTTGTAGCAACACGTAAATGAGAGGCCAATTTGAGGATCTGGTTTGTCGATAAATTCAATATTTTTTCTTGACATAGGCGAATTTTTCTCTTTCTGGATTCCTGAAATATTTTTGACATGCAGTGGGCCTTCACATGTTGCTAACGAAAACTTTGAGCTTCCAGGTTCTATCACGCCCTTAATTATTGACAAAGCGACTTTTTCAGCAGCATCTCTAGACGAAGAAGTGTCCAATGAGACATTCGAAAGATTCAAGATGTTTCTATGTGTTGTGTTAATGGTGCACACATGCTGTTTTGCTCGGAGGATCACATATAACCAAAATTCACAGAGTTTGAGTTATGAGATGGTGGTGCAGCAGGTGGTCTACCAGATTTGTTTGTGATCGATCTTTGAATAGTTGAGGAAGCAGTTTCACATATCAAACAAATACATTTCGGAGATGCACGTGTAGTGGAGTAACAATTACCGTTGGGAAGTCAAATAATTCAATGTTAGAAGAAAATGTTCCAAGAGAATACTCTCAATTTCTCGTCTGCAGTTACTGAACAAGGCTGTAGGCATTCTAGGATCATCAATATCAAAATCTTCGATAAAATATTTGCATATAATGTCTCGTGCATTATCCGTGATTCCTCGCATTTCTTTAGTTTTCCCGAAGCACAATAAACAGACGGTGTTTTTTCATTCATCGGGATTTCATGCAGCGTTTGTCATCCTGCAAACCCAAGTGATAAACTTTGCTTTAGTAAAATACATTCGTTTAGATAGAAGCAGTTGAAATTGAATTCATATTCAAAATCTACTTTACAAGGTTATTGTCTAGGGTAGGGCCGTGCCCACAGCCCGTAACCATGAAAATAGGTCCGGTGGTTTGTCTGTGCCCTAACGCTAAGCCCGTTATGCCCTTAGCTAAATGTTATTTAGATAAAATTACTTGATGTAATGAGAAAACCTTTAACTCTGCTATTATAAAGAAACATACTTAAATTATCATTGCCATCAAAACGTTTACATCAATAAAAAAATTAAGTTTTTAGTTGAAATCACTGAGAAGTTTAATTTTACAACTATAAAATCATAATAAAGTCCCGTTTCAAGCAAATCAATCAACAAGTTTTGTCAATCATTGAGAAATTGTGTTTCAAACATCAAAGCTATAATCAGAACTAGGATTTATATGCCTAAGGTATGAATCAGATTTTTACGCTATTTCGACACAATTTTCTTTATCGTATATTTCCATGATAGCTCGCATATTTAATCGTATTTCGCGAGAATGTCACAGATGCCAAATATTTCACTGAATTTTATCGGTTCCTGCCAAAACCTCAAAACTGAATGCTCACAAATATTGGAAATTTAAAATCATATTTATATTTTTCTATTCCATACTAGTCATAGTACTTATATCATATTAAGATACAAAATTTCTTATTCTACATTTCATTAAAATGTCTTAAGTTTATATTATTAATGCTGATACATTTTACTAAAAAATGACATTGAAAGTCTAGAAAGTAACTTAATTATGCCGAAGTAAGTTCATAATATATACTTTGTAATCTGACGGCCATTTTGGATATACATGATATATATGTCAATTGAGTTATTGAAAGCTGCAAAAAGATTTAGTGAAAAATGAAAAAATATTCAAAAAACTGTTTGACACCTTTTTTATCAAAAAATTTGCCTATTAATGATGTCAAATAGATCGAATATTGTGTAACTTTGGCTGCCATTTTTAACATTGACATTTCTCAAAAAAACACCGATAAAAGATTTTAAAATAAAATTCCAGCTTCTCCTAGTAACCTATACTTTGATATTATGGAGTTATTTTGGATGGCCAATTTTTTTTGTAATAAAATTTAGTTCAGCCACACCGTGAGCTATGCATATTGCAATATATATTTCAAAATGTTGAAATATGTAGCAAACGTATATCTCGTAGGTCTGTAAATTGAAATTCCTCGGTTTATCACTTAACACTTCGAATACTGTCAATGAGCTTCTAATCCTGTCCTTAATCAATTTATGTACAATTCTGCTGCATGATTATTTGTAAGAAGCTAATCCACTTTTGCCTTTATGAGCACATATAATACAGAAGCTCTAATAATATTGTAAGATTTCAAACAGTTAGTTAAACTTCACATGTCTTTGTCACATTATGAAAACGTACTTTCAGAAATTTGACTTTTACAGAAACATATTTGTATTTGTGCCTTAAGTTATTATTCCTTTAAATAATTTTAGTAGAAATTGAACAACAAATTAAGAACAAAACTGCACATACATTCAATTACTTCTGGATAAAATTCAAGATCATTCATTTCTTTTTCGAGTCTTCCCACACACGTGCCATCAGGTGTAATTCCAATGTACAGATCAGGACAAGAGACGCTTTTTAATCGAAATGAGCCATTAAAACGATTTCTTTCAACTTCAAAGTGCGAAAACTCATCACCAGTCCCCTAACAAAAATTGGCTGATATTTTCAAAAGCTCGCCAACTAATATATGTTCATTTTCATTAATATATCTTAAATAAATACCCAGAATCATAAATCGACAAAGTTAAATGACGTTGGTAATCGACTGCATCTTGATACAATTTTTGCTTTGAAAAGCATTTATATTCATTGATAGCATTAGAAGGAAATTAGTTAACTAGCCTTTAAAACCAAATGAGAACATGTCTTAAAACTAACAAAATTGAATTATTTAACACCTTGCACTATATTAGAGAAATGTGTTACTTACAGCTCCATCTACGACTCCATTCTTTAATTGAATGTAGCAGTTCGGCTGACTTACACTTTGGAATGAACGAATGCGTTCACTGATTTTGTGTACACGAAAGTAGGCAGTGATATCGCGTGTTCCATAAGCGTAAAGAGCTTTTTCATTGTCAATAAATAATGTCTGTGTAGGACTAGTTTGAATTATGATTAAACCTTGATTTCGAAAAACTCCCTAAATTGATACTCCATTACAGGCTACAATAATTGATGCAGCACAAATATTTTTCAAAAGCATTTCTCTTAGAAAATAAGTTTATTTGTATTTATGCAGAAATTTTTGAAACTATATTTCCGTTCTTTCTTAATAAGGCAGAATTTGTAACATTTTTAATTGTATGAAAAACGAAATTTTAGTTGATACAACATAATTTTACAACTTGTTTGAATTTATGTCTTTGTATATATAAATTTTACTTTTACATTATTTATATTTCTTTGAAATTTATATGAAATTGTCAAGTGAGAAATATTATAATTTTTGTCTACGAATACATTTATCCATTGAACTAATATTATATATAATTTTTTTGTAAATCACTACTGACGTAAAACAAGTGTAATCATTTGAAAATATTTTTTTAACAGGCTTGGTTTTTTATTTTTTTCGAAGCTTAATTTGAATTTAAGTAATTGATTTAAAAAAAAATAATTTAGAAGTTCATGTATTTTGCTACTCATTACAAATTGAGCATTGATTGCACAAAAACTGTGGTAAGCTTGTCTTGTGCTTGCAAATAATTATCAAACTCGATTTACCATTATTAAAATATTTATTTATTTACGATAGATGGCGTATTTTTTAAAATGAAAGCATAATGCAAATAAAAAATTTGTTGATGTAAAATTTCCACTTATGGTGTACTAAACATTGGATAAAATATAAAATATGGTCCTTAAATTTGCAATTTAAAATAACTTAACTGTGTAAAAGAATGTGCCTTAGAATGAACAAAAGACGCTATTTATTGGCAGCAAACGTTTCTAAAACAATATTTTAAATCTTTACTATTATTTATACATAAAAACATTGACGTGATTGTAAAATATTTGTCAGCTTCATAAATTCTAAAAAAATCACTTAATGTATGATGCATTGAATACAAGGACGTACTCATGATTTTTTACGGGATGATCTTAGTCATGATCAAGTTCGAAAATATAAATATTGAAAATTTTAATATTTTTTTTTGACATGTATCTAATCTAAAACAATTTTGAAAACCTAACGGTGGAACATTCCACCATGTCCCCTCTTGGGTACTCCACTGCTATGTTAATGCTAAATTTAAGTAATCATATTTACAAAATACCTTGCAGTAAACTTTAAAGCTGATCTCATCTTTGTTGTCCGTGTCAAGTCTGCCTTGTTTTCCAGTGGAAGTAAAACTGATATATTTTCTTGGGAATTTGACAGATTCAAATATGACACTTCTATCCTTCTGTTGTAAAATTTTGAATTCACAGTGCGTTCCTCCTCTCATCTAAAGTTTTCCCATTACGTGAAAATATGAGAAATCGGTCTATCCAATTAATAAATTTATTTAAAAGAATAAAAATCAATACAGAGGATTTTGAAACCATGTGACCATCCATAACAGAAACGGAATTGGTCGGGCCGAAATTTCATTAAAATTCAGGAGAAGTCAGCTTGACCAGGATTCGGTTTGAAGCTATTGAACTTTTGAAAAGTGCCTACATGTTTTTAATTTATTTGATAATTTGTAATTTAAGTCTTAAAACTATAATTATTGTGTAAATTATTGTTTTATAATAATAGAAATGTGTTCGATTTTTTTATTTAGAGCCGCTTTCGCTTTTGGACCGAAAAATATTACTTAGGGTTGAAATAGGGTTTAGCAATTATAATGTTAGGGCCCTTTTCATCTCTGATCCATAATCGGATTCTTGATACAATTACCATAACCAATTCTAAGTTCATCATCGCAACAATTGATCAATTTTAACTGATCAATTAAACTACCATATAGATTACTATAGTAAAGTTACTTGATTTAAGAATTTCAATGTTTTCCTTTGCAGATGTAGACTTAGCATAAATATATCTATTTCTCTGATTTACAAGTAACCCGAAGCATTTAGCATTGGACTCAAGACCAAACAGATGGTTAATGTCTTACTACCCAGCCTACAGATTGATAAACCTTATTACCTTAATGTATTAGGTAAACCACATTATAACCTCAATGGTTTACTTAGATTCTAAGATTACATAAATTTACTAATAATACCAAGAGATTTTATATTTAATATTTGCTAGCTTACCTCTGCATAAAGTTTGTGATTATCTATTCCAAGATGAAAACCAGAATGAAGGCTGGATTGGAAAACACGACTGTTATCTTTGCATTTGTATTTTACTCTAAGCGAACCTAAATTTAAATTTGTCATTTGCAATGTTGGAAATCGTACTAGGGAGTGTAATTCATGCCAACTTACAGAATTTGTCGTCTGGTTCTCCAGTAGCTGTCATCGTAGCATCACCTTTGATTCTTAATGCTTGATTCGCTGCCTCATTTATAAAAACTAACTCGTTGCCTTTTTCATATTTCCACTGTTCAATTTCCCACTAAATCATATAGGTGAAAAGTAATAGGCATACTCTGTCCACTACATAATCCCACTAGAAAAAATGTTCACAATTTAACACAAATCTGTCAAAAGCGATATGTTTTTCTTACAAATAGAATTCGTGAAACAATATGCTTTAGAAAACAGAAGTTTTGTGACAAATTGTATACATAGATAATATAAATATTTGGTAGCACTCAATCATGCTTAAATTCACAACAAAAAACAACGCTATGTAACATTAATTCTAATAAAACATTGCGTTGTTCTCGTAAGGGTTGCCGTGGATCAGATATTTTTCGATCCATGTCCAATCCAATTTGAAAAATGTGAATGTGCCGATCCATAGAGGACCTATATCCACCATAAATAATTTCCGAAGAAACACTTAGGACAAACGCGCATTTCTTGAGTTATTTTAAGCAAGGACTAATACTTTTATTGTTCAGTTTAAGCTTTTTTACTTAAAAATTTACCATAAAGAATGAATAAATTTATCTGTTATTCCTTATTTTTGATTCTTAAATATCCATGGAAATCCATAAAAATAAATTTCGTGATCCATATCTTGTGGATATCCATGGATCAATTCGATCCATAGCTAGTCCTAGATCCCCGGCAACCCTGGTTCTCGTTCACAACCATGCGTAAACAGAGCTGACCGTAAACCACTCGTGTTCGATCCACAACTGTGGAACGGATTGAAAAGCCTGAGCAGACTGATACGGCGCATTTGTTTGAGGATAAAATGACTGCCTTGAAGAAGTGTACTGATCTTTGTATTGGGTAATGAAAACACTTTTTGACTTAATCACTGGACTATCGGATCTTGATGTAAAGTCCAAAGGCGGCTTATCAGGAAATGATGTTACTGATTAAGACAATTAAATAATATAATGATTTAAAATGCTTCTTCAGAATATCTGTTGATTAATACAAGGAATATCTTACATATATATCAAAATTGATCAAGTACGATAGAGTTAAGCAAGTTCCAATATGACAGACTAATCAAATATAGGGTGAGCTTTTGATATAATAAACTCTATGATCTGATTAACGCTATTGGCAATATTTATATAGCTTAAATTCAATTTTTCCACATTTGATAAGTTTAAATGCCCTTTTGGCTTATACATAAAAGAACAAAAGTGACAAATACAGGCTATGTAGGAAAGAATTGGAGACATTAGCAAGGTGATAGCCATATGCACAGAATGAGTATAAGTATAAGCAAGACAAGCTGGGACGAATGGTACATTGGTGCTTATGCAGTCAGTATAGGTTAGAAGAAGGCGGCATAAACCACAATGCGTCATAAAAAATTAGAAGGTTAGGATAATATGAGACTTCAATATACAAACTAGCAAAGTGATAGAAGCATGGAGGCCAGAAAGAATAAGAACAGTGATAAACATAGCAGTAACAAAGAACAAGAATGTACAAGGCAAGGAGGAAGACAAGATAGATAAGTACAAGCAGTTGGCAAAGAAAATGGGGAGGTTGTGGAAGCTGAAGTAATTCAAGAAGCAGTTAGAGCACTGGGAGCAGTAAGTAAGAATCATGGGATATATTTGGAGTGTGGAGGGGCTGTAGTACAAAATGCAACACTGTTAGAAAGAGATATAGTCCTGAGGAAAGCCTTCAGACTTCCTGGAAATTGGTGAGTTACCGAGCTGAGAGGCTCACCAGCGTGAAGCTGTGAAAAGGAATGAAATAATAATAATGATCCCACTGCCTGCACCTACAATAGGAAAACGCAAAGCTCATCACAAGGGAAGACGTCCTGCAATTAATAATGCTATTGTCTTTCCCAACACGAAGGTATATCCATTAACATTATTTCATATGTAACATGAATTGAGGAAAACACTTTGTTGATTTTGAAAACCTCATTTTGAAATTGTGGTAAATATACTCTTCAAAAAGTATGGTCTGACTTTGAAATTTTAACTAAGTCACTATTGTTGAATAATGTTTTTTGTTGGCAACATGCATTAACACTCATTAATTTTCCAATCAAATTGGTATGTTTTTTTTCTCACACAGAATTCGGAGTCATTCCAATAACTATTTGTTGTAGCTTGTCTACATATTTAAAGTTGTTGGTAAAGTGTAGATATTTAAATAGAATTTCCTTTAGGCTCCTTATAGCTCTTTTTGAGCATACAGCCTTCATGTTTGAATTTGTACTATACAATATAATTTTATTTCTTTTACAAAAATTGAAAAATTCACCTCTGAATTCACTTCCACGAACAATCCAAATTCGGTTAAACATGACGCCAGTTCTTAAATTTTTTAAAAGCAGACAACACATGGCTAGGTTTTTTACTTCGCAAAGGTTGTACACGAATTTTTTTAGATAAAATATCATAACAAACAAGTAAGTATTTTATTCCTCTATTGTACAAAGCTAGAGATTCCACCACCGCTAATCCATAGTCCAAATTTCATCAATTCCAAATTTAATAACACGTTGATGGGGAAATGTATATGTATCACTTGTTGCGAGAAAGTTTTTCACATTTTGCAGGGTAATTTTCGGAAATTTCAATTTAGCTTTATGATATAGTTTATTAATTCCACCAAAACTCGCTGATGTACAGTTGATGCAAGTGCTTATCCATATTTCAAACTAGTTCCATAATAGCAGTTGCTTCGTATTTATATTTTTGTAAACGTTTTTGTTTTTAATCAAGTGGTCGTGGATTGTGCCAATATCCTTTAAAATATCACACACAAGTTTTGACAGTCTTGTATTAGGTGTTTGTACATAATCCTTAAATTCGTTATGTGACATTGAGCCAGCGCCAGTGTAAATCTTATCACCATGTAAAAAAACAACTGTATTTGGATCATTAAAAAATTCTTTCACTGAATCATCATTATTATTATTACTGAAATTTAACATGTGGTGATGTTAATTTAGAAGTTTTTTCAAATAATCATCATTGTACTGGCGTTTTACATCAGGGTAGGTGTTTTGAACAGAATTTAATTTTACTTGTATATTGTCATTAATCGTTGATTTTTGTTGTGTAGCATCGTTTTTTATAACATTGTTGACTGACTGATTGTAGTATTCTGTTAACGATTGTAATTTTCCAAAGAAATAAGCACCATTTCAACTGTCGTCATTATAGAATATGTAAAATTTATTTAATCATGCATTATATATGCTCTTTCATAATGCGTAATATACAATTTAAAAATTTAAGACCATTTGGAGTTTTGAATTTTGAAATTTTTCGAACACTTGATTTTTTAGTAGTGCGGTCTCTGCATATTGACGAAGATTTAAAAATATTTTTCGTTTATCTCCTAGTGGAATGATTCCATGCTGGATATTGTAGACAATGCCGGGTATTAAATTTAGAATTTCTTTGTCTACTAGCAAAACTAACTTAGTTTGTCTTGAGCAGACCGCTAGGAACTTGTAAATAGAGGGTTCTTTGATTAAATCCATAGAATTTTTGCACTCCTTCAAGATTTGTAGATAGACGTAATTCGTCTGGCATGTCTTGACCAAAGTTTATAAACAAATAACCATATGGCTTACTAACTGCTTTTTTATATGCAGTAACAAATTCACGCATAATATTCATCTGAGCTCCTAGAGTTTTCACCTGTAAACGATCGCGTACTGAGTTGAATAGAAACATTCCAGAAGTATTTTTTTTGAATTAGAGTTGAATAGCATCCTTTTGAATATATAGAATGTGTAATTAATACAATACCACAATTTAAATGTCTTCAGGCTAAAAC
>CABFPE010000042.1:1650948-1661490 GCA_900660155.1 Hofstenia miamia
TGGACTCGGATCTATACTACTGTCGGCTGCTGCTGGCTGAATGATAGCATGTATTTCTGTATGTTTCTGTTTTCTTTTGATGTTTATTGCACTTTCTCCAGCAATGGCCACATTCAGCACAGGATTTAAATCAACAGGATTAGATGCTCAGACTTGAAATCGTACTTCTTGGTCCAGAAGCCAGTTCACAAAGAAACTTTTCACTATGGTGGAATTTATCACATCTATCAGAATCTTCAGATATGCTTTTGCTGTTAACTGGAAAATTTCTTTTGAAAATTCGAGTAGACTTTCTTTCTGTTTTCAAGCCCTGAGCATGGTCTTGACAATCACCTGTGGAATGCTAATGAACTGCTTGGTTAAGGTATCAACTAAATTATCATATTCAAGATCTGTCGTCACTCTTCTGTCTGTCTCTTGTAATACTAAATAGATGGACCCAGTATGCCCTCACATGCTAATCACTAAAAAGCCAGCTTTCATTTCTAGATCAACCCTACCATTGAGTTGACACAGTACTGTAAAGTTGCTTACCTATTCACTAAATGTTGTTCATTCTCTAAGTAATGAAATTTTTTGGGCAGTACTAACATTCTCTGTGCCATTCTTTATTCAGTGCTTAACTGAAAACCTAAAAAGTTAAGTCTTTAAATTAATTCCTAATAAGTAACTATATATTGTTTTATTAGTTTCAATAATTAAGACCCAAGTAATGTATTTGTGGTTTTCACTTATTAACTATACTGTTAGATTTTATACTTCTAACAAGATTCTGATGAATCTTATCATATAATTTTTTTATGACGTTAACAAAAAAACCTTCTGCACAAGAATTAAGTTTGCTAACAGAAAGGAAATAGCAGTTTTTTTGTACTAGTTTTCTTGTTATTACTTAAAATATATCTCAAAAAGATGTTGCCAAATGTGGTGAAGCTGAATTTTATAGATTTCTGATATTAATGTATATATTATTTTATTAAATTTGGTTATGGCCCAGTTGCATTGGCCACCCCTTTAGTAAACTATTTGAAGAATTATTAAATAATGAAATAAATGCATATTTGATATCTGAAGATATTCCTTCAAAAAACAATTTGGTTTTCATAATGTTTATAGCACTCAAGATGTAATTCTATCAATATCAGAACAAATAAAATCTAATTTAACCCTAAACTAATGTAGTTGTGTTGCACTCCTTGATTTGAGCAAAGCTTTTAACTCAATGAATTTTGATAAATTAAGAGTAGATTTTTCCAGAGATTTCTAAATATAGCTAACCTTTTTCTGGCTAAATCCCATTAGTGATTTGCACTTCTTAACTGTCAATTAACTTCAGGGGTTAACATTTCCACTGTAGTTTTCTTTTGACAAACAAATTCATAAAAGCCTATAAGGTATTAAGTTCTATATTTGGTGTAAGCAGATGTTTTCTGAATGGATTTTCCTTTGAACTTCTCAAACCTTAACACTTAAATTTAAATCCATATTTCCAGATTGAAACATTAAAAAAATCTTTAATTTTCTTGTGAGAAATTATTTAGTGGTCAAATTTCTTTACAATCTATATAAAAATCTTTTCCATTCCATTTTTACCACACATGTATTTGTAGATTGTAGCTTTTGTACTAGTTTGCAGCAATAAATTTGCTTTGACTCTTATTATTCTTACTTCTCACAAGCTCATGCTGGTATCCCTATCAGCTTGGGGAACTCACCAGTTCCCAGGGAGTCTGAGAGCTTTCCTAAGGACTCTAGCTGTTCCTAACAATGCTGCTTTCTATGCTACTGCTCCTCCCTACTTTGGTGCTAAGAACTCACTGCTCCTAGTGCCCCTACAACTACCGGGACTACTTTAACCCTCTTCAATTTCCACAGCCTTTCTATTTCCTTTGCCAACTCTCTATACTTGTCTATCTTCTCTTTCTCCTTGTTTTCTACATTCCTGTCTTTTGGTACTGCTATGTCTATCACTGTTCCCAATCTTTTCTCTTTCTCAACTAGTACTATGTCTGGCCTTCATGTTTCTATCACTTCGTCTTAACCTTCTCATTTTCTATGACGCCCTGTGGCTTGTGCTCATACCACTTGTCTCCTGCTTCTAACCCATGCTGCATGCTCAAACTCCAGTGAACCATTCTTTCCACCTGTCATGCCTGAATTTATACTCATTCTCTGCCAACTTCTCACACCCTGCTATCAGATGGTCTACTGTCTGCGCCTCTTTCTTACATAGCCTACACTTATCACTTACTTCTGCTCTTCTGTCTATATGCTTCTTCACTCAGTTTGTTCTTATTGCTTGCTCCTGTGCTGCCATTATCAGTGCTTCGGTTTCTCTTTTTAGTAATGCCTTTTTTAACCACTTGTTGCTCTCTTCTCTGTCACACATTTCTGTGTTTCTCCAGTATTCTCTATGCATTGCCTTCTGCCTAGACCTTGTTTCTCTCTCTGATTGCATCCTACTTTGGCATACCTTCTTTCCTTCACTATCAGTTCTTATCTTCCTTAACTCCTTAGTGACCCCTAGTAGGCATCCTCTAGGTTGTTCTTCTACATATTCCTTTAGCCCTAGTGCTTCTGCTTCTACAGCTTCCTCCACACACAGCCTCCCCCCCCTTATGCCTTGCCATGTACAGCCTATCTACATCTCATGATCTGTTCTATCCTTCCATATCAAACCTAAGTACTTGTAACCCTCTTTGACTTCCTCAATCTCATCACCACTGCTCGTCCTCAAACCATTTCCATCTATGCACTTGCCTCTGGTCATTGTCACTGTCACACATTTTCCTACTCCAAATTCCAACCCAGAATCTCTGCTTGCACTCTCCAATGTTTCCACTTGCTTCTGCAACATCTTCCTTGAACTAGCATACATCTTCAGGTCGTCCATGTATCTCAGTCTATCTCAGTCTGCGACTTTCCCTTCTCCATCTCTAGAAACTCAACCCATTTTTGTGAAACTCCATTGGCCTCTAGCGTCTTCAATACCCACCTATGTGATATGCTGTCATACACCTTCCTGTAGTCTATCCATGCCATTGCTAAGTTTGTCTTCCTTCTTGTACAATTCTCCACTACTGCCTGGTCTATTAACAACTGATCTTTGCATCCTCTCGTCTGTGTCCTACATCCCTTCTGCTCCTCTGGTATCAACCTGTTCTGTTCTAAGTAACATGCCAGCCTACTTGAAATCAGAGAAAATAGCAATTTCCAAGTTGTTGGCAGACATGTTATTGGTCTGAAGTTGCTTGCCTCACTACCTTTCTTTGGGTCCTTTTGTATCAGAAATGTCCTTCCCACTAAAATCCACTCTGGGCACCCACCACCATACACTCCTCCAATGCTACTGCTAGTCTCTCATGAACACTTGTGAACTTCCTAAGCCAATACCCATGTACCTCATCTCTGCCTGGTGCCTTCCAGTTCTTCATCTTCTTTAGAGCCTCCTTCAGCTTTGCAGTTGTGGTTACTTCTTCTTGCCTAAATTCCTTCTGCATCTGTACACTCTCTATCTCTGCTCCTGCACTTCCCTATATATTTTCCCAGAACCTTACTGCATCCTCGCCTGCTTTAGCTGTAGTCTTTTCTCCTGCATCTAGTTCTTTGAAGAATCTTCCTTCTTAGGTTTTAAACTTCATATTGTCTCTTGCCTGCTTTGCCCTTGCCCTATATTTTCTCAGTTTCTCAGCTTCTGCAACTAATCTCTGCTTAAGCTCTTCTCTTGCAGCTTTTATAGTCTTCCCCTTACCTATCCTGCACCTGTGCTGCCTTACTTGTCCTGCATACACTAAGCTATTTGCTTCTGTGACACTCCTAGCATCTATCCTCTCCAACACTTTATTGACTTTTGCTGTCTCTACTGCTAGCTTGCTTTTCTTAACTCCTCTTGGAACTGGCAACCTAGTTCTCTCACCGATTTCTTCCTTCATCTTTTCCTTGATTGCTGCTTCAGTTTCTGCGCCCACTGGTTCTACTGCTTCCACCATTTCTGTCAAAACGTCTACCCCTTCATCTTCCCTTTGCTTAGCCTGTTCAACTNCTATACTACCACTTCTGGAGTCCGCACTGCCAATTGTGGAGTCCGCCTGACCGGAGATTCTTCACACCCTCAACTCTTTAGTGACCTCCAATAGTGACCCTCTAGATTGTGCTTTTACGTTTTCCTTTAGCCCTAGTGCTTCTGATTCTACAGTTTCCTTCACACTTAGCAATTCTTTCTTTCTTTTATTCCTTGCCATGTACAACCTATATTTATATTATCATTATTATTATTATTATTATTATAATTATTGTTATTTTTATTATTATTTCTCGTAGTTAATAAAAAGAATATAACTAAAGAGGAAACGAATTACAAACAAAAAAATTCGTAGAAAGTGTGGGATTTTGGACGTTGCTAAATACTTGCAAATGATTGGAAAAAATGTCTTCTGAAATGTCGCTTTTCTGCAATAAGCTAAAGTATATGTTTGACATGTGACGATTGAATTTGACAGCCTATTGATGAATTATAATTGAGAGGGTGTCTAAAATGCATCACAATGCGATCGATTGTTTTCTGAACAGGTTAGTAAATGACAAATTTACTATTTCAATATAGACTGATTTTGGGATATGTGACAGATTCGCATATAACCTTATAGGTCGTCGGAGTTTCTTACGATCTAGAATTGACAAAACCAGGAACCCACACTTCAGAAGAATACAGGTAATGAGATAAAATGTAAGTCCGAAAAGTTGATACCCTGTTATTGTGGTCAATAAAACCTATCACATTGGAAAACCCTCGGATTATGCAATTTATTTTCTTGATAAGCTCATTTACATGCTTGTGCCATTTCAAACTTTTTTCTATGCAAAGACCCAAGAACTTAACGTTAGTAACAATTTCCTGCGACTTCAAGGCATTAATGTACAAATTCTTCCGGTTCGAAGGGATGCAGATGTCGTGTATAATAGACAAATAATATTTGTGATTATGAGATGATTATATATATATATATATATATATAAAATAAATTCAATATATCTTGTTTGATTAGATTTAAAAATATTTTCTTTGGCACAACATGAAAAAGGAAAAAGTTAGTCAACTTTGTAAGTTTTAAACAATTCTAACTTAGTGTTGAACTTTTTCATTACTGCTTCTTATATTAATATTAATATTCGACATCACAATCAATGATAAGTAGAAAACAGTTTATTTTAAACTTAGCAAGGATTGTTAAGTTAAATGGATTAAAGCTCTTGTTTTTAATAAACTTAAACTTTTGTCTTCATTTATCAAGATTTATATACACTACTCTAGTAGTTTATCAAAACTAAAACGTAACGCTAGATGGCGTACTATATACAAACTTTACCTTTCAAATCACCTGTGGTCTAAATTATATTTATAGAAAATATCACTACTCATAAATATGAAACATAATTCATATTTACTATTTTAACCTTAAGGAATAATAATTTTTTAAGAAGTAGCAAGAAATACAAGTTCAATTTTTTAGGCTATGTAGATAGCATTGTCTAGCATATTTTCCAGGGGGTTACAATCATTTATCGTATGCATCTCGTTTACACATATACTAAAAAAATACTTGGAATTCATAGGTGTATTCAAGGGGTGGCCAAGTTAAAATGACGCCGTTCCAAAATTTTAGAATTTGCATTGAACATAATTCTTGCAATATATTAAAATGAGGCATTTGGCAAATGAAATTAATTCCTTTTGAATAAATCATTCAATTACAATGCTGCTTATGATTAAATTTGTGTGCTATGTGAATCACAAACAACAGCATTATTATTTAATTGTTGTAATGAGGTTGAGGTTTTCAAATGCAACCCGACCCTGAAAATTTTCAATGAGGACCCGATTTTGGAATATTGTTATAAAATTATATGACCGAATTTTAATATATATATTTTTTGTCCTTTAAGCAAAATTTGAAAGTTTTGTGATAAGTTGTGATAATACTAGTTTCAAAGAAATGTATTTATATTTCATAATAATCATGCTGGAGCACTGAATTGAAATTGCAATAAACAATATCAATTAAATGTATATGGATTAGAATTTATTTTGAATGTTCATGAAAAATTAATATCGTCAACACAATTTGGAATAGAATGTCTGAGCCGAGCCAACCTGTAATACAACTATGTTCTAAATTATATGAAAATTTTCTACTATGTTTTATTTTTGTACTATTCTAATTGTATCGCCTACAACTATTTAGTCATATTAGTAGTTATCTACTAATAAGTATAACAACGAACGTGCCAAAAATCACGTTCCCTGAAAAATTTCAAATACAGTATAACAAAAATTATGTTCGGTATAATAAAATATAATAATTTGTGGGAATGCCTATGTATGTTTGAAGTCATGAGAATTACCTACACTAAAATTACAAGGTAGAGCAAATATAGTCATGAAAAATCCTCGTAACTTAGTGCAACTGAAAACTTGGAAGCTCTTAAAACCCAGAATTTTTTGTGACCCAAAAATCAAATTGATATCCATACGAAATTTAATTATTCAAATATGTATTATTCAAATTCTTTCATGTTCATAACTTATCAGAAATGAGGTAATGCATCGTATATTTATGTTTTCGATGACTTTGAAAATTATGATGCTCTATCTAATTACTAATTAGTAATTACTTTGAAGAACTTCCTAAAGTTTGCACTTTTGCAAAGTTACCTAGTTTAGGGTTTGTTATAAACAAACTCATTCGAATAGAATGGAAATAAATTATAAATTTATCCATTTGGAAACGAGAGAAATAGTACACCTGGTTTTCGGTTTAGTAGTGTTCACTGAGAAAACGTTTTGACGACAAATTTTGGCAGACTAACTGCCAGATTCTAAATGCGCTCTAGTAACAATAATTCGATCGCGTATGCAGGTGGGATTTTCAATTTCAATGTTTTAACTTAAAATACTAAGTGCTATTCACCTTTGTTTAAATATTATATTGAAAATTGAGTTTAAAAACGAAATACGCAGGTTTACTAAAGGTTTTAAATGTGTTTTTATCTATTATTAGCCATTTTAATACGATTTTCAAACCTTTTAGCCAATCGTGCAGGGAAATTTTACATTCCTATCTAACTTATTATCACTTACTTATTTTTCAGTGATGAACCTAACAACACCTAACTGTCTTTTGCGCGTTCTTTATTAACATTTACAGCCTTCCAAAGACGTCTTTGATTGTCAGCCTAGTGAAACCAAAAAGTCTAGTAAATATAATATTATATTTCATTTGTTAAAATATTTTTTACATGAAGTAATTTAACTTTGATAACTTTGACAACATATGTCTGTCATCACCAAACTTTTGCACTGTTAACATTATTAAGTCTCTCATAGCAGAAGTTTTGACATATAACGCCATTCCCTAAAATCTCTAAAATTGTTTATATATTTGTTATTTCATTATCAATATAAGATTTGTTATTTACATTTTAAAGTATTTTTAGAAGCTATATATATATATATATATATATATATATATATATATACAGGGTGTTTGCGCGAATTTTACAACCAATTTCATGACAGAAACAAACTAACAAAAAAGTAGTGCATTGTTGTTAAAGTTATATTTTCTAAAACCTTATTCTCTTGGCTATAAAATTTGACAGTTTCACTTCAATAAATGCTAAAATGACTCCACACCAGAGAAGACGGGAAAGGGTGGCAGACCTCTTGCGTGCCAAAGCTGCTCCAAGAGAGATCTGTTCTTGTAGTTGGCGTCTCTTTGAAGACGGTGTACAATGTAATAAAGACTATGGCTAGTGGAAAAGGAACCATTAGGAAGTGTAGCAGTGGTGGAAAGAACAGAAAGAGGAATCCAAACTTTTTGGATGCTCTCCAGATAAAGATAACAGAGGAGCCTACCAAGTCTCTGAGGAAGATGGCAAAAGAGATGAATGTGCAGCCCAGCACGGTTCAATTGGCTGCAAAAAAGGATCTTGGTTACAAATAATTTGCTACAACCCAAAGGCACCTATTGACTGAGTCTTTGAAATCAAAGAAACTGGTAAGATGCAAAAAAGTCATCCAATATCTTAGGACTCGAGGTCGAACTGTCAAAGTATTCTCTGATGAGAAAATTTTCACCATAGATGCTGTTGGCAACAGACGAAATGACTTGTTCCTTGCAAAGTCAATAGAAGAAGTTGTTGGAAATTCCACACAAACAATGCAGCTCAGATCATAGTCCTGGGTGTCGTAGCCTCTGAAGGCAAGAAGATGCCCCCCTACTTTTTTCAGCATGGGGAAAATATGTGGGCTGATGCATACTAAAAGTGCTGAGGTACCATATCTTGCCATGGTTGAAGACCCACTATCCAGTGGGCAACTATGTATGGACCCAGATGGTGCACCATACCACACAGCAAAGAAGGTGCAGAAGTTCTGAAAAAACAATTTCACTGCCTTCTGGGGTGCTGACTTTTGGCCCCTCTCCAGCCCGGACTTGAACCCGCTAGATTTCGCTGTGTGAGGCGTCTTGGAAAAGGCGTCTAACAAGACTCCTCTTCGCAACATAGAGTCTCTGAAGACCGCCATTAAAAATGAGTGGACCAATATGTCTCACACTTTCGTCATTGATGCATGCAAATCTTTCCAACGCCGTATTGAAGCCGTTATTGCTAATAAGGGAGGATATATTGAATAATAATGTCTCTATGTGTGTTATATATTTGTCATTAAAATAATTTTGGATTGGATGGGTTTGTTAAATGTTTTAATGCAATTCAATAAATGGTGACCAATTTTGTAAAATTCGCTAAAACACCCTGTATATATATATATATATATATGTATATATATACATGTATATATTTGCATAGATTATTCGAACCTGCTTACAACATAAATATTCAAAATTTTAAGTGAATGAATTGTGCAAGCATACATGTTATTTTTAACATTTTGCAAGAATATAAGATAAATAAATTTTGGAAACAGTCATATTACATATATTAAACAATAGAAAATGAATAAAAAATTCTCAACTTTCTCGAGAAGGAAGTTGAATGTTTCAGAAGCCAAACAAATAAGTAATGTAGTGTGTTTGTGCATAAATATTCAGAAATTTAAATATGACAGATATTATGTTCTTAATACGATATTAGATTAAGTTCTTCTTGTGAAAAGGTTTTTAACGAATGATTAATATTTTAGTTTTTTGGAGGCTCCAATTGTTTATTTAAATTAGTCCAAAAGACAGTTTCGTGGAATTATGGAATTAAATGAAAATTTTAGTATTTATCTGATTATAATGCTGCGCTTGTTCAACTTCTAGAAACGCACAGTTGCAAAGCTTAACTTGTGTAACTTTTTAATAGATTTTTTAATAAGTATAATGAAAGGGAAGACAAAATAAACAAACACTTGAAAATGGAATCAAATACAGTACTGGAAATATATATTGGAATACATTGCTATTTTGAATAAATAATGAACATTCATATGATGGAGTGTGCCTAAAAGTATAACTAAGTGTTACTTTGATTAAGCAAAGAAAAATTTGAATGTCTAATACCATAAAATATGTAGAATAATAATTGGCTATTAATTTTTAATCAAAATTAGAAAAGTTATATTGGATAGCAACCCCATTATTGTGGAGGAAATTGGTCATTTCTTTTAAGGTATGTCATGGAGCACCATCCTGCTCATATATTGATCACTTGTAAGTAGTGGCAAGAGTTGCTTTTATAGAATCCGAGCATATTAAGAGCTGCTTAGAAGAGTACCAGTGATGTGAACAATCTTGCGAAAGCCATACTTTCATATTGCACCCCATACCATTACAGATCAACATTCTTTTCGATCAGTATAGCTCAAATCTTGACTCATTTGAAAATATACCATTAGACCAACGTTTAAATGAACTGTCTCTCATCAACTTGACCCAACTCAGCTGGCGTAATCTTTGTTTTGAGCTTAAGAATGGCTTTCTGGGTGCCACGAAAGTCTCAATTCCCGACAGTACTTCGAGGTCGCTCTACAAGTCGGGCTATATTACGTTGACTTATTCCTTCTAAATGTTTGGAGATAATCAACTCGCGGATGGCAAGAGATACGTAACCAGGCATCATATATAGCGAAGAAAGACTGTTATTAAACATTTTCAATATAAATAGACTGAAAAAAGCTTAACCAATAAAATTTTTTACAGATTATCTCATTTGGTCTGAAGTGGCCGAATATTTTTTTCCAAGAAAAGATTAGCTATCTACAAGCATTGTAGCATTTCTCCTTGAGATTTAAAGTAAACAGTGATAATTATGTCTCAACATTGATGAATTCCTCTTTCTGCAACCCCAAATCTAACTAAAAAATAACTATGACATTCTTGGCGTCAATTTCTTAGAAAAATTTATGACAAATCATGGGTGGCCAAATTCTTTTTTCCAGTACTGTACAAAAGTTTTCTTAGCAAAAAGCATGGTGGGTTTAAGTTACACTAATCCGACAGTTCTGAGGCTACTTTAAATAGCATATATATATATATA
>CABFPE010000042.1:1700132-1711249 GCA_900660155.1 Hofstenia miamia
TATATATATATATATATATATGATGCTATTGTGCTCAGATTTATACTATGCGACCGGTTTCGATTTAAAATAATCGTCAATACAGATTTGGTGGTAATATAATTTACAATTCACTACATTTAATTTTGTTAAATATGCATACACTAAAAGATATTCAATATGTTGGTCGTTCTTTGTTTATTCATTAGCTTTGTTTATTTGAATTCTTAATAATTAGGGCTTCAGAAATCTTAGTATTCGTTGTTTTCATAATGATATTAAAATTATTGATGTTTGCTCGATGTTGGTGAGTATAAATTTCGGAATTTAAGTGCCCTGAAAGATGTTCATTAACCCGAGTTTGAAGATGTCGCTTTGTTTCATCGATGAATGGTGACATTCTTCACATGTAAACTTGTATACAATTGATGAAACAAGCATCTCTTGAATCGGATCTTTGTTGTGAAATATATTACAGGTCTTCTTAGTTTCTAATATTGGTCTTATTCTTGTGTATCTTAATTTCGTATTAATTTTTTTATTTATATATACATATATATATAATTAAAAATTCAATGTTCGTTCATGTTTACAATTTATGTATAGAAAATATTACTGAGAATATAGGGTGTAATTGTAGGAGTGAATTTAAAACATTCAAGTGCCAAGCCTTCAACACTTTTGAGCAGTGTTGGATGAAAACGACCATTTCCGTATTGTATAACCAACTTTGAAAAGCCTTTATTAACTAAAACGTTTTGAACATTTTGATCCATAATAGCTTCTGTAAGTAAATCAAAGCGCGTTGTACCAACTGTCACAAATGCAGTTTTACATCTAAACAATGTAACAATCAAAGAATTGAAGTGCATAAAAATAATGCACATCCAAAACATACTTTTCCATGATCACAAACTTTGCAGATGTTTTAATTGTTCAATGACTTCCATACAATTCTCTGAATTTGACTTTATAGTCGAATATTGTTGGTCAAGTTGAGTTAAAGATGACTAAAAAATCTAATGTAAAAAAATTGACAGAAGGATTTTGTCATCCAAATTATATTTGAACTAATATATAAGGTATTGAAACAAAAATAATCTGATAGATTAACTTCACATTAATCAATTATTTCTCCTCTCATCACGGTAGTGTAAATAATTAAAAACAGGTTAGGAAAAACTATTTAAATTTCTCAGGAAACTCAGAATTTTTATAACTTTCTACAAAAAACGCAAATGTTCAAAAATGCAAATTTATTGCTTAATTTAATAACAATAACTTCAAACTAACACACACAAATAATTATAAATATACAAAAATAAAAATATGCACATTACTTAAAGGGCTTAAAATTGAGTCCAGGTGCTTAATGCATTTACAATTTCAATTAATGATTGCTTTTTTAGTAAAATTTCCTTTATTTTTTCTTAAAGCCATAAGTGATATAAAAATTTAATTCCAGATGCCATTTTTCTTAATTTTAAGGACAAAAATTCAATAAAAGGTTAAATCTTGATCAACTATTACTCCTAAAAAATACACCGATTTACATTGCTCAATTATATTTTTATTTATGTAATTTTGATATTCTCAGAAATCTTTTGATGTTCCTTTTGTGCAAATATAATAAATTGAGTTGTATTTGCATTAATTTTTAATATATTATTATCAAAATACGTAATCAGTGATTCAATGTTTTAGTGAAGAACTTAGTAGCGTCAAATGGATTTTTCGATGTTCACAAGTTACATGTGCTATCAGCGTATTGGTAAATAGTTCCATATTTTAATGATCGAGACATATCGTTTACATAGAGTGCAAATAAGATAGGCCCTAATATTGTGCCTTGTGGAACTCCAAGTTGTATAATCTGAAAAAATTCCGTCCAATTTTACACGCTGTTTTCGATCATTTTAAAAATGCATTATAAGATGTATACGTAAATGACTGAAGCCCTGTTCAAATAATTTTGTTTTTAAAAAGTTAAAATCCATAGAATTGAATGGCGTACTAAGGGCTAAAAATGCAACAGCCGTAGAAAGATTGCTATTTAGATTATATTTTAAATTTTCGGTAATTGAAAGTATGGCACAGTAGTGCGGAAATCACCTAAAATACTTATGTATTTTTTTTCAAAATAAAGAAAAAATTATTTTAAGTTCAAATCGTTTACTAAATAAAATTTGGAGTCCGAATGTATCCGTGTGATTAATTTAATTAGTAAGGTGACCTAATTTTGACAAACAAATTACGATTTTTGACCTAACGATTGTATAATTTTGACTTTAAGAAAAAAATTGGGGATGATAAAAATCAATTTTATTTATCACTATTTATCAGCAAAGTGGTTAAAATGGAGAGTAAAATATTTTCCAAAGTTTTCAGGCAGAAAGTTGTGATCTTTGCACAAAAATTTTTTTCAGAAGAGAAAAACTTCTTTCAACAGAACATGTCATAGCGGTGCACGATTGCAATTTTGAAATATGGCTGGACTGACATCTGAAATAGTACAATTGAATATAATTCAACAAATCATTTTGCTCGATTTTTCGTTGGATATAATCCCGAAGTGCACATAGGTCTTTGAATTCAAAACACTGCAAGTCGTTGTACGCTTGGATCATAGACAATTTGCGGGATTCTACTTTGTCAATTAGCGCTAAAAGGCCATTAGACTTACGATTTTGACTGCTGTTTCGACACGATCTATTAATTCCCCCATCATCTAATAACAACAGCACGTCGAGTATCTGTTAAATAATGAGCACAATATCCGATGACAGTTTTTAGCGTGGTACCTCATCTTGTAATCATTGGAATAGGTGGAATTCCGATTTCATGAACAAATATTTGCGCGATATCTTTTTAACTAACACAGCCTTTAAAGTGGCCACCAGCTTATCAACATTCTTGTATTTGCGCCTGATCTTCTAGTCACAATTAGGGAGTAAATGCGCCAAGCATTTCAAATGAAAAAGCGAGTTCATATGACTTTGGATGAAAAATTTCTTTTGTGCCGGACTGATTCATTGTAAAGGGTGCAAAACAGTTGATCATTTGGAGTAAATATAAGCTCCGTTAGACAGCAGCGCAAATTTCCATAATCTTCACCCTGTCGGTTTAAGCATGCTTTGACATCCTGTAAAACTATTAACACATGTAACGCTGAAAGTCGCAAGACTTACAATAGCACAGCGTTCTTTGGTTCTCCCAACATATGCATTTCGACATCTATATCAGCAACTGGATACTATAAAGCTTAGCTTTCATCACAGTACTCAACCAACTCTCGACGTAGAATCAAATAAAACCACTCCGGAAAATTCTGTAATGTAGTTATTGGGCTAAGGACCACTATTTTCGGAAATTTTACAAAAATGCGTATTTCAATTACGGACCCCAAATTTTTTAAAAAGGGCAAAAACTCAAACGTTGGTCGATTGCTATTATAATGGTGTAAAAATTTTTGAAATCATATCAACCATGAATGAGCCTCCGAAAAATGGACTACTCCTCAAAAAATACCAGTTTTTAAATTTTTTAAAACTGAAGATATTGTTATGCACATTGCTTACATAAGATGCAACATCAATGGATCTATCGATTGGCGTATAGTTTGAAACTTGAAAATTTCTTGTCACGTATAACAAGTAATGTGTATCAAGTCAATATTGAAACCAAATCAATTAGTTTACAACATTTAACATTAAGAGGCGTTAGTCTACTGAAATTGGCTGAAAGCTAAGCTCTATAGTAACCAGTTCTCGATATAGGTTGTCAAAATGCATTACAACCTTGAACTCATAAAGAGACTAATCATGTGATTTTTTGTGCGGTGTTATATAGTAAGCACTGTTGGAATTTATAATGGTGGGAAAATTAAGAAGAGCGCTAAATTTAAGAGTTGTTAACCCAATAAAAGAATCCTCACTAACAATTATATAATAAAAATTAAATAAATTGGTAAATAAAAGAAAATATATTTATAAACATTACTTAAATATTTGATAGTGACGAAAATAAAACTTGAAGTTGTAGAAATAATATAAACAATGGCATTTGTAACAATGTTGAATTCTCACATAAATTCGCTTTATCAACTTTAAATTTTAAATTGATATTTCAGGAGCAAAAATAATGATAATCAATAATGGACTCGATTTTGTTGTGATTCAATACACTGTTTTGAATTAGGTGTTACCATGCTTTGAATGCGCTTATAATATTAAATGGTTAATTAAGGAATGTCATGTGCTAATATTGTGAATAAAAATCATTTTACCAATGTATAATGATCACGTTTATTACTTATTACGTCCCTAAAATATTAAAAACACAACATATGGTTTGTTTAAAGTTTATTAATTTATTAAATATCTAATACAGCCCATTGAAATCTCGTGCAGTTTCCTAGTAATAATGATTATAAGTAGCCGCTGAAAGCAGACACTACAAAAATATAAAACAAGTCAAGTTTTACGGCAGCGAGGACAGTAGGATAAAATAGGAGTAGATGGAAGAGTAGGTGAAGTTGGAGAAGAAAAACACATCAAAGATTTCTTGTTGCTCGGCGGCGGGGAAAAGAAATCAATGGCTGTTGGAGGGTTGAGAGTCAAGATGTAATTAGCAGCAATACAAGCACAATTGAAAAATGAGTAAAGGGTGCGATGATTCTTGGGAAGACGAATGGAGAAGTTGACATCATCAAAGCGAGTGGAGCGGGAATTAGAGAACTTTATGAAATCAAAAGAATCAAGGTCCAATTTGCAAGTGAGCAAGCGATTGAACAGGAGGAGATCACAGGCATGGAAGTAGAGTGACAGTGGGAGAGTGGAGAATTTGAAATTTACTAATTAGATATAATTCATTTATGTTTTTATGTGTTGTTTAAGATACGGTTAAATACATATTTGTAGTCAATCTATAAACTTATTGAAGATTCCTCATAAGTAGAAAAATACCTGAAGGGCGTTCAATTTTCTATTCGTTTGTTCAATATACTTTTCTTGAGCACTGAATTCCTTAGCCGCAGTTAAAAGTGTTTCTGATGATCGTGAATGTTTAACAGCAACTTGCAATGTCTTGGCAGTTTCGTTCAATAGTTTTCGAGATTTATCAATTATGTCACCGCCCAAATGAACCTGTTCTCTATTCATGCAAATGAACACTAAATACAGACAATGTATGACAAAGATATTTAATTAAAATAATTTCCACAATATTCAATCTACTTTCGATTTCCATAGCGTAACGGTGCTTATATAAATATTTATAAGAACAAAGGTAAAATATCAATTAATGATTATTATATCTATCAGTAAGCAGTAATCAAACCCAATTCTTATAGGAAAAAATATGTAGAAGTTTGCGTCCAAAAGATGTGAGCGCATTGTCTACAGATTCAATAGTGTTTACTCTATGACCTCATGAATGGGGTATACATCATTCAGTGAAAATTATGTTGTCCGTCCAGTAAAACCTGGATACAGTGTCTACCTAAACTAGAAAAAAACATGACTGGGCTAATTGTCTACTATATTGTATAGACATTAAGGCCTCGCATGTGGTCATAGCAAAGATGTGCTAGAGTCAAGAAACAACTTATAAATATATGTTATATGTTATATATATATATATATATATTTATTTATATATATATATATATACTATATATATTTATTTATATATATATATATATATATAGTATAAAGATATTGCTTTATTCTAAATTAAATGCAGGCCACACATAGTTTCAAAGAGTCGCGTAAATACATAATCACAAAAACTGGAGCAACTAAAATATTAGCTAAATTTCTAATAATTTATTAATTTCATTAGTGTGACTTCTTTTATTTTTGGTCTGAAATAAGGAGACGCCTTAAGCCCTAGAAAAAAAAAATATATATATATATATGGGTACTGAATATTTGCAAATGTATATACAGTATATTGCTTTAGTATTATATTCAGTTATTTAGAGAAAAATGAAGAACAGCAAAAGAAATAAATATTCAAATTATTGCTTTGTAAATTGTATAAATAAATATTTCCATCTTATATTTGGCAATTCTTAACCTTCTATTTTAGTAAAAACTTTTGGTTCTCTTTGTAGTAAATTTGGTTTAAACTAAAATAGAATTAATTTGTACTTGTTTTTATATGTAAAGTATGTGTTTATTTGTAATCTTAGACTGACAGCTAACAAGTTGATGTTGTCAATGCTGTGTTAATAAAATTTGGCCGTAATTTTTTTCCAGCAAATGTCATTGTTATCAAGCCCGCATGTTTACGTGTAATTTTGATTCATGTAATTTTGAATGAATTATAAATTTAAATAGAATTAATGTAGTATGTATCATAATAAACCCCTATAATTCATAGTATATTGCAAATTACATGAATTTGATTTCTAGAATGTTTAGTAATTGTATTAAACAGCATTTTTAAACGAGAAACTTTATTTGTTTAAAAACTAATTTTTTGAATAGCATTGATGTACATTTGCAAAATTTAAAGTGTTTTAGTAATTGCTGTCTTAGTTTGAGCTTGATGTTTTTCAGTGTTGTGTTTGAGACAAAAAGGTTTATTGAAATCGTGATTTAAGTCTACTACTAAAACTTTTGACACTTGAGCAAACATTGTTATTTAAATCACACTATTTATAGACTGAGAATTAACAATTAAAGTCCCATATTCTATTGTTTGCACATTCTCTTTTAGTACCATACATCGATTAAAGAACAGCAAGGAGCTGGCATTTGTTGTGTATGCCGACAATAGTGTTGAACAACTCACATTGAGAAAGTTTAAGTCTCGGATCGCAAGCTATAAGTTGGAGATAGTTCTTGACTTTGCAACAAACACCAAATCGTTGGATATTGTAAAAGCCCCTTCAGATCAATTTGCAAATCCTCTTGGGGAATTCCTGTTGGATGAATGCATTGAAAATTTAAGTTTGGTATTTAGTTTGAGGAAGTTTACAAAAATATTTTCTTCTCTTCAAACAAAAAGTATTTTGTCACAAGCAAGAAAACACGAATTTGCTTCATTAAAATTTTTGATATTTGTCTACCATGAAGACAATCATTACTCTCTAATTATAATTGCTAAAGCATTCAGCAATGTCTTTAATATTGGACTTCATTATGATCCAAAATTGGAATACCATCAATGTAGTAAGCTGTTTGGTAAAATGAAAACACTCTTTCCAACCTTGAATTTTTTTTATAAAATGGGAGGAGACCAAGTAAGCGATTCATGGTCATGTGGGCACAGATGCCTAATATTTATTGTGAACCACTTTTGTAATGTAATGGTGCAGCCTGTGAATGCCTCACAACTAGTTTATGCATTAAAGCATTGCCATATAAGAAAATCGCTCTTTCAAGAAAAAGATGAAATTTTAGAAGAGAGTAGATGTACATACTGTCTGCTTAAGACGAACCATAAATGTCAATCTTGTGAAAAATTTTTTTGTGCAGAGCCAATGTGCAACAGGACTCCTAAAAATCCCAAGTGCAGAGAATGCACTAAGCAAATGACAGTGCGAAGAAAACATGATGATGAAAAGGATCCGGATTATGTTCTACCATCGACTAAAAAATTGAAATTCAGCAATTATATTGAAGAGAAAGATGTTACAATGGACTCTTCAATCAATGATGAAAATGGTTTGGAAACATCAGCAACTTTGAACCTTGGTGAAATAGCATTGTTGGAAAAAGAAGTGCCAACAACTTTCAATCTTAATAAAGCAGTAGTACTTGAAAAAGATGAGCAGGAAACTGTCAATAATGATGATCAAGAAAATGCAATTAAAGTGGCAANGTGCGTGATGACTTCACTAATTTTCCGTATAAAAGTAAGGCCATGACTGCATCTGATCGTAACATGCTAATGGAAGATTTACTAAAATTTCGAAACCAGTACTAATCTCAATTGGAAAGATCAAGTGAACCATGTTAAACAAGGGCGGATGAAGGAAATGATCCCCCTCAAATTTGCTAATCAATATATTGTTGGCTCACAGCACTTTAGTGAGAAGTTACTCTTAGTCAAGAAGGCAGACGTGAGCATTGAGTTATTAAAAGAAGCGAACTACCATTTTATAATTCTTGCATATCTTGTCAGTGGACATAGAGCTGGTGTTCCACTGAACATTCAAATCTTTAAATTCCAAAATGCAATAGATTCTTTAGAAGAATATGTTGAAAAACACCGCAAGCCACGAGTTTTTGTAACTATTTCTGTGCGTCAACATAAGGAAAAAAATGGCGATGCTCATTTAAGACTACCTTAGATCATGTTTCTTGTATTCAAATCGTATTATACGACCATTCGATCTCAGTTTGCAGCAGCGATACCAGATACATACTATTCCAGACGTAAAAATATAAAAGGTTTGACAGCATCCCAGAAAATTAGTATTTTCAATGACATCAATATAACTGAAGGTGTTCATTACCTTTTTTGTTTCCCAATCTGGTTCACACTTCCAACTATCAAGGGATATGCTTACAAAAAGTTTCAACAAATACTGTGAAGACAGTGATGAGATAAACAGATTCTTACCAACACTTTGGCGGGTAACATTGGCAACACATTTGGCCTTAGCATGTAAAAATTCTAATGCCACAGCCATGCAGTTCAAAACCAATATTGCAATTAATCATTCATTAGAAGAAGCCACTGCAAACCCTTTTTAAAACTCACACAGTTGCAATCATTCTCAGAGGCAACAATTGCATCATTTTGGTAAGAAAATTAATTGTATATTAAGATTCAAAGCAATTTATTGCTACAAGAAAAAGGTACAAAAAACTATAAACTACAAAACTAAAAGAGCTATTTTCGTTTGGATTTTATTGTTCACTCAGATTTATATCTAATCAGTATTGCTCATTCCACAATCAATCAATTATTGGTTCACTCTGCGCTTATTATATTTGTAGATTAATTAGATAAGATATTTCTGTTATTCATTTATTACAATAATTGCAATATCTATACTTGAAATTACTCTGGTGGGTTTGGTTTGGGACAAATCAATATTCTAAAATAGTGTTTAAAATTTTAGTAGTGTTTAGATTTTATTATTCACGCGGTTTCCTCATGGAATCTCCAAACGCAGTGTCTGATGTTGCTTAAAGTGTTTTAATTTTTTTTTAATATCATGTTTCATTGCAATTTTAGAATTTGTAAAAGTCGAAATGTATTTGAATGTTTTTGTTAAAATTATTAAAAATCCTTAAAAATGCTCAACTAGTGATTAAATTCAAGTTGCGAAATTTCGCAAAAACGCATATTTTAGTTATGGACCATAATTTTTTTGAAAGTGCAAGAAAAATGAACATACTCATAGAGATCTATTCATTACCAAAAGAATGGTATAAAAACTTTGAAATTCTGATAAAAACTGACAAAGCTGTATTCATCTGAAATCGGCCTACTCGACCAAAAATTGCCCATTTTTGCGGTTTTTTTAAACTGGAATTTCGCTCTGCCTTTTAATTGGCGAGTACCATATGATACAACCATCAAAATGAATTTTGATGGGATGTTCAGAGGACTTAATTACTGTTGAATATGCCGTAACTATACATGTCAATTTTACAGTGAATTGTGCACGGAAATGCACTAAAGTAGCAAATGTACGTCATCTTGGATTCTCTTATCAATTGAATACCTGGAGACAGCTTTTCGAATTGATTCCCTTTACTAAGTTAGCACTTCCAGATATTGATGAAAAAATTTTGAATTTTTGTAAACAAGTGAGTGCTAGACATCTACAGCGAAATTGTCTGAAACAGCTTAAAATATCTACTGTCTCAAAATGGTTTATCTTATTCTGTTGATGTGCACAAATTTGCAATTGATATTTTGGGGCTGTGTTTAACCAGTATTAATTCGGATTCAACTCGTTCCCCATTAGACTTAAAAATTGAAGTTAATTCTGAAATTGATTATTTACTGGATGCTGCAAATGATCTTTCTGATTCTGAGAGAGCATCACTGTTCTACGTTGCTGGTTTTGTGACATTCGCTGAGAATCTAGTTGAAGGAAATTACCAAGTTAATCATTCTGATCAACTCTTTACAGATTACATCTCACGTGGTAGATTAAAATACCCCCATCCAAGAACTGCTGAGATTCGTTGAATTGGTATACCGCCTTTATAAGAATAGTTCTGAAAATATTAGATGTCGTTGTGCTTTAAGGAAAATGTTCGAAGTTATTTACAAACTTATCTATTCGATTTTCCGTTGCTCTGTGTCATCTCCAAGCGACTCGCAAATACATATTTTAAAGGTTATGTTTTGAAGATTTCAACTGAGCTCGTTTCCAAGAAGGATCAAATGCGGAGAAAGCTAAACATTAAATTAATTTTTAGTCTTTATTATTTTTACAATTTCTATTTTTATATAAATATATTTTCGCATGTTTCTGTAGAAACTTTTTTTGACATGAATTGTAATGTTTTCATTATTTATTCGGTTTAGTATTTGTGAGAATGTTGATATTTTTTGAATGTAGAGTTTCGGAAAAAAGCATTGCTAGTCAATAAAATCTACTTCGTTAAGTCAAGATGGTCCACTCATTTATGGACTATTTTGATGCTGCTCAGTCTTGGTAATCACGAAGTTCTCGGACTAATTGCAACATTTTAACCGAATTAGCAGAATTTTTTGCTGTAATGTGCTAAATAACCGAATTAGCAGAATTTTTTGCTGTAATGTGCTAAATAGAAGATCTAAAAATTTCTTTTTAACTTTTGAAATGTTGCAGTGGCGGATTTAAGGGGGGATATGGGACTGCAGTCCCCCCATGAGGAAGTAAAATAGAATGCAGCTATTAGGGTAATTTGTAGAATCTTAGCAAAAAATTAGAAAATTCCAAATTGGTGCCAAATTTCTGCATTCCATTTACAACTCGCTCCAAACGTTTGGTAAATTTACCTAAAATTTACAAATCTTGCAAAGATTCGGAAAATAACTCAAACTTTCCACTTTTCAATAATTTTAAGAATATATCAAACATATTACTCAATCCAAATTATGTATTTGATCTAACATCCACCAAACTTTAGTACATTTTTGTTGAATGATGTGGTCAAAGGTGGACTGCGGAGGTCTTC
>CABFPE010000042.1:1747425-1785612 GCA_900660155.1 Hofstenia miamia
GAGTCAAGATGTAATTAGCAGCAGTACAAGCACGATTGAAAAACGAGTGAAGGGTGCGATGTTTTTTCGTACGACGAATGGAGAAGGTGACAACATCATTAGAGCTAGTGCAGCAGGAATTAGAGAACTTAATGAAATCAAAAGGGTCAAGATCCAATTTGCGAGTCAGTAGTCGATTGAACAGGAGAAGATCACAGGCATGGAAGTAGAGTGACAGCGGGAGAGTGGAGAATTTCAGCAGAGCGTCTTTATAGGCCAAAGGGGAAATCCATTTGAAAGCGCGTTTCTGGAAAAGTTCCATGGAGTGGAACAAAGCACGAGAAGGCCACCAACAAGGAGACGCGTAGAGAAGAATGGCGCGAGGAATGGACTTGAACAAAGAGAGCTTCACAGCGGACGAGGTATTAAAAGGAACATTACGGAAAAGGGCAAATAGCGAGGAATTAGCTTTGCGGAGACGCAAAGACACATGTCCAGTCCAATTTAAGTTTGCAGCAAGTTGAACTCCAAGATGAGTGTGGTGAGGCGCAAAGTTCACAGGTAGAGGCAAATCAGAAGGGGGAGCCACAGAAAAGGAAATACCACATGTCTTGGTAGATGGTTGACAGAGGACCAAGTAGACAAGTGCTCAAGATCAGAAAAAATATGCAATGCAAAAGACCAACCAAAATAAAAAATCGCAGTGTCATCAATATACAGCAGGCAAGACTAGTTGAGAACAGAATGAGGGAGGTCGTTAATGGCAACCAGAAAGAAAAGAACAGCAAACACTGAGCCTTGAGGGGCAATATTGGTAATGGAGACAGGAGCAGAGATAGACGAGTTGATTTTGACACAATGGTGGCGATTGGTCAGGTAAGACTGGAACAGTTCGATGAAATCCACATCAAAATCAAATAAACGTAACTTGTCAAGCAGAATGGAATGAGGGAGGTGATCAAACGCTTTTGAGATGTCAAGAAAGATAATACAACCAGGATCATTACTATCAGAGTGAAAGTAGCAGTTTTCGATCAGAGTGATCAGGTTAGTAATCGTAGAGCGACCAGGAAGGTTGCCATGCTGAGAAGAAGAGTTGAGGTGACGAATTTTTGGGAATACATAACGAAAAACAAGGCGTTCAACGATGATAGACAGTCGAGATAGAATAGCTATTGGGCGGTAGGACGTGACCTGCGAGGAGGGAAGCTGATTAGATTTTAACAGCGGAGAAATCCAAGATGTGTTCCAACAGACGGGATAGCGCTTAGTGGAGCAAATGAAGGAGTAAAGATGCCTTAAATGGATAGAAAGCGTGGAGGAGGTTTCATGAATTACAAAGGAAAATTGTAATTCCTTTTCGAATGATTGAAGCCCACCTGACATTTCTCTCATGCTTCTTTAATTTAATAAGTTTGCAACAATTTCATTACAATAAAACTTTAGTTTTAGACGATTTATATGTATATAAATATATTCTTATAGATGACCATTTTAATAAATCATAGATGGCGTTTTGTACCTATAAAACTTATTTATGGTTTCCCCACATTATTAAAGGCAACGGCTAATCCTTAGGCTATTGCACCTCTTTGAGGAAAATGTAAATTACAATATAACACATTTAAATTTGAAACGAGCGATTTCATTAAATCTGCAATGAGGTTTTGTTGAGTAAAACATAATTGAAGAACCTGTTAATTGACAAAATTGCCAATTCGATTGCTTTAGAATTGTGTGAAAATGAACTACATGTTGTTGGGTGAAAAACAAGTGACATGACCCTGCTTTTGATTATTATGGCTTCATGAAAAAGCCATTAACTACATAAGCCAAGATACAAACGTAAACTAAAAAAGGCGACTTCTCGGTTTGAATCAAATTGCACAGAATGGGTTCTTTCACTACATTTTTCAATTATAAAAGGCCCTATTTTGAGTCCCATACAAATTATAAGTATGAAAATACTTCATGCATTTAACACTTTGAGTAAATTTATTTCAATTTTCAGTAATAATTGCCTATGACAGGCCCATGCTAATAGCACCCAGGAGATACTGTACATCCGCACTATTCAATATATATTTATAACAATAGCGGAATACATATCTATACATTATAAATGTATGCAACGCGATAACGTTATCTATAAATTCGGTTTAACTAATCAGTAATCATAATGTGGAAATAAATACAAATGGGGAAAAAAAATTCTCTGAAAATGCAAAGCGGTTGCAAAGCATAAAAGTTCCAATTTAAACATCTCTAATAAGGACTTGATTTACGCAAAAAAAATGTATAGATTTGCATAAATATACTTTTATATCTTGTAATTTGTTTAAAAACAGTTATTTATTTGTTGAATTTCAAGTTTTTTGTAAGTTAGTAATCGTAGACCGACCAGGCAGGTTGCCATGCTGAGAAGAGTTGAGGTGACGAATTTTTGGGAATACATAACGAAAAACAAGGCGTTCAACGATGATAGACAGTCGAGATAGAAAAGCTATTGGGAAGTAGGACGTGACCTGCGAGGAGGGAAGCTGATTAGATTTTAACAGCGGAGAAATCCAAGATGTCTTCCAACAGGCGGGGTAGCGCTTAGAGGAGCAATTGAAGGAGTAAAGATGTTTTAAATGGATAAAAAGCGTGGAGGAAGTTTCATGAATTACAAAGGAAGGGACACCGCCAGGATAGCAAGAACCAGACAACTTGCAAGATTTAAGCATGAGAGAAATATCGTCGGCGCTGAAGTCAATATCACAAAGTTGTATTAGGAAGGAATAAGAGTTTTGAAGAGAACTGGACGAGAAGCTAGATAGAAAAGAGACTGTCAAGTTCCATAAAATTGATAACATCTTCTGTGAGAGAAGCAAGCTTCGGAGAAGCAGTAGTACCAGAATGGCGTTTGTAAGACTCCAATTTATTCAAGGAGTGCACAGTAAGGGACGAGAAATAGAAAGGAAGAGAAGCACGCTTTTTCCGCCGACGAGGAACATAAGAAGAAATAACTTGGTGTAAGAAGGTGAACCAATCATCAACTGTGAAGGAATCACTAAAAACGGGGAGCGAAGATGAGAGAGCAGCATTAAGTGATAGAAAGTCACTGTTAAATCGAGCATATTGTGGAGCAGCCGGATAAGCAGATGGAGAAGTAGAGTTGATACACAGATTGAAGCGGACGAATGAGTGATCTGACAGCTTAGCAGGAACAGGGATGACAGATATGCCGAATATATAATCAGGGTGAGAGCACAGAACCAAATCAAGCAGGGAAGAGCTGGAAGTAGGAGAAAATACAAGTTGTTCAAGAGAAAAGCAGGCAAAAACTTCTAAAACAGCATACTCATAAGTCTTAGTAGAGTCGAGTGCATTTCAGCAGACATTAGGAAAATTGAAGTCACCACAAACAAGAAAATGTGGCTGAATGGAAAAGCCAAATTGACGAAAGAGGGAGATAGACTGTTCATGAAAAGACTCGAAAATAGATGATAAATCAGCAATGGGAATGCGAAAGGCGCTATTCGAAGGAAGGTTGTAAACGTAGAGCAGGGAAGCAAAATGGTCACTGAGAACAATAGCCCAGCCACAACAGAAATCGCAGGATAATGAATAGAATGAGATGGGCCGGATATCAATGTTAGGAAGGCGTGAAGCAATGAGAACACCTCCGTGGCGACCACTAGAGCGATGAATACGAGAAAGAACTTTAAGAGTAGGGTTGGGGAAAACAACCTAGAGTAGGGCTATTTCTTCCGCGTGGCACTTTTAGCAACTTCGCCTTAACCTTTAATGTATTTTAAGCT
Source organism: Hofstenia miamia (assembly GCA_900660155.1). Taxonomy (NCBI): domain Eukaryota; kingdom Metazoa; phylum Xenacoelomorpha; order Acoela; family Hofsteniidae; genus Hofstenia; species Hofstenia miamia. Next base: position 1,751,208 of record CABFPE010000042.1, read on the forward strand.
ATTTCTTACGGTTTTTTGTCGGCGTTTACCTTATTCTAAACCTTTGAAATATACATGTTAAAATCTTTCCGAGCATTCTATTTTAAAAAAAATTCCAGACCAGTTCCTTGAAACCTATCTTAGTGTGCAATATTTGTGATGTCAAACATGCAATACGTTTATCAGTGTAAGACTTTTAATGCCGCATTATACATTGTCGTAATTTTCTAATTTTGGTTACTGATATTGGGTGCATTCACTTGTGGCAATCCACATCTTCTTCCAGTTGTCGAAAAGTAGCCACTGTATTCTCTCATCAAGTTCATTGTTTTTCAATTACATTTTTTGTGACTTATATTTTTTGTTAATTACTAGTCAGATTGGCTCTAATTCACAGGTTAAATTATTATCATTCATAACCTTGCTTGAAAAAAAGAACACCTTTTTAACAACATTTCATTATTTTTTTTGAAGAATATTGTACTATCTCCTGTTAAACAGAGGATACCTAAATATTTATGTTGACCTATTCTTAACAAATCTACTGCATACAAAATATATCAATGATAGCATTTTAGTGCTTAATTTAAATAATTAAATTACTAGTACTGATATAATTTAGATAACAATGGGTTTGACACTTCTGTTTCTGACTCCATTTCAAGACTTGTGTGGCCTCTTGCTGACACCAAACTAAATTATTACTCAATTTTAGCAGTTAGTGTGATAGAAAATTTAAATTAAAGTATCAATAGTGTTACTGTTTCACTTCCAAAATCTGAATTTCTATCTCAACTCACATTTACAGTTGTTGGTGCCTCATATATACAACACAAATACAAAACCCTGATTGACTTTTTAGCTTCTTGTAGCCTGAAATAGCTCTTTGCTTTGTACAGGTAATGAAATCATGTTACTGCTCAATAATTAATTTATGATTATCTGTATCCATAATCTCATTCAGAGTGGGTCCTGCAAGACAAGCTCACAGGGTAGTTCACCCCTCCTGAAGCCTTATAAGCACTAGACTTTCTTATTATTTTCATTGTTAAATTAAATAAATAACAATCACAAAACAACCTTACAGTAGAGTGTAGATTAGTGGAATTTGTTTTAGATTCTCCAAGCTAATACACAGTAGGATAGAACACAGTTATTTGTAGTATTCTTTAATAATAAACCTTTATTATTTAAATGATTGGCAAGGATTAATTAACTCAAACAAAAACTAGAACAACTGCACTGTATGCAAGGAGAAAATAAATGAACAGTAATTTAAAAAAAAGTGTTGTTAATCTGTGCATGTAGAGATTAATGATCCTAATGATTGTAATAGTTTTCACATTATATTAAAATTCATGAGCCCTACCTGCTGTTTAAATCTTTCAATTTTTCTGCAATTTTTGCAATTGGTCAAAAAAATATATTTTTGTATTGTACCTACAATTTGGGAAATTATAAATATCACAAACTAAAATCAAACCCAGAGTAATGGGAACAACACCAAAACTAAAAGCTTGGCAAATAGCCAGAGGCTTAAGTATTCAAAGATTGTTAGAAGGCAAAACAGAAATCAATGCAGAAAGGATCCTGAAAATCAACACCATAATCTGCTATGACTCAAAAATGCATGGAGGGCTAATGCATCAGTATTGGAGAAGTACAGTCCACACAATGTTTGATAAGGACTTCAACCTAAAGCACTTAAGTCAGCTCATTAATAACAAGAAAGCTATTCAGAAATTTGAATGTGCCATCATTGATTTTGATAATTTACTCCTAGTTTATTTTTTACATGTTGTTGATGTAAACCAGCCCAAGACCATGGAACAGCTAGAAATAGCATACCAACTCACTAAAGTTGAGAATGTCTGATTAGTTATATTTCTCAGAGAGGAGTACCAAGATGACATTCCCAAGGCCATTGAGAGCCTCCACTTCCATTTGGAAAATTTTATGAACAAATAGCTGGCAGACCGCCAGCTAAAATCTGTCTTAACCAGTTGGCAGCTAGTTATCTGAATTTGCTCATTCAACCACCAAGCTATTTTAGTTGATGGCCCACTTACGATAGTAGCTATAATTCAGTATGAATTATAGTTCACATATTTTGCTTTGTATTATATCATTAGAGATTTTAGCAAAACTGCAATGATAGTATTTTATATCTAAAATATATTTTCATACTATTTTATGTGTAATTGTTTATATTAATAAAGTGGAAAAACATTTCTTTTAATATTCTGCAAATAGAATCTTTTATAGTCACACCTGCATGTAGCACCATTTGTTTTATCTAAGGAATGCGATTCAATTTGGCTCATTTACATACAAATGTTGATATATATATATATATATGGGTACATGATCTATTTTATTAAAATTGTATAAAGTTACAAATCGTTTTTGCTCTGGCTGAATAAGAACATATCACAAATAATAGCAGGGTTTCCTGGTCCCCGGATTAAGCATCCTATTATCCACTTGGAAGTGGGGGTATCATGAGAGAACCCAACTCTCACTCTTTGTAGCCAGGATTATACAAATATTTTTAAATTTCATTTATAGATNATGTTGATATATATATATATATATATATATATATATAATATATATATATACATATATATACAATAGCATGATTTGCAATGGATAAGTTTGAAACTAAGTTAAAAGATTACCATGTTGATAATATATTCTGTCTAGTAGAAAATAAAAACATAGCAAAGGTCTTATTAATCTATTTGAATGACAAAGAATTAAATAATTAATTTAGAAATTCAGCAATCATTTTAAAAAGGAAAATACATCAATAAGTGAATCTTTGATTTCTTCTTATGCATACAAATATATATATATATATATATATATATATATAACAATAAACTACTTAATAAATTACCACTTTTTTCCACTGTTCAGAAGGAATACTAAAAGAATGTAAATCTTCTGTATTTTTAATAGGAGCAATTGAATACAAGAGGTGAATAAATCAAAAATTCAATAAATTGTTATATACTTTAAAGAGAAGAAGCTTCAATTACATTGATAATGAAAAATGAGCAGCACACAAAGAATTTCAAAATTCATTTATACGATTTAAAAACCAAACAATTGAAAACACCTTTACTATTTGAAATAAGAAAAATGACTATTTAATCTTAAAGATTTTACATGATACAGTAGTATGAGACCAATATGTACATCTTTTGCATTGCCTCTGAAAAACTACTTTCATATACTCAAGAAGTTAATCAAAATGTTAAATACTAGAAAATAAATTTAAACACCTTAATAATAATTAGATAATATACAGTTCACGTTTATGAATTCAAAAATAGTAATAATACATAAAGATAACATGAGTCCCAAAGAAATATTATTAAGAATTACGCAGTAAAAAACTACACAAAAAATAAATAATATGACTGGAAATCCATAAATACTTAATTAACACCACGACTTGATCTATGAAGAATGAAAAATCAATTTAAATTGAGAACAAATCAAACCCACAAAAATAAAACACTTTGTTATTTTGTGTGCGCCACATGCAACTTTAATTATTTCTTCCCTCATACCTGATATCTGTATAAAAAAATATTAAATATCATATTCTATACATATTATCAAGAAAACTAAAAGCTAAACAGAAAAAATCAAACTACATGTCCCTTTAACAAACTAGAAAAATATTATATATATTATAAAATATATATATATATTATAAAATAAGTAATGCCCAAGTTTGGTAATTTAAGAAATTTTTTAAAACAATTATTCTAGTTTTACTAAAAAGTATATTTACAATTTGATTTTCATTTTGTTGCTAGGTTACTCGTTGTTGAAATATATAATTGAGAATAATAATAGAATGAAGATCTTCAATGATGTTATTAGAGAATAATATAAATGCATATTGAATCTGAAAGAAACAGTTTTAAGCATATTCTGTATGTTAATCTTCATTCAAATCCTTTAATAAATTCATCATTTTACACCACAATAACCATACCAGCCATTAACAATTTTGGTTTCTTAAATCATTGGTGGGTAGAAAGTGGTACAAAAATGATAATAGCTTCCACCATTGCCTGCCACAATAGTTAAAATTCTGCTGGTGGGCCACAATCGTTTGTTAATTGGGTACCACCCTATCAGTATGTACCACACTAATGTTATTTCAGTCAACAAGTTAATTTTCACCAACTTGATGATGTGCAAGAGATCCCAACCCATCACTTGGCTGTTGATACTAAGTTGATTATCACGTCACTGTCCAAGCACAAATGCTTGAGTCTATTAACATTAACCTGCTTGGTCTAGCTTCTGTCATGGACCTGCATGTCAGCTTCACCTTTTTGCAGAGTGCTACCACCTTGAAGGAGATTGATGGGATCTGGGCAGTGTTGAAATCCAATCTTAACCCAGAGACTGAATGGCCCACTATTAAGATCAAGAGCCTGATTTTGCAGTACTCTCACTCAGTTGAACTCATGGAGCTATGATTATCACATGATACACAGGACTGGCAAAACTTCACCAATAAGTTATTTTCAGAAAGATTTGCCCTGGTTATCCAATCATGAGGAGCTATCTGGGTACTGTCTATTTTTCTCACCCATGATCCACACCTAAAATTGCCTCTAGATAGGCCTACCCACAAGTGCTTTGCAAAACATTGTGTAGCATAATTCAAGAATCAATGCTGCAAAAAGAACAAGAAAGAGATTAGTTGGTCAAGAAGATTAACATCAAATTGAATTATGATTAAATTAGTATTAATTGTAAATTAAAATCAATTTAAGTTTAGCATCATTAATTTTGTAAAATGCAACTAAGTGAGAACATTACCAAATAGTACTTGTTGAAACAATTTTGCAAAACAAAGGGGGTGATATTGCTTCCATTATTTTTAGCCATCTTGGCAGACGATTAAAAATTCAAAATCAACAGGTACTTTTTGATCTGAAACTATAAATAGAGAAAAATCATTTGGAGAACTGTTGAAGTAAATTCTTCAAAAATCTTATCTTTAGATTTAACCTGGTTTGCTTATTATTAAATCATGTCAAGCTAAATAGTAAATGCATTAGTATTGGCAAAGGCACACATTGGGAGCAATTTGTGGGTCCTTGATCTAAGCCATGAAACTGCCTTTAGGTTAGGGATATGATTAGGAGTTTTTCTCTATTTAGCTGACTATCAATTCTGTCAACAACATGTATGAAGTAATGAAACTTCAGAGAAATGGTTGGATAACCAATTGTAGGTTCTTATATTTTATATTAACTAGACTATGTAGGAGATCTATAAATAGACCAATAACAAGATCAAGCATGTATTACTAATTAAATGTAAGTTAGGAAGATGCAAGTAATTGTCTATTTAATTATTTAAATTACTTAAAGCTATTATTTTTTGGTAATGGCTAAATTTATATTGATTAAGCAACTAATGACATTGCCAGGTTGTGAGTACAAATTACACATTACAAATAAAGTTTAAGTCAGTTACATCCAGCCTTGAGGGTTGCACTGAGTTAGGATAGGGAACACAAGCTTCTTCATTGAGCTGAAATTTATAAACAATCCATTGGCAGTGAAGACAACTGAGTGTTGGAAGATTCAGAGATCAGATTTGGCCAGAGGCCTCATAGAAGATCAGTAAATAAGGAAACTGCAGCATTTGATCCACACCCAAATAGTGTTCACCCATTTAGCCACCACCAGTGGACCACTGGTGGGGAAGCAGTGGGTGGACCACTAGTGACATCTGATTTACTCTTAATCATAAATAATATATGAGCTAATGCTTGCAAGTAAAATATTATTCATTATGATGCTCTCTTAGATCTCATAAACATATAAAATTCATTGTGAAGAGCTTTTTTTGCAATTTTCTGTTTGTGAAAATTATAAGATATGTAGGCAGAATGAAATTTCAAAATAATTTATTCACGATTATTTGTGGACCTTGAAACCAATGTCTACATGAATACCTAAAATTGGGCAAAATATATTTTTAATTATTGGAAAAAATAATGTTTAAAAATTGCAATTTCTTCAGAAATTGAAAATTAAATCTAAATTGGGCATTTTTGTGTGCTTGTTGTTATTGGTTATAATAAAAAATTCATTATACATTCTATTGTCAATCTTAATTCAATGTTAATTGTGAGCTTGTTAGCATTTCCTTCAACCCTTTGTTGGGTTTGTGTTAGTTTAAACTGTAATGTTTAAACTCTATTAATATAAAAGTTTGCTGTTACTACATTTGAGACATTGCTCTAATGCCTAAATCATTTTTTGCCACCAGTGGCCCACCAATTAGCCAACAGTGGACCACTGGTGGACCACAAGCTAGCCACTGGTGGTCCAATGGTGCACGGGTGGCCAAAACCCACTTGGTGGGCCACCGTATCTGCCACTGGTGGACCACTGGTGGTCCACCAGTATTTGGCTACATGGGCAATTACAATGGAGTTAATCAAAGTTAACTAAAAGTGTTCAGAAAGGTAAGCAGTTGACATTAGCACATCCCTACTTGCAATTAACAAAGAATTTTATTCAAAAGGATTTAATCAAGTTCAGTTAGAGCTTGCTAGCTTGGTATGCATGAGATCATCATTTGTCCAGCTGAATGCAAGGTCAAGAACTGGTTGCTAAATTCTTGCTCACTCCCTGCTTCTCCTGGTAAGACTAAAAAGGCAATGGAAAGGTTTGAGAAATATTATGCTCATTTAATTGGCTCAAAGCAGCCTGTTGTGATGTCTGCCCTCACACATGATCATTAAAAAATAGGGATCACATTTTCAGACATCTGTATCTTTTCCAACACCCTCCAGAAGTACATTTGGGGAGCTACTGCCAATACAAAGTTCCCATTTTTTAACTCTGAGTATGCACCTCTATGCACCACATGCCTCATGAGGAGAGAGCCAGGATCTCCCCCAACAGTTCTTGGAGCTAGTACAGCACTACAATCTTTCTATGAAGACTGAGATCTTCCCTAACCTTGAACATTTAAATTATCCAGAGTGTGGACATAGCAAAGTGGTAGAGATTTAGCAGTATGCCAAAAGGATGGAGAAATCATTCCCCTATTAGTTTTGGAACAAACCATGTGCTCTCCTAAACAGTTCTATCAAGAGGAAGAACTGCTCACCTCATCTGCAGTTGAGGTCTCCCCAGCAACTAAAGTGATAATCAAAGCTGTCAACATTGAGAAGTTAGCTATAACAGAGCACATTATCAAAACAAATAGAGACAACAATGTCCTTGAATTGATGAAATGGTGTCTCATGATAAGTTACTCATTGGCAGCAATCCTGAGCAAGTCTTCATCAATGGAAAGCTCATCATAAAAGATATTTTTCAGAAGCCTCTAGCTATTCAACTCAATAGATTTCACAAGAAGATTTCTCAACTGGACCTGTGAGTCCTTATTTTGTTTCAAGCAGCAGGCGACCTTATGTGGATGGACAATGTCAAAACTATCACCCACTACTATGACATTACAAAAAGAATCAAGATTATCACAATGCTGTGAGCCAAAGTTTCTGATCCCAAAGCTATGACACTACCACAATGAATACTGCTTGATGTTTATGGACCATGCTACTAGAATGGGCTCCCTGTGAGATGTCTGTACCCACTCTTACCCTGACACAAGGATTAGTGCAGATAACACTCAAATGTCTGACATGGATGCTCTGATGACCTTGATGATTGCTTTGATTCTTTGATAAATTTACAAGAAGGCCTAACAATCTCTGGCAACATTGCCTGATCAGTGCTCATTTACCAGAAATCAAGTTCCTTTGCCTCCACAATGAGACAGTAACACAATGAGAGGCTCTTATGCAAATCACAAAACAGCAACAATATGCCAAAGCCATGAGTTGGGATGATGCTTTAGCCACTGAAATGGTGGAAGGGGCCCAGAAACTACTCTCAGATCCCACAGTCCAGTTACTGCCACAACTTTAGTTGGGCAATGTTGGGTGTGTAGAGTCACTCAGGGCCCCTTTTTGATTTTTAGCATTTGTCATTTGTATTAGTGCTAAATACTGCTTTAAATTAGTCAAATTAGTTTGTTACATCACTATGACATTGTGATTTTTGCTATCAGTTTTCTAGTGCAGTTATTTGAAATTATAATTATCTGTACCCTTGTTTTTAGTTAAATTTGTTATTGCTCTATAATTTGGCAAGGGAACTCAAATGTGAAATTTGTAAATCCCAAACAGGTAATCATACTCAATTTGTTATTAATATTTGAGAAACCTGTAGTGATTGCACAATATAATTTTGTAGAATCACAGGAAAACTCTGGCTACTCAAGTGGTATTGGGAAACTCAAGAGTTAATATCAAAGGTTGCAAAGGCTACCATTGTAGAGAGTGACCCACATTCTAGCTGAAGAAAGAGCATTGGTGGTTCACTGATTCATTTAAGAATAACAGAAATTATTAATAGAGAATAGACTTCAAGTAGTGACCAATTTACACAGCATCATGCTGAAGCCTCATCCATGAAGCCATCCTTACCCACCAAGGTGCTATTTGTGTGTCTCAAGTATTAATTTCTACCTCAAATAAACAATTTAGCTCAGAGTTCTATTATCTCAGCTCATGCAAATCAATAATTAAACAAAAGGCACATAATTACCATGCATTCATGTTTGCAAGTGGCATATTATAATTGCAGTGTGATATTATTAAGTGCATCTATGAAATGAAATTATCAAATTAAAAGCTTTTATTCCCTACACTTACATGTAGCTTTAACTTAAAGTGACCACAATTTGGGCTGTCACCTTTAAGGAGCTATTTGGTACCCCAGACCCAGTGCAGTTCCTCCCAAATTGTCACTGGATCTTAAGCAGAAATTATCAAACTAAAATCCATGACAAAACCTAAAAGGGGTTAGCATATAAATAAACTAGAGAAGATCAAACATGATTGGAGTAAGACAAATTATATTGTGAGTTCACTACAAGTCTCTCAAGTATTTATTACAATTTTCATAAATTATTTCCTGCTTAACGTTTACAACTTGAACATGAGTTCCCTTGCAAAATTAAACAAGCAATTACAGGTAGGTTTAGATCAAGGGGACAAATAACAAATTGATCAAAAAAACTGCACTCAAAAATATACAAATTGACTTAAAAGAAATTGATATAAATTGAGAGCAACAAATCACAAATTATGACGTTACTGTGATGTAACTCTAATTTTTGAGTGCCAAAATAATCAAAGGAATAAAATCAAAACTAGGGGCCACAAGTGACTCTACATGCCCCCTATTGCATGGTTAAATTTGCAAAAGGAGCTGAACCATAGGACCTGACAGTAGCTTCTGCATTTCCTCCACCATTTTGAATGCTAAAATATCATCCCAGGATGAGACTTCAGCATATTTGGGTAGCTGGGTAATCTGCATCAGTTTCTCCCTCTGTGTGACAGTTTCATTTTGTAGTTGGAAAAACTTGATCTCTAGTAGTCAGGAGCTAATCAGGCAGTTTCATTGTAAATTATTTAGTCTCACCATAAAAGTATCATAGAAGCATTCATAAAGTCAAAGGCCCTTCAGAGTGATTATGAGCATCCTGAGCACATTGGTGTCAGATGTGTGGGCATCTTCAGCACAGGTTTTCTGGTAAAAATGTGTAAACACTTCCCTAGCAATCCCATGTGAGTAGCATGATCCATGAACAAAGAGCAATACTCATCTACTTGCTGGAGTGTCATCTCCTCTGGGTCAGTGACTTTGGCTTACAACATTGTGATGATTTTGATCCATTTCATGACATCTTAGTAACATGTTAGAGTCTTGATGTTGTTTCTCCACATTAGGTCACCTGATGCTTAGAATAGAATGAGTGTAACATCCTCTACCAGGCATCCTTACTGCTTATCCTTTGTTACTGTATAACATTAGTCATAGTTTTGTGGGTAGGGATTTTCTTAACTAGATACTGCTTTAGCTTTTTTTTCTGTTAACACAATGTAACTAGAGTTAGCTGTTCACTATTTGGGTGACAAAGCCATACAGCAATCTCTCCAAAGATTAATAGTGGGCATCTGCCTGAAGCTGATCTCCACATCCAGTTTCACCACTCCTTTGATGATCCATTTTGTTGAGTTCCACCTCTCAGCTCAATGAGATAACATATGTGTACCCTATCCTAGCTCAGTGTATACTCAAGACAAAACACAATTCAACTTAGACTCTATTTTGTAAAAGTGTTTCATTTGTTCACAACCAGACTTGTTACTAGCTGCTTTATCAATATTATATGTAGCCATTACCAAAATATATTGGCTTAAATATATGCTTTAGTATTGAGCAGCTTCCTAACCTACATTTATTAATTAGTACATGTTGAGTCACTTTGTCAGTCATTTATTAGTCACTAATTTGGATCTGAAATAATAATAATATATTACCTAAGCTTTGGTCATCCAACCATTTTATGAATTAATTTAAGAAGTAATAAAATATAGGGTTCTATATATGCAGTTTCCTCAAAATGATCATTTTTTAATAACTTTTTACACTTTTCTATTGATTTTGATAAGAAAAAAGGCGTTTTTTAGAAATATTGGATTTTATGGCCAGGGGTAAAAAAAATATGGCCATACCTATATAAATGATTATTTAATTATACCCCTTTTTAAACTATGCATCAATATGTTTTAGAACAATTTTTTCCATTTTTTAGAAAACCTGCCTTTTCAGACATCCCAGAATGAAAAGATAAATTTGATTGTTTGAATGAATAGTTCAATCTTTTTAGTATTAATTTTATTATAATTATTTAAGGGAACCCATATAGAAAACTTTCATAATGATAAATTATATCTTTTATTTTACAACATTATTTTCTTTCAAATTTAAATAAATAAATATCATCAAACAAGTACTAAATATGATGCTCAAAATCATCAAAGATTCATCTAAAAAGATAATTAATAATAATGTATATTAATTAATATGTCTAAGTTTAGAAATGTAGAAATGGAATCCGTTCCATTCTGATAATTCTAAAGTTAAATTCATATTTATTCTTAGAAAAACAGCTGCAATACCGAAACCATAGTATCGCTTATTATTGGGAAGATATATAGAATTAGTTCAAATCATTAGTAAAAATATATAATATATGTATTTAATGTAGAGTTGCTCAGGGACTTTTGTTGATTTTGTTCATTAAAATTTATTTTGTATTTCTATGTCACTATGACGTCAGTATTTATTTTCGATCTCAGGTTGCTATTGCTAATTTGATGTACCCTTGATGGTGCTTATTATTGCTCAAATTGAATTTTGCGAGGGAAAAGAAATTGTTGATGTTAAACTACGTTGACATCTGATTATTGTAAACAAAGGCAGGTAATAGTTAAACATTTGTATAAAACCTGAGAGAAATGTAGCAATAGCTTAATAGATTTTATCTACTCTCAACTGCCATTTTTACCGTTGTATTTTCTATTTATTTATTATCTTTATGAAACTTATTGCTTAAGATTGGTGACAATTTGGGAGTGCTTTCACTAGCACAGGGCGACAAGTTGCTTCTGGGGGTCTGTTGATTACCCAGTCCGAATTGTGGACTCATTAAGTTATGTATACGGTTATGTATAAGGAAATAATAAATCTCTCTTTTGTAATTCAACACATACATGCACCTATAAAACCTAACACTGTGATGATACCATGCCATGGGCTAACATGAATATCTGGCAATTACAGATTATTTAATAGTGAGCTGAGAGATAACAATGAAAATGAGAGTTTGTATTTTCTGAAGTGAGATAGAAATTAATCAAGTGAGACAAATAGGGTAGCACCAGTCAATAGGTTAAGCACTTTACTTTTGGATGTTCTGCTTTGGCTGGAAGCCATAGGAATTGGTCATCTTGGATCTTACCTAAAGTAGTTTTGTTACTTGGATGAATTACCAATGTTACATCTATTACATCTATCAATTATAAATTCTATGTTATTCCTTTTTCTGGAATCATGGCTGTTCTGTAAATGCTATTCCAACCTTCTGCAGAGTCAATTAAGTTTCTAGTTAAGTTTCCCTACCAGCCAACAATTCTACATGGCAACTGTGACAGGACGCTGACGTGATAACTGTTTAATCTTGTTGTTTTCTTTCAATGGTTTGGTTGTGAGTTGGTTTTTCGTTTTGGTGCATATCAGCTGGGATAGTTGTTTCCCCTGATTGCTTTGAGACTTCAGAGAAAGTTACCTATTGATGTATTCATTAACTTCCTCACCCTTGAAGGATGGTGATGAAGCTTTTTGCGTTTCTTATTTGGCTGATGTCAACTGTTAAATTTCTTGTTTGTTTTACTTTTTACTAGTGCTTCTTTACATTGGATTTATTACCAAGTACTGCCATGTTTGTTTCTCCCTTTTTGGTCTGTTAATCACTGTTACCCCTTTTTATGTGCTTTTTGTTCATGTGTGTGTGGGAGTGCTCCCCACTGTCAGTTCTAGAAATTATTGTTTTGTTTTCTAAAAGTTTAATGGATTCTAATCGTACTGTTGTTTATTCTCCTACTTTTGGGACTTCTCCAGTTAGGAGTGTCCCCTGTGCAAGCGTTGGTAACCAGGACGTTACTCCTTGCACCATTGGATCGTTACTTACTTTTTCTCGACCTGTTTCTCCTACTCCAATTACCCAAAGGATGGATCAGAATGCCTCAACCCTCCCTTATAGTGATCCAAATGCAATGAGTCCAGCCTTTCATCAAAAATGCGTTGTATCTTGAACACCCAAAATGCTCCACCAATTCCCCTTCGTCCTCGCAGTTATGCTAGTGGTAATGAGCAGTCTACACCTCAGATTGATGTGCACCTTGTGGAGATTGAGCACTTGAAGGAAGCATTGTCAAAACAGGTAGCTCTTAGGATGGAGAGCGAACGTCAAGTAGAGTCTCTCCAGGCTGAAATTAACACCCAACATGTAGCCTATCAAAGAATGGAGTGCCAGATGCTTGAGTCAACTATTGTGCTAGAATTACAAATACATGAGTTGAAGGGTGCCGGCAACAACTCGCACCTCCAAGAGGAAATGATGAATATGTTACCCATGCTGTATTAAACGAAGCTTTGGATGAATTAGCCAAGAAGATCATAGGTCGAGTAGTTCATTTAGTGGGTGCTAATCAACCTCCTTCAGCTGTTCCTTTGTGTGAAGTGTCTTCTTCTATACCTTGTTCCACTCCTCCTTCACACAGTCAACCTACTTTCACTCAGGCAGCTCTTATGCAAGTATCCACTTTAACTACTGGAACCACTCCTCAAACAGGATCTGTCCAGTCATTACCTGATCCAGTGAGCACCGGTTGTCATTCCTGCATGCAAGGAACANAGCTATTGGTGGGCTTATTCAAGGATCACTACCAAGCGCCGCACATCAAACATCAGTACAAGGCATTATTGTGTGACATGTCTTTTAAATTCGGGGACGATATCTGCAATTATATCACCCAGGTTGAACGCCTGTTTTGTTTGAGTAGTCTTTCCAGAGAATATTCTAAGCACGATCTATTCCTTCATCGATCAGAAACCAGCTGGAAGTTCAATGCAATCCTGAGGATAGCCTCCACGAGATCATCCGCAAAGCCATTAGTGTGGTTTATATGCTCCAGAATTCTCAAAGCATCAATAACAATATCACTAATTTTTCTGGTATGTCTGGAACAAAGAGTTTTGAGCTTAGGAAGCCTGCCACTGTCAAGAAGGTGTTTGACTTATCATCAGTAAGGTGCTACACTTGTGGAGAAAAGGGGCATCTTAAATCTCAGTGCAAGGCGAAAGTGCAGCTTATTGCCAACAGCGAAGGTTTCATTATCGAAGAGCCGCAAACTACTGAAAACACCATATCATTGTGTGTTGACAATCTCGTCGATTTGGAGCCTGATCAACCAACTACATCTTCAGATTTAAATTAATTGGAGTGCCGCCTCCTATCAAACGTGCACAGCAGGTATTAGTCATTACTCAACTAATAAGGAAGAATTTAATACCTGTCAAGATGAATGGTAATATTTTTAACGCCACAGTAGATACTGGAGCCACAGCATCCATTATTAGTGACGAGTGTTGTAAAGAGTTATGTTTGAATTGAGATTCATTGAACCCCTCTGGTGCGAAGCTGATTGATGCTTCTGGAAACCCTCTTTCTCTGAAAGGAAAGTTAAAGGATGCCTCAATCAAAATGGAGCCTTTTGAAGTAGACCTATTGGTAATAGACACATCAAATCATTGTCTCCCATATGATCTCATCTTAGGAAATGATTTTTTGGAGCGCAACTCTTGCGTTATTGACTTCAAAAATAATATGATTTCTATTAAAGATCAAGAAGCAACGCAATTGGTTATGATCCCTGAGAAGGAAGTCATTTTTACCTTGGACGAACCCATATTTCTCAAACCCAAGCATTGGACTCGAGTCGCTGTATCTTCTGATGCTAGTATTAATGGGGACATCATGATCTCAGGGCATAGAGGCAAGTATATACGTGGAGTCTCTTTTTCACCAGATTTATGTAAAGTAACAAGAGGGAAGACATATGTCACTGTTCTCAATGGATCGACTTCTTCTGTTAAGATTGGAGTTTCCCAATTACAGTTAGTAGGAGTGCCAGTGAGAGTAGAAAATATCCCAGTCACTTGTTTACCGATATGTACCGCCATGCACGATCTAGAAGCTCCTGTAAGTCCAGTAAAAGTACCAACAGTCACTGAAAGTTCTCATCCGCACCTAAATCAAAGAGAGAGAAAGTCTTTGGTATCTTTGCTTTATAGTAAGCATGATGTGTTTAACTATGGTACAATTAGCATTGGTCAAGCATTAGGAGAGGAGCATGCGATTGAATTGAAACATGATTGACCAATTAGGTTACCAGTACGCTGTGTGCCAGAAAATTTGAAACCTGAATATGAGAAGATCTTGAGTGACCTGATCGAGAGTGGAATAATACAAGGAAGTAACAGCCCCTATGCTGCTCCCACTGTGTTTATTCGCCAAGGCGAGAAGTATCAGCTGTGCATCGATTTTCATAAGCTGAACGATATCACGATTAAGGACGCGTATCCCCTGCCAAGGATAGAAGATCTCCTTTATGATGCTAGTAAATATAAATTTTTCTCATGCCTAGACTTATGCAAAGCTTACTGGCAGGTACCCATGCGCCCTTCTGACATCTCAAAGACTGCCTTCATTACCCCTTATGGGTTATACGAATGGAAGTATATGGCCTTTGGCCTATGCAACGCGCCAGCTACATTCCAGCAGTATGTTACTAAAGTCCTTAAAGATGGTGTGAACTTTCTTGAGCCCGGCATCTCGGCGTATATAGACGACATTTTAGTTGCAAGTAACACTTTCGAAGAACATCTAGATAAGCTTGGTCGAACCTTGGACCTATTGCAAAAAGCCGGACTTAAAGTCAACAGAACGAAGTGCACGTTAGTTCAGACAAAGGTAATTTTTCTTGGCTGCATAGTCAAACCCGGAAAAATTTTGATAAAAAACAACGCTAAAGATTTCTTAGATAAGATCGAAGTGCCACAGACCCGCCAGGACGTTCAGCGATTAATGGGCTTCCTCAATTATTATGGGATGTTCATCCCAGACCTCGCCAATAAAACAAGAAATGATTTCGAATTTATTAAAAAAGTCTGTCGATTTCAAATGGACTTGGCAGGAACAAGAAGCTCTCAATGGAATAAAAACAGAACTCAAAAAGATACCATCCTTGAACACCCCTGATTATGCAAAAGATTTTATAATTGATTGTGATGCTAGTGCTGTTGCCATTAGCGGGATCCTGAGTCAGGACATAAATGGAGTCGAGAGTCCTGTTCAGTACTTCAGCAGAAAACTCAGAGCATCAGAGAAGAACTATGGCGCAACTAAGTGTGAGATGCTTGCATTAGTCGAATCCTTGAAGAAATTCCGCTATTTTATACTTGGCCGTAAATTCACTGTGTGAACCAACAACAGCGCTCTTGCTTGGTTAAAGAAATTCAGTGGCAATAAATCAAATATAGTTGCAAGATGGATTGAATACTTAAATGATTTCTCATTCACTATTAAACATCGCCCTGGCAAACTCCACTTGAATGCAGATTATTGGACGGCTCTGCTGAGCTATGAATGTGACCTTAAAAAACCAAATGGGGAAAAAGTTCCTTTTTCATTTATCCCCCATACCGAGTATCAGTTGATACCCGAAATCAATGCTGACCAAAATGGAAAACCTATTCTTACCATACTCATGAGAGAGGAAATTTTGGAAGAGGAAATATTTCGTTACCAACATTGTGATTGGATATTGGACCAGATAATGAAGAGGATGAGGGATCCGTATTTCCCTACATCCCCAGAAGTGAATCGCTATTTCCATCGCTATAACTGGCATGTGACTGATAATGGTCTGTTATATGCAAAGAGTAAGCACAACAATCAGCTCGCTATCCCTGAGTACTTCAAAAGGGATCTGGTGCATAGAGTTCACGAATGAGATCACCTCAGCATTCTCCAAACCGAGAAAACTTTCAACTCAAGATATGTCACCACCAGAATACACACTACTGTGACAGATGTTATCGATAAATGCGAAAAATGTCTATTAAACAACATCCACCACTTTCTGCAACAAAGAGCTGAAATGGAATCACGATCTGCGGAAAGCCCTAATGAGTTAGTGCATGTTGATTTAGAGCAACTATCAAAAGATGACGAGGGTTTTCAGTATCTACTTGTAATGGTGGACCACTTCACCAAGTTTGCCCGTATAGTTCCTTTAAGCAGTACAACTGCAGAGATGGTGGCTGAAAAAATCCTTAAAGAGTGGATCTTAAAATATGGGCCAATGCGCAAATTAGTTTCAGATAGAGGTCCGCAATTTGAAAGTAACCTTTTACACGCTTTGATGAATGAATTGGAAGTAATTCACGAATTAGCAACAGCTTACCATCATCAAGCAAATGGATTGGTAGAAAGGTTGAATTGAACCCTCATTAAATTGATTTGGGTAGCATTGTCCCAAGCCGCCTGTAAACAATGGAGACGAATTGTAGAATGTGTTGAGTATTTTTACAACACGTCAGTTCATACAACAACTGGTATTAGCCCCTTCAAAGCCATGTTCAGTAGAGAAGCCGCTACTTCCTTGGTGATGATGTTTCTGAAATATGCTGATAACAATGTGGAAAGCTATGTAAATAGATTAATTACTGACATGCAACAAATTCACTTGACAATTTGTCATAACACCAATCAGTCTAGCATTAGGCAAAAGAAAACCTTTAATAAAAAGTTGTACAGCAAGCCTCATAAGTGAGGTGATAAAGTTTTTGCTTATCTGCCTTGAATTACCACAGATAGTCATCAAGTACAGAAACTCGCAAACGATTGGCAAGGCCCCTTTACGATTGAAAAAGTGCTTGATCATAACACATATACCTTAAACAACGGTAAAATGGTACACTTTCAAAGGCTTAAAAGAGCTATAAAAGATATAGAACATGTGATAATAGATGATAATAACGAATTTACATTAGTAGACAACAGTGTTGATGTATACGAAAAATATGATAATTTAACTAGTTTTTCTGAGGATGAGTTTTCCAACATCGAGTACAACTGTGATAATGTTAATACTGAGAACTTAGAACCACGTACGCTCCCCCAGAGAAGGGCGAGAACTACTTATGATCCCAACATTTGGGATTTAAATCTTATAACTACATTTAGGAATGCAACCAGTAAATTGCAAATGAGAGTCGCCAGTTCCACCTGTCCGCCACCAAGTGAGAAGGAGGATGGAAGGTAGCCGACTTGAATGAGATGCCTCACCTAGGCGTGGGAGACACGTTTCTCCACTTGCTGAGGCCTGCGCAAGAAAAAGAGGACGTCAGGAAGGTGCTGAGGAGATTCTGATTCCGTGTGGGCGACACATTGCTCCACGACTTGGAGAGCAGACAGCATTTACCACGACGCCCTCCACATATCGCCCCTATGTGGAGAGACACATTTTCCCACGTGCGTGAGAGGAGCTGGCAACCCCCACTTTAAAAACTTATGATTTGAGAGTACCCTTTAGTGCTTTACAACTTGTAAATACCCCCATATGAGCGACTTGATAGCCAATTTGACCTCTTCCACAGCCACTTCCACTTTAAGATATCAGAAGACAGAAGAGAGAAGAAGAAGAATATCTAAAGTCCGCGATGAAACACTACACCCTTACTATATTACAACTAGAAAAGCCATAGCCATTATCTGTGATAATATATCAGAGGAGACTAAAGATCAACTCTGCTGTACATACAATGGACGCAACATGACTTTCTCTATCGACGTCATTCCTTTCGTCATAGATGCCTCCTGTCGCCCCAAAATTAACACAATCATTGCTTACAATTCCAGGATGATGGAAACTTTGAGTCATCTGTATTGGCGCAGCACAGTGCACATGTTTTCTGCCGATGATTTTAATATATACAATGTATGCCAGTTTTTGAATAGTGGTAAAACAATTGACAGCTTTGAGTGCATCAATATTGATTTTCAGAATCTTTTGTTCATCCACTTCCCACAATTCTACATGGCACACTATGCTGAGGNAAACATATCGTTCAACTATATATACACATTAAAATCTGAATCTTGTATGATTAATTATATTTGAAAAGAAATCTGCAATGCAGTTAATAAAGCGGCACCAATTAAGTACCACAAAGTAAAACTAAAAGTGCGCAAGTTTGCTATATCAAAGCCAATGATAGTGACATACATGAACTAGTAAGTATTAAAAGAAAATTGTTTGATCTCGCTCAAACAGAACCGACAACAACTAATTGGACAAATTTCGAAAAATCAAAGAGGATTATTAAACAATTAAGAAATAAAAAATCTGCCTTAAAACAAAAAAGGTTCTTCAATAAACTAAATAACACAAATGAAAAATGGCGATATATTCATAAAATTTTGGGAAAAAGTAAAGGAATTTCAACTGATGTTAATGAATTAAGTATTGAAAACCTACAACAGAAAAAACAAAAATAATAGACCACTTAAATACAACATTTAAGGAACTTGGCAACTTCAATTTTCCCCAATATAAGAGAAAGAATAATATTAATAAATTCTCAGGAAAAACATACTTTTCTTTTAGACTCATAAATGCAAATGAACTAGAAACCATAATAATTTCAAAGTTCTTTGAATGTTGAATTTAGATGATTTAGTATTTAAGTTTTGTCGGTTGCAGTAGTATTATTGGTGTTTCAGATAAAAGGCCTTTAGATTTTCCAAAAGAATTATGGACGTATCGCCATTTTTCTAATAAGTTTTGCAATTCCCAAATTATTTATAACTACTGGGGGATATACAAGGGAAACAAATATATATCTACCAAAAGTAATCACCATTTAAACGAATAACATAAGATAAGATATTCTTTATTCAGATAAATGTTAACAATTAAATAACTGATGATATATCTGAGGAGCGTCATCAAATATACACACATACAAACACATACAATAGGA
Source organism: Hofstenia miamia (assembly GCA_900660155.1). NCBI lineage: Eukaryota > Metazoa > Xenacoelomorpha > Acoela > Hofsteniidae > Hofstenia > Hofstenia miamia. The sequence continues at coordinate 1,770,776 of CABFPE010000042.1, forward strand.
TAAGGCTCTATATACAATAAATCTACCAGGCTAGGGATAAATTACTATCAGGATTTTAAGAACGAGATGTTGTATAATCATTATTGTAGAACTTGTATCCTAGCAATGCTTTATCAAAGATATACTTTTGCTTAATTAAAATATTAATGTACTTCTTAAAAGCTTGCAATTTTTCAATGTTCTTTATCTCTTTAGGTAATGAGTTTCAAGTTCGAATAGCGGTATTAATGAATGATCTTTTCAGGACCTTTCTTCCTTTCCTTATGCAGGTAAAGTGCTTTGATCTGGAACTCTGCTTATGAATAAATCCAGGCATTGAAATAGTATTATATGGTGGTAATTTCTTGATGAGCTTAAAAAATGTTAACATTGTGTTTAATATGATTAGCAATCTTGGGAAAAAGATAGACCTAGAAATATACTGCCTAGTTCTGGAAGAATTTATCTTTGAAACGTTTAGGGTCCATTTTAATTTTAATAAAAAAGATCAGTAAATAATATATTTACATAACAGGTGACTCATTATAAATAAATGGAAAAATTGTATTATTGCACAGGCTGGTAGTTGCTTTACTGTCATTGACATACCTCTTATACCTATTGCCAATTTTCGGACCATTGCATTAATGTGTGATTCAAAATTTACCTTCGAATTAAAAATTACTCCTAAATATTTGAAATTATCTATAGCTAAAATCTTGACATTATTTAGATTAAGGGTTAATTTTGAAACATCATAATTTGTCGTAGAGGTCTGCAAGATACAAAATTCTGTTTTACTTTCATTTTTGAGTAACTTATGCATGTTGAAATACATTGCCAATTTGTTGCAACTATGTGCTACAAATTCAATTGCTAAATGCATGGATTTATTTTGTTGAATATGCAGATATTATTGGCATTTTGAATAATTGCAATCCGAAAACACATCATTTACTTTAATTTTCTGCAATCCATGTTTTAAATAACTAGTTATCAAATTTTTGCTATTGTTAGAAAATCATATACAGGATAATTTTTTTATTAGTATGCTATGATCAATAGAATCAATAAATTTAGAAAGATCTAAGCAAGCAAGAACTACAAATTTATTTGTATCCAGTGATGATCTCCATTTGCACTTAATAGAGCATCAGTAGTTGAAATATGTTTACAAATTCCAAATCGAGTGTTTGAAAGTAAGTTGTTGGTTGTACCTATTGAGATAGACCTACTCCGATATTTGGTTATGTAATAATCACTCGATTACTTTGCTTATTAGTAATTGAAATTGGTCGATAATTTATGCATGAGACGGATCGTTTTTCTTAAAGATAGGAGTAATGTGAGCAATGTGAGTTTAAATAATCCAGAAAGTAATTACTTTTTATGCATTCATTAAATATATAATTTAGAGAACTTGCTATAATATCTGCAGTGATTTTAAGTGCCCAGGAAGGAATTATAGAAGGCCCACTTGATTTCTTAGCATTAAGCTTGAGAATTGCTTTTAAGGTTTCAATACTTGTTGAAAATGCAAAGCAAATTCAGGGATAAAGAAATTTGGTGGTTTACTTTCATACATAACGATTGGGCCCTTGAATTTTCCTAGATTAATAAAAGTCTTGTTTAATACGTTGGAGATTTCATAATCATCAGTAATTATTTTTCCGCATGAATTTCTAATAGCATCAATAGAGTTTGATTTAGATTTCTTACTATTAGTGATCTCATGAATTAGCTTCCATTTTGATTTTTGATTTAGCAGACAAGAGTATTCATTTCTAATGTATTTGTGATACGTCTTGCGGTTTGGAGACAGTTCTAGCGTTTTTATATTTTCAATACCATATACAGTAAATAAGAAGTATGCAATCACTGTTATTAATTTCATTTTAATGCGGATAATAAACAAAAAAATGTGATTGATTGAGATAAAGAACTACTTTTACTATGAATAGAAAGGGGATTGCAAAAGTAAATTAGTTTCATAGGTGTTAAGGATAGCAATGAAATAGATAACAGCAAATAGATAAATTTTAGAAGTGAACATTAATTGCAATTAAAGGTTATAGTAATTTTTCCTTAGTCTGGGCGTTTGCAAACAAAAATAAAGCATTATTTTACCCAGAACAGGTGGGCAGAGGGATATCACAGCAGGTAGTTAACAAATGGTGGTAGTGATCAAGGCGCAAAACTTCCAAAGGAAGTGTTATCTGTCAGTGGGGCTTTGAACTGCATTTTGTGACCAGATGAGGGCTTGAAAGACAAATTTTCTAATCCCATACTTTGAAAAGTAAATACTGTCTGGTTAAAAAAGGCGACTGTTTACCACTTTTGGGCCTAAACAAAACTGTGTGAATAGCTTAAAAACGGAGTATTTTAATTTTTCAGATAATTTAAGAATAATCTTGTTGACTTTTACTACTTCATTGTTGCCTTGAAGCAGTCTGTTGCAAAAAGGTGGGATTTTACTTAAAAAATCTTAGTGGAACTAAAAATGTGGTTGATTGCTATAAGATTAGAAAACTTAGCAGCGTAATTAGTTGGGTCCTTGAGGATGTCATTTCTTCCCATTTGTACAAGGACTGTTTAAATTTGTGTTTGTGGATGAAGTTCCAATGTCTCCTGTAGCTTGGATATGGTGGCACCAGGGTATGAGTGTACAGTGACCTCTTTGTTTCTAATTATGTTCTGTTATTTTCTTTGGGAGTTTCTTGTGTTGCACATGTGTTAAAGGTAGAGGATGGAGATGCGTGATCCCTAAGAAACGAGTGCAGCACGAATAACTCATTTCGACTGAGAGTCAGGAATGGCGCTACAAGTTTGCAGTGCTGATCATCTTTAGTGATGGTTGAGTCTGTGCGACTTTAAGTGCAGAGTGGATAGCACAATCAACTGTCTTGAGACATGACATCTTTAGGTAACAAACTCCAGGTTTGAATGGAGACATTGATGAAGGATTTCTTTAAAACGTTTTTCTTTTATGTAACAGTAGTAAGATACCAGGGCAATCCCGTGTCAATGGGACACCCATGACTTTTTGCCACATGGAAATAAAGCAATTCTATTGGACGCCTATCTAGCAATGAAATATTTTTGACGAAGCTTAATTAAACAAATTTTTTTTTTTGATAAATGTGCTCAGACAAAAGCAGGAATTTTTGATTTTTAGGATTTAGGCAAACTGATATTTTTGATGACAAATTTCACTTAAGGCATGTTTGTTGCAACAATGTTTAAACATGCAACACTCTGTATTAAGGAAAATAATTCTTAGATGTAAAAGCCAACACCTGGGTGTAACATTTGTATAGCCATATATTTCAACATGTATTAAAATTAATCAAAGATATAGTATTCAAGAGGTAAAAAACAACATTTTAACAATTGTGCATAAATTGTACTACATAATGTAAAAGCATACTTTATGCATATTTAATAAGTGTATGTGGAAAAACCCACATATGTGCTTAAGACAAGAAAAAATATAATTTATTCTACACTTTGCTTATAATGACCATATATATTGCACTATTTAATTTGTCTATTGTGTTAGTTTATCATCATTGTTGTTGAGGAACTGCAGGAGACAAATGCAATGTGTATTTGCACATTATGAATTTCACATGGTAAGTATCTAAATTAATGATTAATAAAAAGTCAAATGAGGTGATAGATCACAGTATAAAACACATGACAATTAAAAGTTTAAACAAATTCAATAAAAATGTGTATTAACAAACAAAGTCAGATAAACATCAGACAGTAAATTCACAGCAATTCCTTAAAATAAAATTGATTATGTTTTTAAAAGAAATATCAGTAAGGGTGCATTCACAAAGAAAGCTTGTGATATAGCACTTGTATTTTTAACACATGTCTTAAGATAGTTGAATTCACACAGAAAGCAAGTGATAAAGCCAATCTTGAGATTTAAACAAGAGGTAATAAAGGAGGGTATTCACACAGAGAGATTGTGATATCATGCTTGTAATTTAAACACATGTTTTAAGATAGTAGCATTCACATAGACAGCATGCACTTGCTATATTTTTTAACACATGTTTTAAGATACCTAAATTCACACAAAAACCGAGTGATAAAGCCAATCTTGAGATTTAAACAAGAGAAAATAAAGGAGGGTATTCACACAGAGAGATTGTGATATCGTGCTTGTAATTTAAACACATGTTTTAAGATAGTAGCATTCACACAGACATTGTGCACTTGCTATATTTTTTAACACATGTTTTAAGATAGCTAAATTCACACAGAAAGCAAGTGATAAAGCCAATCTTGAGATTTAAACAAGAGAAAATAAAGGAGGGTATTCACACAGAGAGATTGTGATATCACACTTGTAATTTAAACACATGTTTTAAGATAGTAGCATTCACACAGACAGCATGCACTTGCTATATTTTTTAAAACATGTTTTAAAATAGTTGAATTCACATAGAAAGTGAGCTTGTGCTTGCAATAGACTTCTAGCAATCTATTAATATGAGAATGTTCACACAGAATGTGAGCTTTTAATTGCTATTAGGAAAATATTCAATAATATTCTCTTAACATTGTTATATTTTATTGCATTTGAGCAAATCAAATTTTAATATGTAAACATTATTACAATTTAATNTTTAATAGATCTCCTTGATCTGAAATAGTTTGTGTAATAGGTTTGTATGTTTCTTGTAAGTTGCACTGACCTTCATTTTGTTGGTTAATGTAGTCATGTTTTTGTTGTAAAATCTTTTTTTCTTGCTTAATGACTTCATCTTCAAGATTTACTAGTTTTCTATATTCTTCATAATCCATTGTTATATAATTATTTTAGAAAAATTTTTTCATGCAAAGGAAAAAAGAAAATCTTTTTTCTGTGAAGGGGACATTCCCTTAAAGGACATGTTGTCCTTTTACTAATGCAATACAGGATATGTTGTCCCTTAACTCCTAAAATAAAGGACATTTGCTGTGTGTTCATTACAAAGTTTCATTAAATTTTTATGTGCTGTCTTCTTTTCTTTGTTCAAAAAAGAAAGTCATAATTAGACAAACTTTCAAAAAGGTCTGGATTAAATGAATTATCCTTAGCAATTGAATTTTTATCATGATTATCAACAGGAGTGTATAAAACCATGTGTGTGCAATTTTTCCTTATTTTCTTTGGAACATTGTAATATGATTCTGAAATATGTTATGATGATGACCATCAGTGAAATGATTTGCAATTTTATTCTGTGTCTTTTCTGGGGCATTTACAAGGTCATCAAAGATAACTATTTTTCTACCTGTTGCTGAATACTCATTAGTGTTTTTTAGAAATTCTTCTTTCCAAAACTCTATAACCTACTTGATTTGATATGCTTTTCATTATCTTAATTAGATTTTGTATTTTTTCTTGATGAAAATTTGGAGTATAGATGTATAATTTATCATAATATATAAGAGGTCTTAAAATCATATCCTTTAATAAATTAGTGTTTCCACATCCTGATTTTCACCATATAAGCATTTTAAAGTCTTCTGGTAAGAAATCTACTGGTGATTTGTCATGTTTCACTTTTGGAATATCATAATTAATAATCTTCATTATATAAGAAAAAAGACAATATTTTCTTTTTTCTTTTTATAGATGACAACTAATTTAACTTACTGTGTTAAAGAAAAAAGATTAACAGGTTCCATTNAACAAGAGGAAATAAAGGAGGGTATTCACAAAGAGAGATTGTGATATCACGCTTGTAATTTAAACACATGTTTTAAGATAGTAGCATTCACACAGACATTATGTGCTTGCTATATTTTTTAACACATGTTTTAAGATAGCTAAATTCACACAGAAAGCAAGTGATAAAGCCAATCTTGAGATTTAAACAAGAGAAAATAAAGGAGGGTATTCACACAGAGAGATTGTGATATCACACTTGTAATTTAAACACATGTTTTAAGATAGTAGCATTCACACAGACAGCATGCACTTGCTATATTTTTTAAAACATGTTTTAAAATAGTTGAATTCACATAGAAAGTGAGCTTGTGCTTGCAATAGACTTCTAGCAATCTATTAATATGAGAATGTTCACACAGAATGTGAGCTTTTAATTGCTATTAGGAAAATATTCAATAATATTCTCTTAACATTGTTATATTTTATTGCATTTGAGCAAATCAAATTTTAATATGTAAACATTATTACAATTTAATTGATCTTTATGTAAATAACTAACTGAAAATCATTTGATATACCTTAATGCAATTTATATTTTTTGAAATTCTAAATTACATGTGAATTAAAAAACTTTTTCCAATTTAGGCAGATTTTTAAGAATATAGAAATCAAAACATTTTTTATTAATAGCAGTTACTATAGTTCAACTAGTAAAATAAAAAATGTTGTGGACAAAACCTATTTTACAAATATGTTCAATAATACCATTTTTGTGATAATATTAAATAATAATTTGAAACTAAATACATTATACGTACTTTGTACAATTTTTTGGCATGAATTTAAATTATTGGGAGATGTTATTGTTAAAAAATATTTAGCATGTTTAAAATCAAATTTACAATCTTTTACAATTGCGCACTCAAATGCTTTCTGTGGGAATAGAACTATCTTTAAACATGTGTTAGAAAATATCACTCACACTAGGCTTTAATTGGGATTGTGATAAATCTTTCTGTCTAAATGCTCTCTCAGTAACTCAACTGTTTAAATCTCTGGTTTTAATACATTGCTAGAAAATATTGCAAGCTCTCTGTGTGAATACCCAAGATTTAAAGCTAGCACAAGATTGCTTTCTGTGTGAATGCCAAAAGCTTGCTCTAGCAAGCACAATCTTTCTGTGTGAATACACCCTAAAACTAACTAGAGATAATATTGTAAAAAATGTTAAGAATCAAAACAATATCTGAGATTTAATTATAAAAGTTTGAAATATTTTAGGGTAGTTCTTTCATCAATGCCAAGCATTAATAGTTATGTTTTTATGTGTTTATTTAATATTGCATGTAACGTCCATTTTAGGCCATTCTACAAATTACATTACATAGTTAAAAATATATATACCAAGGACAGAAACTAAACACACAAAGGAAAAAATCCCTATGCCAAGGGCAGAAACAAAACACATGAAAGAAAAAATTAATATACCAAGAGTAGAAACTAAACACATGTAGGAACAAATTAATATACCAAGGGAAGAAACTGAACATATGTAGGAAAAAATTAATATACCAAGAGCAGAAACTATAAACACGAAGGAAAAATTAATATACTAAGGGTAGAAACTAAACACACAAAGGAAAATATTATTATACCAAAGGATTGTTTGCATTAGCTTGCAGGAATTAAAATGTTGCTTGTCACCATAATTTTGTACTAATGGTGGAACTGGTGGCTGTACTTAAATTTCATTTGTAAAATTTTGTGATAAATTATTTATCACATTTATTGATTTTCCAGCTAAACTTGCTATGGAGATGAGGGGTTGCTTAGTGGGACAGATAAAAGATAAATACAAAACTAGTTACATTTTATTTAGAGGCTATCTATTATACAATACTCTAAACAGGGACCATGGTTAAGAGAGAGTTTTACACAATTGTCTTTACCCTACCTTCTAAGAGTGTGAAGTTGTAAAGTCTTTTGAAAATCCATCTGTGTAGAGCCTATCAATGTTTCATTTTAAAATTTCCCATGCTGTAAATGTATGTGGGAGATTTTCACCACACACTTTTTTCAACATTGATGTATCAACCCCATCAAAACTAAGTTCCCAGCACATGTCACAGGTACACTGTGCTTCTGAAGGTAGAAATCAGACATCAAAATCTTCTGGTTAGCAAGTGGTATGTCCTCATAATTTATGATTTTATCAATATTTTGTAATATGCACATCTGTTGTTCAAGAATTGTGAATTTTTGTAAAACATAATCAAAGCTAGATTTGAATAATGTGAATAAGTGTTTAAATTAGCAAAAAAATTTATACATTTATGAGATTTATTATAGGACTTTATATATTTCAAATTTAACCCCAACTCTATCTACTATGCAAAAAGAGTAATAATATTGTTTAAATGTATAATACATTTTTCCTCATATATATTTATGATATTTATAGAAAAGCTAATGCAATATTGATAAAGGGATTGGAATTCTTTTTGTTTACATAGTTCAGATAAAGGAGTGAATTTCCAACATGTATGTACAGGAGGAAAAAAATTAATTAACAGNCTGTAAATGTATGTGGGAGATTTTCACCACACACTTTTTTCAACATTGATGTATCAACCCCATCAAAACTAAGTTCCCAGCACATGTCACAGGTACACTGTGCTTCTGAAGGTAGAAATCAGACATCAAAATCTTCTGGTTAGCAAGTGGTATGTCCTCATAATTTATGATTTTATCAATATTTTGTAATATGCACATCTGTTGTTCAAGAATTGTGAATTTTTGTAAAACATAATCAAAGCTAGATTTGAATAATGTGAATAAGTGTTTAAATTAGCAAAAAAATTTATACATTTATGAGATTTATTATAGGACTTTATATATTTCAAATTTAACCCCAACTCTATCTACTATGCAAAAAGAGTAATAATATTGTTTAAATGTATAATACATTTTTCCTCATATATATTTATGATATTTATAGAAAAGCTAATGCAATATTGATAAAGGGATTGGAATTCTTTTTGTTTACATAGTTCAGATAAAGGAGTGAATTTCCAACATGTATGTACAGGAGGAAAAAAATTAATTAACAGCAAAAAACATCTTGTCAAATGGTGTTTATTAATGTGCATTCTGTATATTGTGTAGTCTTTTATACAAATAGTAAAGTTTATCTTTCAACTACATAATGGAATTTGTAGAATGGCTTAAAATGAATGTTTATGTGCAATATTAAATAAAACACATAAAAATAAAACCATTAATTCTTCAAAATATGAAGAAATCTCAATATACAATAAAGAATAGTCAAACTTAAGTGTATGTACATTATTCTTTCTTGTTTTTGAAAGTATATACCAATAATGTCATAAAATTTGCATTTTTTCTATGCCTATGACAAAAAGATATCTTCATTTTAGCACATTATTCAGTTTTTATAGTGATACAAGTGGTGATGGTTAAATTTATTTAATGATGTAAGTTACTTTTGCATTTGAAAAGTTAATATTACTAGCTTTGTTTCATATGATTACAAAATAATTTACAAATTTCACAATGTTTTTATGTGTTTAACATTTTTGCTAATAAAAATTTTTTGAAAATCAATTTTTAAAAGAGAATTATTTCTAATCACACATCAATCTGAAAGCATCATAGAGAAAATAAATCCAAAAAACAAAACTTAAAACATTACAAAATCTAAGGTCAATTTCTTCTATGCTATTTATTTCTATATTTAGAAAATGTTGTAAAGTGGTTTTAATACCTAATGTACAAAATGTAGTTTAAATCATTTAAGGATTGGTGTTTTTATAATCTCATAAACAATTACAAGAATATATAAATTAATTTAAGTTTTATGTACTATTTGTATGCTTAAATTTATTTTATATAGCTTTGATATTCATATTCAATTTAAAAATTTTGCTTCTTTTCACTTGAAGTTATATATTTTGAAGAATTACTTTAATGCTATTTTGCAAACTGTGTACAACTATGTTTTTTGTAATATTAATCAATTCATTCATTTTTGTGCAAATGTATTCTTTTTTGAAAATTTGTTAGTCTTTTTGTCACTAAAAGTGTTTTGTGAGTTCCATGACATCTAATTGCTTTGTTTTTGAAATGGCATTATATATTCATTAGTGATTATCAAAATTTACTCATTGACTGAAGAAAAATGTGAATCTTAATGCTTTCTCAATAATTATAAAGTTTTTATTTAAAAATTCATAAACTATTAAACAACTGCAAGTACTTCAACAATAATTGATTTGTAGAATGTCTTAAAATTTATATTTATATGTGATATTAAATGACAAACCCATTCATTCTTTAAAATAAAAAATAAAATCTGAATTTACAACAAAGATTAGTCATATCTATATGTATATATATTTTTCTTACTTGTTCTTGAAAGTTTATACTAATAACATCATGAAATTCTCATTTTGTTCAGTGACAAACCATATAAAGTGAAAAAAATGTAGAAAGTGGGAAAAACCATGTAAAAGTCTATAAATGTGTAAAAAAATTACAAACAATATAAAGTGAAAAAAATTTATAAAGTGGAAAACCCATGTAAAAGTCTATAAATGTGTAAAAAAGTGACTACAAATGTGAAATTCTCAGAAAAGGAATGTAAGTCATAAATGTGAAAAAATGTCAGAAAAGAAATATAAGTCACAAACATGGAAAAATTTTGGAAAAGAAATGTAAGTCACAAACATGGAAAAACTTTGGAAAAAAATGTAAGTCACAACTGTGAAAAAACATTGGGAAAGAAATGTAAGTCTAAAAACATTGAAGAGTCATAGGCCATGTAAAAAATTGTAATAATAGAGATTGTTTTCCAACTTGTGAAAAATTCTAGTTTTATATGATTTCAAAGTTTTATTTAATTGTTATAATTGTAAAGTGATTTCATGTTTGGTAGATAACAATCTTTATGATTAGATACATTTTGACATTTGAACAATAGAATATAGATAAAAACTATGTTGCCTTTTTCTATGAAATCATGTAACTTTCTACACAACCAGTATAATGGAATTTCACATTGCTGAAAAACTATCCTGAAAGATTTCCAACATTTTGGTAAGCTATTTTTATAATTATATCTTAGATATTGTTTTGATTCTAAATGCTTTTTTACAATATTATCCCTAGGTAGTTTTACAGATATTTCTTTGAAAAACATAATCAATTTTATTTTAATGAATTGCTGTGAATTTACTGTCCAATGTTATATTAATTATATACTTTTTCATAAATAGAAAAGTCATTTGTTTGTTAATACACATTTTTAATTGAATTTGTTTAAACTTTTAATTGTCATGTGTTTTATACTGTGATCTATCACCTCATTTGAGTTGTTTAATTATCAATTTATATTTTTACCATGTGAAATTCATAATGTGCAAATACACATTGTGCATGTTTCCTGCAGCATTCCCTCAACAACAATGATGATAAACTAACACAATAGACAAATTTAACAATGTGATATATATGGTCATTATAAGCAAAGTGTAGAATAAATTATATTTTTTCTTGTCTTAAGCACATATATGGGTTTTCCCACATACACTTATTAAATATTAGAAATTGCGGGTTTTTGCATAAAGTAGTTTTTGGTTTTTTCTGAAAAATTATTTTGCTTTATTGCCAAAATAAAGTGTTATGTTTTTAATGAGTATTATTATCTCTCTGATTCAAAAATTTGTTATTAAATTTTACTAAATAAAAGAAGTTAGTAAAGTAAACATGTAAACTAAATTGATGTGGTATTTTCCAATGTCATGTATGCTAATAAAAAGACAAGTATGTAAACTAAACAATGTAAGCTAAATTAATGTGTGATGTGATATTTCCAATGTCATGTACATTAATAAGAAAAAGTATGTAAGATAAACATATAACCTAAATTAATGTGTGATGTGATATTTTCAATGTCATTTATGTTCATAAAAAAAACAAGTATGTAAAATGAAACATATAAACTAAATTAATGTGTGATGTGATATTTCCAATGTCTTTTTTTGCAATATTATTTTTAGTTAGTTTTACAGATATTTCTTTTAAATGAATTGCTGTGAATTTGCTGTCTGATGTTAAATTAATTATATACTTTATCATAAATAGAAATGTTGTTTATTTGTTAATACACATTTTTAATTGAATTTGTGTAAACTTTTAATTGTCATGTGCTTTTAATAATGACTTGTTTATTAACCAGATACTACTGTGTGAAATTCATAATGTGTAAATACACATTGTCTATTTTTCCTACAGCTTTCCCAACCCAACAATGATGATAAACTAACACAATAGACGAATTTTTTTTCAATGTCATGCATGTTAATAAAATTATTTTCCAATGTCATGTATGTTAATAAAAAAGGCAAGTATGTAAACTAAACAATGTAAACTAAATTAATGTGTGATGTGGTATTTTCCAATGCCATGTATGCTAATAAAAAAACAAGCATGTAAACTAAATTAAGCCACATAAATAAGTGACTCAAATACATTAACAAAAAGCAAGTATGAAGTATTAAAGAAAATAAAACATGTAAGCTAAGTTAGTCCACTTAAATTAGCAAGTAAAAGAATATGTTACATTTTGAACAATAGATTGCAACAATTCTAATCTCATGTGATTTTTAAATTTTTATTTATGTTGTTCAAAAATGAATATGAATAAAAAAATTGGTTGCATTTTATAGAATAGACTGCAAACAAATGTGTTTTCCAACAAATATTACAACAAAAGAGAATATATTCCAATGATGTCAGAGATACACAGATGGCTAAAGTACACAATTACATCTTAGCCATGCCCACCAAGGTCAAAAGGTCAAATGAAATAAATTTTTTTATTAATTAAAATTGAATTTCTATTAAATTAAAACTTGATAAAAATAATAAGACTAGGTGTGAATGAGCTAATTAAGCTCATATTCATAAAGCAAATAGCCTTTAGGATTGTAAATTTTTTTTGCAAAAGAAATTTTTATTTACTATTTCACAACTGCAGATGTGTTTATCAAGAATTTAATTATAAAACAAGATATATTCATTCACTTGTAAGTTCTCTAATTGTACAGTTTACCCATTTTTCATTGTTTGAAGCCATCAAAAGCAAACATGCATTATTTAAAGTGCAAGGGAATGCCTTCAATAATGTTTATTACATCAAGGAATTGTTGATTTTAATCAATGAAAAACACTACATTCTTACAGTATGCCACTCAAAGGCAGTGTTTAACTCTCTCCCACCTCATATACAACAGGCTTTTAACTGGTATGAGTGGAACTTCCATCATATTGTGTTTACAGAATACAATCTTACAAGCTAACAAATGCTTCAATTTATAGATTCACTAAATTTATCAACATGGGAGACTCTACCAGTTGTATAAAAGACTATTACAGATTTGAACATTGAATAAAGACTCATGGAATATTTGATATTACTAGTAAATGTAAATTTAAGAAATTCATTGTAAGGTCTCTACCACAAAGTAAAATACAGAGCAAGTGATTTATTTTTTACTGCTTTTCTTAAAACCATTATTTATTTATTAGCTATATAAAGGAAAATGATATTTTTCAAATACATTAATGTAGAGTCGCTTGGGGATTTTTGTCGAATTTATTCTTTTTATTATATCTTTGTATTATTACATCACCATGACATATCGATTAATTTCGATCTTAGTTTGCTATCGTTAAATTGATGTCCCCTCGTTGGTGCTTTATTTTGCTCAAATTTAATTTTGCGAGGGAATTTAGAATTGATCATGTTAAACTACGTTGCTATCTAAAGTTGTAAACAAAGGCAGGTAATGATGACATTTTTGTATATAAACTGAGACAACTGTAGCGATCATTCAATAGACTTTGTCTACTCTTAACTGCCGTCTTTACCGTTGTATTTCTTATTTATTTATTATCTTAAATGAAACTTACTGCTTAAGTCGGCGACAATTCGGGAGTGCTTTCACTAGCACGGGGCGACACATTGCTTCTGGGGGTCTTTTGATTACCCAGTCCGAATTGTGGTTCATTAAGTTATGTATACGGTTATGCATAAGGAAATAATAAATCTCTCGTTCGTATTTCAACACGTACATGCACTTATAAAACCTTACACTGTGATGATACCATGCCGTTGGCTAGCACGAATATCTGGCAATTACAGATTATTTAATAGTGAGCTGAGAGATAACAATGAAAATGAGAGTTTGTATTTTTGAAGTGAGATAGAAATTAAGCAAGTGAGACAAATAGGGTAGCACCAGTCAATAGGTTAAGCACTTTACTTCTGGATGTTCTGCTTCGGCTGGAAGCCATAGGAATTGGTCATCTTGGTTCTTACCTAAAAGTAGTTCTGTTACTTGGATGAATTACCAATGTTACATCTATATGTTATAAATTCTGTGTTATTCCCTTCCCGGAATCGTGGCTGTTCTGTAAACGCTATTCAAACCTTTTGTGGAGTCAATTAAGTTTCTAGTTAAGTTTTCCTACCAGCCACCAATTCTACATGGTGACCGTGACAGGACGCTGACATGATAACTGTTTAATCTTGTTGTTTTCTTTCAATGGTTTGGTGGTGAGTTGGTTTTTGTTTTGGTACATATTATCGTTTTGAGACTTCATGGAAAGTCACCCATTGATGTATTCATTAACTTCCTCACCCTCGAAGGACGATGACGCCAATTCTGCGTTTCTTATTTGGCTGATGTCAACTGTTAAATCTCTTGTTTGTTTTATTTGTTACCAGTGCTTCTTACGTTGGATTTATTACCAAGTACTGCCGTATTCATTTCTTCCCTTTTTGGTCTGCTAATCACTGTTACCCCTTGTAAGTATTTTTGTTTCGTTCCTGTGTGCATGGGAGTGCTCCCATTGTCAGTTCTGAAAATTGTTGTTTTGTTCTTTACATTCCAATGGATTCTAGTTCAAGTCGTACTGTAATTTATTCTCCTACTTTTGGGACTCCTCCCGCTCGGAGTGTCCCCTGTGCAAGCGTTGGTAGCCCGGACGCTGCCCCTTGCACCGTTGGATCGTTGTTGAATTTCTGTCCTCTGACTTCTCCTACTGTTCAAAGAATGGATGATAGCCACAATGCATCTACTATCCCTTATAGCAACACCAA
>CABFPE010000042.1:1838743-1849573 GCA_900660155.1 Hofstenia miamia
TGGTTTACTTGTGGCTGATTCTGATCTCTGCATCATTTCATTTGTGTTTCTATAGCTGATCTAGGTGGCTTTCAAACCTCAGCTCAACAAAGTTCTTATGTGTTCCCTATCCTAACTCACTGTAGTTCTCAATGCAAATTGTAACTGACTTAAACTCAATTTGTACCATGTATTTAATTCACTTTGCAACCTTGCAATGTCACTAGCTGCTTAATAAATATTACTTTAGCCATTACTGAAAACTATTGGCTTTAATTAAGTTAATATAATTAAGTTACTTGATAACTTGCAGCTTCCTACCTTACATTTAAATAACATAATACATGCTCAGTCAATTTATTGGTCTATTATAGGTCACCCAAGTCTATCACATAAAATATGTATAACCTACATTAGGCTATCCAGCCCTTTTTTTTACCAATGTTGATTATTGATTACATGTAAATGATTGAATCAATAGCCAGCTAAACAGAGAAAAACTCCTATTTGTGCACCTAACGTAAATGCAGGTTCATGGTTTGGATCAAGGACCATCGAGTCGCTCCCAATATGTTTCCAAACCACTAATACTGCATCTACCATTTAGCTTGAGATTGTGTATAAATAACCAACCCAAAATAAAATCTAAGAATAAGATTTTTGAAGAATTTACTTCAACAAATTCCAAACTGATTTATGCTCTATTTATAGTTAACTTGAAAAGTACCTGCCATTTGAAATTCAAATTTAATTCATCTGCCAAAATGGCTGAAAATAATGGAAGCAAATTTCGCCCCTTTGTTTTGTCAAATTCAATGACAAGTACTAATTTGATATATTATTACTTGGTTGCATTTTACAAAGATAATTCTGATAATTGAAATTAAATTTTTTTGCTAAATAATCATAATTCAATCTTATTTTCAACTAATCATTTGTTCTTCTTTCTTCATTAGCAGCATTTTCTTTGGATTATGCTACACGCCCTCCTCAGCTTGCATTATTTTCAGCACTGCAAGCTCTCCATGGACTAACTCATCTGCTCTTTTAATTAGTATTTCTGCTTGGGAATCACTCCAGCTTGTTGTTGCGAATTCTGGTTGATTATTCATTTTTAGTACCGCCTCTTTCTCTGTTGTTACCATGCTATGATATCATAGGAACTTTGCTTCTTTGATATTTTCTGATATCATTGTTATTTCTCTAAGTTCATTTATTTTCTCTGAAAAGATATCATAGAATTTTTTGTATAGGTGGATTCCTTTAATTGCAATCATTAACATCATCTGCGCATCTGCTCTACTTGTGTGCACCAATTCCTCTCTTACTGTTGTGCTTGGGTAAAAGAACATAAACACTTTCCTAAGGCTCTTGTGTTCACCACATCTTTGTAAAAGAAGCTTATGTTTTCTCTCACTTCTTCTTCAGTTATCATTGTTGGATTGTTTTTATTCAGTCTCATCATCATTACTATCTCCACCCTCTTTGTGACGTCATAGAAGCGGTATTCTTTATCCTATAGATCCAACCACACCACGTCATTTACTCCTGAAAATAGCATGATCGCCTTAGTTGTGTATTTATCAATTTCTTCTCTCAGTTCCTTTATTTGTGTAGGAAAGTCTTGGTGATCTTTACATTTTTTGGTATCCTCCATCGTGGGAGCACCTTATGGATCAACACTGGTTTTGGTGAGGTGCATATCGGGATTTTTGTTCTTATCTGTTGTTCTATTTCTCTGTAATCCTGTGACATTGTCAGTGCTGTTGCCAGCCTGATCGTGGCTGGATAGTTCATTTTGCTTTCCTTTAGTGTCTCCCAAAATATCTGTGTTAGTAATCTTCTGCTAATTTTCATTTCAATGCTGTCATTTAGTTCTACTTTGGACGTGATGCATTCCACGTCCACTGCTAGTTGATTGTATGGTTTCAGCATCTCCTCCAATTCTATCTCTGTGAATGCTTCTGTGAACATCAATTGCATTGATGCTACTGTCTGTTCTTCCTTCTCATACTGGTAGTTTCTTGATCAAATTTTTTCTTTTTCCTTTGTTATTTTTATCTTGACTAAGAATCTTTCATCGCCTGTATCAATCCATTCCATCACTTGTTCAGAGTGGAGGCTCCCCATTTCTCTATGTTTATTCTATCTATTTGTTGTTGTGTTTTTGGTGATAGTATTAGTTGTGTCGACATTAAGAGTTCTTCATCTTCTAACATTTCTTTTTTGAGTTTTTTTCGTCGTCATTTCGCAAACTTCCACTGGTTCAGTTATTCCTCCCCTTTGCATCATTTCCGCACTCTTAATGATCTTTACAAACGTGCAGTGAGGGCTCTGTTTTTCATATCTTTTCATATCTGTTTCTAACATTTGCTGAATTTCTTTGTTCTTTATTATAGTTACAATTTCTTTTGTGTCTACAATTTTCAGTTTAATGATCTTCCTCATTGTTATCCAAGTTCTGTCTCAACTTGTCTTAATCATGTCTCAGATGTGGCGCCCCACATGTATTTTCTCATGGGTTCATCAAATACTGTTATCTCTTCCAGTGCCATACCTGTTCTATTCACCATATCCACTGTTGACATTCTGCCTAATGGGCTTTTGTTAATGATCAAGCTACTTATAAATTTTTCAACCTCCTGCATCAGTTTCTTGATTTTGTCTGGAGATGTCAACTTCTCAACATGCCCTTTTAATAGCCAATTCTTCATCTGCGTGTTCACTGGCGACAATGCTATCTCATAGCTCTTTGCTTTTGCTAGTTTGTGGCACCCTGCTCTGGAAATGGGCAGTCTCAATTCTGGGTCTTGCATTGTAAAGATTGCTAGGATCCATGCTGAGGTTCTAAACCTTATTTCTGGGGCATTCTTTCCTTCAAATATAATATTTTTAAAGTCCTTCGTCGAGTTTAAATCATATGCCCTGTTGATCTCTGACAGTGCCACATTGACCATTTTATGGTATTTCTTTGATGGAGCCTCAATGTGTATCTCTGGCCACTTTTCTTCTGTTTTCTTCTGTAACTTCATCTCATTCCATATTTCTTGTATTCTTTTTTGTGTTCTTGCCTTTGCGTGAGGCTACACTTGATAAATAGTGTGTTTGCCTTTTCCATGCCCTCTGCATGCGTTGTCATCTCTATCATTTTCACCTGTTTAAATAAATCAATGGAAGTACATGGATCCACCATTAATCTACAATAGGCTACCCAATAGTCAATCTGTAGGTCTAAATGAATTAATTCCGCGATTCTTGCTTCTGTTGTTATCTTCTCCCATAAGAACACATTCTCTACCTGTATCTCTAGTTCTCTAAGAAATGGTGGTAACTCCTTAACTGTTGTTCTTCTGATGATGACCACTCTTATGCCCTGTACTCTTGCCATTCTCAGAGTTCGTTCTAGCTGCTTTTCCAGATTTTTGTTATATTCTTTTTCCTTTAAGATGTGAATAATCGTGAGATTATCTTTGTCAATGTTGATTTCTGGTATTTTCGCAATTTGGTCTATATAGGCCATGATCGCTTGGGCTGTTTCCAATGTGAAATTGTCATCAAAGTTGACGTGAACCATGCTGTGCATATATGGCTGTTCCATCGTCTTCTCTAGTTCTCATTGGTAACTTATAATTGTATTGACCATCAGTCTTTTCTGCATGTTGAGTACTATTGGTAGATTACTGCCCTCTGTCTTTGCTATTTTTCGTATGTGGCTCTTAGTTTCCGGAGACAGTTTTTGATATGCATTAGTTCTCATTTTTGTCATTCCCATGAAATATGGGTGCAGGGTTTCACCATCTATTTTTGACATACTTTTCTCTCTATCTTTTGGACACACTGTTCTCTCAGATGTGCTATCAGAGGGGGCGTGTAGCTGTGTAATCTGTAATAGTCGACTGGTGCTCAGCTCACCATCAAGTGAGTCCATGCTGATCATTTCAACTGAGCTGCCCTTGAGTTGGCTCACAGTTGGCACTTTCAGCAATTGACCAGCTGTGGGTTCCATTAATACGTCAGCCTTGAATCACTTTTGTATATGCACAATTCTTTGCCCACTCTTATCTTCCTCTGCTTGAACTCCAATGGTCACACAGCCCTTGAATCAGCAGGGTGGACTGGAGGGAAGGTTATGCTGCTTTTCACCAGTTCTCTGCATGCCCTCGAATTGGCGGTGCAGATCTCTGGGATATTCACTGGTTCTCTGCTTGCTTCAAATCAGTGGTGCAGATCTCCAGTGGGAGAGGCATTGTGTCTTTTGGTCTCCCTGCCCTCAAGTCAGCCTTGGGGACTACTAGGACGCCTTCTCACTCTGCGCCTCTGATTAGTTGTGGGTTGGTTCTTGTCCCTTCTGTCTTCTGTTGGACGTCTGGTTTGAGACTGTCTTAGTATTCTTCTCCGTGGGTTTGATGTTGTAATCTCCTCGCATCTTCAGGTTTGGCACACTCTTTTTCGATTTTCCTAAATTCATACAATAAGTTTACATCCCATATTTCAGGGTCATATATATATTTATCTCTTGCTGCACGTCTTGGCAGCACTCTTCTCTGTATATCCTCATTGCTGATATTTGCTTTGAACTCTTTGCCAAAGCCTTCCTCCTGCAGACTATCTAAGTCATTCATATCATATATAACCTCATTATCATTAATCCGACATATTTTAAACTCAGCATTTTCATTTAATATTGATTCTTCAATATCTGCCATTGCCCATTTCAAGTTTTGAAAGTGCAATAATTGGTCATTATTTAACATGTACTTGTTTTTTGGTAATACTTGCGTTAGCTTATATGGACCTGACCATACCATTTTTAATTTTCAGACCTGGTTTGTATCAGTTAATTTCATGGATGTGAATGTGTAAACTGTGTCACCTAGTTTGTGCGTGTGACTGTAAATTTTTTTATTGTAGTTACGCTGTTGTCTCATGGCTGATTTCTTTGTGTTGTGGCACATTGTCTCATGTATTGCTGTTATCTGATTCCTTAGTTGATCCACATATTGGCTGTCTAACTTTCCACTATAGGCAAAGTACTGCATTGATAATGGCTTCACCACCTCTCTTCCAAACATGGCTTTGAATGGTGTTATTCCAGTTGTCAAATGTATGGACATATTATAGAAATACTTGATCATTTCAATTACCTCCCTCCATTTACAGCCTCCTACTCTTGAGGTTGTGACTCTGATCAATTTTATCAAAGTCCTATTCAGTCTCTCCACTACCCCATTTGCTTGTGGGTGATATGCTGTTGTGCTTTCACTTATGACTTCCAGTAGGCGTGCCATTTCCTGGAACAAGTTGCTCTCAAATTGTGGCCCCTTATTCACGATTATTGTCTCCATTGGCCTGAACTTCAGGATCCATTCTTTCATTACTATATCAGCAGTTGTTTCAGCCGTCATGTTCCTCATCAGGACTAGCTTCACATATTTGGTGAAGTTGTCCACCATCACCAAGAGGTACTGGTAGCCCTCCTCATCTTTCAACAACATTTCCAAATCTATATGTACAATCTCATTTGGTTTTGTCGCTATGATCTTTTCTAGCAGTGCCCTCTGTGTCAGAAAATGTTGTTTGTTGTGCAGGAGACAATCCGTACATTCGTTGATGATTTCTTATGTGACCTTTTGTATTGCTGTCATGAAAAATCTTGTGTTAAAAAGTGCTTTCCGTCTGTGTGATGCCCAAATGGTCCTTTTTGTGGATTTTCCTCACTAGTTCACATTTGAAGTATTCCTGTATTGCAATTCTATTGGTTTGTCCTTCCAAGTATCAGAGTCTCTTCTTATTCATTTTCCATTTGTACCTCTCATAGTAACTCACAGTTAACTTTGATAGTTTCACACTTGGTTCTTGTAGTTTTCTTATGATTTTGCTTAATATCACGTCATCCTTCTATTTCTCTACAATTTCAAATCCTGAAATTTCCTCTTTTATCGTGATTGGTAGCACTGCTTGTCCCTTCTTGTGTAGTAGAAATTGAAATTGTTTTTTCTCTCTGTCTTCCTTAGTCGCGTCTCTCTGATACTCAGGAAGCGCCATCCAAAAATCAGAAATTGGTTGCAGTGTTCCTCTTCAGTGTTGAATTGTGAAAGTAAATTCATTTAGGTACACAATCCATCTCGAGACTATTCCTGATTTATCACCTGAGAACTTGTTGAGCTATGCCAATCTGCTGTTATCAGTGCAAACTCTAAATTGTCGTCCTATCAGGAAGTGTCTAAAGTTTTTTATGCTCTCAATCAATGCCAACATTTCCAATTTTGCTGACCCATATTTCTCTTTGCTTGGTTTCAACTTGCGACTAAAGAATTGTATGGGTACTTCCTATCCATCTTGTATTTGTCCCAGTGTTGCTCCAATCACTACCTTGCTAGCATCACAGTCCAGTATAAATGTTTTGTTGTAGTTAGGCGTAATTAGTGATGACAATTTTGCTAACTCCTCTTTTATCTTATCAAGCTCCTCCTGCTCCTGCCATGTCCATATGAATGGCACCAATTTTCTCATCAGCCACGTCATCTTGGCGGTTTTTCCCGTGATGTTGGGGATAAATGTGCTGTAATAATTGAAGAAGCCCATTATCTTCTGGATGTCCTTCTTGTTGTTCGGCTTCTCTATTCTCCTGTTCATATCTCTTGCATTGTCTTTCATGCATATTCACCCTTTTTCAATGACTCATCCTAAGAATATGATTTTTTCCTTTAGGATGTCGCACTTGTTTCCATTGATTCTTAGGCCAGCTTTTTAAAGGATTGATAATGTTAATTCCAATTTCTGCAGGTGTTCCTTGATTGTGTTGCTCGTCATGATGATGTTGTCAATATATGCATTCACTCCATCCTCCATCTTGTGTTTTTTATTTTTCAGCACTTTCATTATGTATCTTTAAAATGTTGTGGGTGCATTGCAAAGACCAAACTCCATGTATATCCATTTTTATAGGCTGTAGGGAGTTATTAACGCCATTTTCTCTATGTTTTCCTCTTCCATTCTCACATGCCAATATGCTTTGCATAAGTCTATTGAGGTGAAGTACTTGTGTTTGCTCACTTTGTATAGCATGTCCTTTATCCTTGGCAGCTGGTATGAATCTTTTTCTGTTACCTCATTCAATTTCTGGAAGTCTATGCATAACCTGTGTTTGTTTCCCTGTTTCACAAATACTGTAGGTGCGACGTATGGGCTTTCATTGGGTCGTATTATTTTGTTATTGATCAATTCAGTGAGTATCCTGTTGTATTTGTCCTTCATCTGTTCCGGCAATCGCCTTACTGGTAGTTTTATTGGTTTGTTTGTTGTTGTAATGATCTTGTGTGTTTCGCCAATTGCTTGTCCCACACTATGCATCATCTATGTTTGTCTCCTTGCTTCATGAACACTGTTGGTTCCACATAGGGACTTTCACTGGGTTGGATTATTTTGTTGTCAATTAATTTGTTGAGTATTCTATTATATTCCTCCTTCATCTGCTCTGGTACTCCTCTCACTGGCAGCTATATTGGCTTGCTTGTTGTTGTGATGATTTTGTGTGTTTTGCCTATTGCTTGGCCCATGTTCATTTCTCCATAGTTAAATATTTTTTGTGTGTTTCTCTAGCACCTCTTGAAGTTGTTGCAATTGTGCTGTGCTCAGGTGTTGGTATTCCTCTTTAGCCAATTTGGGTATTTTTTTACTGATTTTCTTCTTTGGCTTTCGTCCCTCTGCCCTCAGGTTGCCAGTGGGGAATACTTGCTACATCAATGGTTTTCGTCCACTCACCCTCAAGTCAGCAGTGTGGAGTACCTTCTGTTTTCATTTGTAAGTCCTCGAGTCAAACATACAAACTACTCTGCTCATCAATGTCTTCCATTGCTCTTCAAATAACTTTGATACTAGATCTGACATACTGTCTGAATATTCGTACATTTGTTTTCTTCATGTTGATGTTCTGATTCATTTTGTTAAGTATTGGTACTTTTCCTCTGCCGTTTTTTATCGCACATACACTTGACAGCATCGACACTCTCTTTGAATTAATTCCTTTGTTGTTGTAAATCATTATATCTGCTGTTATCATATCTTCTGTTTTCACTCCCTGCATGCTCCATTGATTTGGTTGCAATTTTATATCTTCTTCCAACTGGAAGACTATCATTGACCGCTTTCCTTCTTGTTCTTTGATTTTGATTTCCTCTTCCCATACTTTGGTCATTCTGTCAGCATAATTTATTACACATCCATTTTTTGTCAGGAAATCGTCACCTAACATCACCTCATATGGCAGTAAATTGTTGTGGGTATCTATTACCACAAGTGTTTGCTCAAAGGTTGTGTTTGCTATTCTAATCTGTACTGCCTCAATCTTGCCTTTCATATCTATGTACTCTCCAGATGCATTAATTCGTCTTTTGTCTCATTTAAATCCCAATTTTGTAATGCACTCATCCATTGATGTCATTGCTCCCATATCAATCATTGCTTTTGTTAAAATCCCATTTATTGTTATTGTTATTGTATTAATGTTATCCAAATTCGTCATAATCATTATTGGTGCTTGGTTTTTTTGAGTCTGCACTCTGACTAGTTTTCTGATTCTTCCTCTGTTTGGGGATACTCTACTAATTCTGATTCAGATTCGATTACATCCTTGTTGTTGTAATACACTTCTTCCTCTCTGATCATGTTTATTTGTTTTCTGCACTCATCCTTCCTGTGCCCCTTTTGTCCACAAGCATAGCATTTTATGTCCTTTTCTCTTACCTTTTTGGATTTCCCATCCTTGTTTTTTGTGTTGATGAATTTTTCAGTTTTTTTCATTAGCTTTTCTTTATTCAATATTGCTTTTTCGTAGATGCGAACATTGTTTTCTGTATATCTACGGCTTTCCTGATCATATTTTCTAGTTTGTCATCTATGTTGCATTTGATTTCAAATTGTGTACAGATGTTCTCTGGCATACCTTTGCAAATATGAGAGAAAAGGTCGAACTTGGAATATGTGCTTTCTCTTGAACTGAGTGTCAGTAATCATTCTATTTGTTGGATATAATTTCAGATGTCATTGGCTTTTCTCATTTTTGTAGAATTTAGTATGATTTGATATTGGTTTATGAAGCTTTCATGTTTGTAGTAGTCTACGAAGTCTCTGATCAATAGTTTGTAGTTTTGTTTTGTGTCAACATCAAGGAGTAAGTAGTGTTGAGAAGCTGCCCCTGTTAAGTATAGTGGGAACCTTGCAGCTGCTGGCGTTTGGTTCACTTTCCTCTCTGCCATCGTAATCTCAAACATTTGCAGCCATTCCAAAAATGTCAGGTTGTAACTGTCCACTTTCCCATTAAATTTAGGCAGAGTTGCCTTACATGGTATTGTATCATTGTGGCTATTTTCTGGCAGCATTGAGTTCTTGTTCATTGGTTTCTTTTGTCTAGTTGTTTGTTCGCTACTGTGAGTTGACTTTTCACTTCTCTTTTTATCTTTTTGATAATTTTCCTTTTCTCTTCTTCCTCCTCTTCCTCCATTTCTCTGAAGTGTTTTTTAAAATTTGTGGGTGATGCTCATAAGCTCCTTTCCTCTCCTTGTTATATTGTTCTTTCATATTTTGCTGTCACTTTTAAATTTTCTCTTTCATTCTCGCGTATTTTTTTCAGTTTCCATCTCAGATCCTCTATCTCTTTCTTCTGATTTTCGTGATCTTCATCTTTGTCCAACTCTGTTGATCTGAGTATATCTTTGAGTTGTTTGCTCTCCTGACCCTGGATGTTGTTGGCAAGGATTAATTGCCTATTCACATCTTCCAACTGTTGGCATATCTTCTCCCATTTCTGGTTCTGTTCTTGAAAAGCTTTGTTTGACTGTGCCAGCTGGTTTGTTAATGCCTTGATATCTCTCTGGAAATTATCACTTTGATTATCCAAATGGTTGTCCATTTCAATCTTTAGTTTGCTTAGTGCATTCTCATTCTCTTGTTCCAGTGTTGACATCCTATCTATTAATTGTTGTATCTTGGCTCTCAGTATCATTTCCATTTCATTTGTTTGACATAAGATGTTTAGAACTTCATTGGATCCTGTTTCTGGGGACATGTGTAGGGTTTCCAGCTCTATGGGGGCTACATCTGTCTCTGAATGTGCTCTTTCTTGGGGTGGGGGTTGTTCTATTTGGGCCTTTCTTGGAGGTTCCTTTGTGTTTGGCATCTTTCATTACAAGTAGTAGTGGCTGGTAGTTCAGTGCGACTCATTGCAGTTCCCCTGCTCTACATTAGTTTGACTCCTTGCTGGCTGTGTATTGCATTTGCTTCCTTGCATGGCTTCTGCTATTCAGTTGATCTTGTTGTCTCTTGACTTTAAGTTCGTAGTTTGGATGTTGAACTGTTTGTTTTTCTTCTTCTTGTTCTTTAGCTGTCATGGTCGCCATGTATCATTCACTACCAAGCATTGATGTAGGTTAAATGATTCTCTTAAACTATTGTTTCACTTCAACTGTGGGTAGGGATGTACTCATGTTAGCTATTTATTATATATATTTCTGCTATCTTTCCTTAACTGAAACAACTGAATACTATTTAGGGACTCCGCCATCATAGCTCTGCTCCGTAAATGGTTTAACTGTGGCCTCTGGCCAACTCTGATCTCAGCATAGCCAATCTAGGTGGCTTTGAACCTCAGCTCAACAAAGTTCTTATGTGTTCCCTATCCTAACTCACTGTAGTTCTCAATGCAAATTGTAACTGACTTAAACTCAATTTGTACCATGTATTTAATTCACTTTGCAACCTTGCAATGTCACTAGCTGCTTAATAAATATTACTTTAGCCATTACCAAAAACTATTGGCATTAATTAAGTTAATATAATTAAGTTACTTGATAA
>CABFPE010000042.1:1862006-1887377 GCA_900660155.1 Hofstenia miamia
GGCTTCAGGCAGGAGCCCATGGAACAACTGAAGAGGAAACATCATACTGCCCAGTCACCTAAAAAGTAATGGTTAATACCCAAGTACTTAATTAACGTAACTAGTTAATAAGAAAGAGAAGTTTGATGGATCAACAAATGGGTAACACCTCACCGGCAGTTTACTAAGCATCCCNACAAGCTAGGTGGAGGATGTTACACGTGCCCATAGATATTTTCATTATAATTGTGTTGTTGTCTCATGAATTCCTGTGATTTGCTTCCTTAGTTGATTTATGTACTCATTATCCAAGCTTAGTGTAATTAGTGTATTGCATTGATAGAAGAATTGTTGCCTCTCTTCCAAATATTGCCTTAAATGGTGTGACCTGTGTTTTTCCATGTACTGACATGTTATAGTAGTATTCAACCATCTTGATGACTTCCCCACCTATTCTTGATTTTGCCACTCTGATCAATTTAATTAGTGTTCTATTTAGCCTCTCCACCACTCTGTTAGCCTGTGGGTGGTATGCTGTTGTCTGTTCACTTGCTATTTCCAGGAGCTTTGCCATTTCTTGAAAATGTCCTCTCTCAAATTGAGGGCTTTGTTCTTTTATATAATTTCCATCAGCCCAAGTTGTAGAATCCATTCTTTCAATACTATTTCTGCTGTGGTTTCCACTGACATATTCTTCATTGGGATCATCCTGGCATATTTTGTGAAATTATCCACCATTACCAATAGGTATTGGTAGCCTTCAGCATCCTTCAACAGCATTTCCAGATCTATGTGGACTATCTCATTTGGTTGTGTTGCAATTATTTTCTCCAATGGCGCCCTTTGTGATGGGAAGTGTTGTTTATTGTGTAATAAACACATTGTGCACTTATTAATTATGTCTTCTGTGACTTTCCTCACAGCTGTTGTTATGAATCTTGTGTTGAAGGTTTTTTCTATTTGTGTGATTCCCAAATGGCCCTTCTTGTGTATTTTCCTTATCAGTTCCCTTTTGAAGTCATCTGGTTTTGCTATTTTGTTGTTGCTGGCTTCAATGTATAACAATCTGTTCTTATTTATTTTCCACTTATAACACTCATAGTATCCTGCTGTAAGTTTCAATAGTGTTGTTCAGGGCTCACTAAATTTTCTTATTATTTCACTGAGGATTATGTCCTCTCTCTGTTTGTCCACTATTTCTTGTTCAGATATCTCTTCCCTCATCAGTATTGGTAGGACAGCCTGGCCTTTTTTCTCCATGTTAATTTCCAGCAATCCCTCATATTCAGTATCTGGCAGAAATTGAAATTGTTTCTTCTCTCCATCCAGTTTTGCTGCGTCTCTTTGATACTCAGGCAATGACGTCTGCATNTAGGAATGCGGATGGTCGGCTTTGTCGGGTCTTTGTGTAAGATTATTATTTAAATCTGTTGTTGCCTTAACACAGCATTTCGTACACTTCCAATATTTCGAAAAATTGCTTTTTTTATTTAAAGCAAATCTATGGTGATCTATAATTAATACATCGTTTCCTCTTAAAGATTTCTCAACATATACATTTTCATTCATTTTGATGCTAAAAAGAAAGCAATAATGAAATATTCTGATTGATTCTGATTGGCTATTGCATTACTTCTCTTTAATATGTTATTCAATGTAACATCCATTCTAAGTATTTTCATATTTGATGAGTTTTCCTTTTGATGTAATTTCATTTTCGATGTATTTTCCTTTCGATGTAATTTCTATAGACCGTTTCCATTTATGTGAAGTCCTGCATTCTCCAGTATTGTTAGCATTCTCTCTAATTTTTTCAGATGTTCTTGGATTGTGTAGCTGGTTACTATGATGTTGTCTATATATGCGTTGACTCCTTCCTCCATTCTATGTGTCTTANGTCCTCTCTCTGTTTGTCCACTATTTCTTGTTCAGATATCTCTTCCCTCATCAGTATTGGTAGGACAGCCTGGCCTTTTTTCTCCATGTTAATTTCCAGCAATCCCTCATATTCAGTATCTGGCAGAAATTGAAATTGTTTCTTCTCTCCATCCAGTTTTGCTGCGTCTCTTTGATACTCAGGCAATGACGTCTGCATTGTTATAAATATAGGGTGCCTTTCCTATTCTCAATTGAGAATGTAAATTCATTCAAATATTTGATCCATTGTGACACTATTCCAGATTTAGCCATGCTAATCTCTCTACCCATCAAGAAGTGTTGGAACTTCTTGATACTCTTGATCAATGCCAGCATTTCCATTTTGGTTGACCAGTAATTTTCCTCACTTGCTCTTAGCTTTCAACTAAAGAATTGAATAGGGACCTCTTTTCCATTTTTTATTTGTCCTAATGTGGCTTTGATTGCCACTTTACTTGCATCACAGTCCAGTATAAAATGTTTGTTGTAGTCCAGCATGTTGAGGGATGGTAATTTTGCCAGTTCTTCTTTGATGTTGTCCAACTCTTCCTGCCAGGACCAAATGAACAGTACTGATTTTCACATTAGTCTAGTCATTTTTGCCATTTTACCGGCTATGTTTGGAATGAAGGTGCTGTATTAATTGAAAAATCCCATTATCCTTTGTATATCTTTCTTGTTGTTAGGTTTTTCTATTTTTCAGATCATCTCTCTGGCATTATCCTTCATACATACCCTGCCTTTCTCAATTGTTCTTCCTAGAAATACTATTTTTCCTTTAAAATATTGCATTTGTTTCCATTGGCGTACAGAAATTACATTGAAAGGAAAACACATCGAAAAGGAAATTACATCGAAAGGAAAACACATCAAATATGAAAATACTTAGAATGGAAAATACATCAAATATGAAAATACTTAGAATGGAAAATACACTGAAAAGGGGGAATCTTTGAAATCTGCTTTGGAGTTGTAAAGTTAATTTTTCAACTCCTCAGCCATTTTTATTTTAATTTTTCAATGCCTCGGACTTTTTATTTTAATTTTTCAACGCCTAAGTTATATTTCCCAAATTTTTAATAATATATTATTACTTTTTTAATGATTTTATAGTCTTAGAAGCTGCCATACATAAAGATATGCTGCGTGCTATGAATTTCGTTAATTATGACAAGTTTTTGGTCTATATTGATTGTTTCTAAAACTTTTTATGTATTTTTTTGCATTTCCCTTCATTTTTTTCTTTTATTAATTTTTATTTTGTCCGCGGGTTGCTATTCTACAAGGTCGCATAAATTCAATACAGTACATGCCTTTCAACTTTTATCCATATATCCATCCTAGTGTGTGTCTTTGAAGAACCTTATTATGGTTTTTTATTGATGTATGCTTTGGCTTAAAACCAGCATCATTACATCATTAAAAGGTAAGCTTTGTTACTTCATTATTAAATTATCCAGGTGTTAACAGGAAAAACAAAAACGAACGTTTGTATGTCTAATGATGAATGCTATTTTTAGACTACATTTTCATCATCCTAAGGAACATACAGTTATATCTTATCTACTTAACACATTTTGAAACGCCTCGGGCATAGCCCTTAGCGAAAATCTAGTTATCCAAGTATTACCAGGAGCAACTTGGCTATGCGGAATCAAACACAATTATAAGCATTTTCCGTACTGGAAATCATATGGGAATTTATAGGTTAAAGATACTATTCCAAATATAGAGCAGTATAAATTATTTCAGTGATATTTGAACCCGCATCTTCTGTACATGCGCACAGATGTGTTTATCTTACACCACGAATCAGAAGGTAGATCTTGCACACCAGAAAGTGTCTAAAAGACAATGAATTCAATACTGCAAATACTAATCGCAAAAATTTATTGCGGTAAAAAAGAACTAAGTTAAGAGCATTCCGTAATTAAATATCTGATTATCGTAATCTATGCAGCACAGACAATATGCTAAATATATTGTGTGGATGTCATAAGAAACCCTATACTATTTATATTAAAATAAATGTGTTTTATATATATATTTGATATGTTTAGTTATTAGATATTAAACAAATGTATCTCACCAAAGCAATCAGTTTTGAACTGATCGGGTAGCACAAGGACTTCTGCAGATGCTGGTAATGGAGGCAATGTTTTTGCTTTAACATAATTAAGCACGTGAACAACGGAGTCTTTCAAAGTAACGTGAACAGATTCATTGGGCGCAAGCTGTAATATTAATCTTATATAACGTCTCCATATACATGTAAATTTGTGCGTGTATATATATATAATATATATATATATATATATATATATATATATAAAATTACCCTAATATTTTTTGAGACAGCTGATAATGAAAGACCCCTATGGGGTTATGTACAAAAAACTTGGTCCAAACTCGGAATTTTATATATATATTAAAATTCTCTCATTGAATGCAAATTGAAGCTTTCTGCATAAATGTGTTTCTATACAAAAATGTATAAAATTCTGTTAGATAGTTCCAAAATCCAAAAAAAACACAAACCAGTTGCATTGTATTGCAATAAACGCTAGACGCTTTTTGCAATGGGTTGTTGCGCATCGATGCAGTCATTGCTTTCCTGGCAATCTTTCCTTTAATAACGTCAGCCTCTTCATAGGAATGCGGATGGTCGGCTTTGTCGGGTCTTTGTGTAAGATTATTATTTAAATCTGTTGTTGCCTTAACACAGCATTTCGTACACTTCCAATATTTCGAAAAATTGCTTTTTTTATTTAAAGCAAATCTATGGTGATCTATAATTAATACATCGTTTCCTCTTAAAGATTTCTCAACATATACATTTTCATTCATTTTGATGCTAAAAAGAAAGCAATAATGAAATATTCTGATTGATTCTGATTGGCTATTGCATTACTTCTCTTTAATATGTTATTCAATGTAACATCCATTCTAAGTATTTTCATATTTGATGAGTTTTCCTTTTGATGTAATTTCATTTTCGATGTATTTTCCTTTCGATGTAATTTCTATAGACCGTTTCCATTTATGTGAAGTCCTGCATTCTCCAGTATTGTTAGCATTCTCTCTAATTTTTTCAGATGTTCTTGGATTGTGTAGCTGGTTACTATGATGTTGTCTATATATGCGTTGACTCCTTCCTCCATTCTATGTGTCTTACTTTTTAGCACCTTTGTGATGTATCTCAGGAAAGTCACTGGTGCATTGCATAGTCTGAACCCCATATATATCCACTCATATAGCCTGTATGGTGTTATGAATGCTGTTTTTCAATGTCATCTTCTTCCATCTTTACCTGCCAATAGGCTTTGAATAGTTTGTGAAAGTCTATGCATAGTTGATATTTATTCCCTTGTTTCACAAACACAGTTGGTGCTGCATATGGGCTTTTGCTTGGGTGGATTATCTTGTTGTTAATTAGTTCTTCTAATATGTGATTGTATTCATCTTTCATTTGTTCTGGCACTCTTCTAACTGGCCACTTGATAGGTTTGTCCGTTGCTGTGACTATTGTATGTTTTTCTCCCACTGCTTGTCCCATGCTTATTTCTCTGTAGTTGAATATACATTTGTGCTTTTCCAACAATTCCATGAGTTTCATGATTCCCTGTTCTTCCAGATGTGGGTAGTCTTCATTCTTTATCTCAGGTGTTCTGTATATGTCTTCTTCTTCTTCTGCTTTCATCCCTATGCCCTTGAGTCAGCCTTTGGGAGTACTTGTGACTTTTATGGTTTGTCCACTTCCCTTGAGTCGGCCATGTGGAGCACTATCTGCTTTTAGTTGCAAGCCCTTGAATCAACCATGCAAATTACTTGCTCCATCATCATCTCCAATTGCCTTCCA
Organism: Hofstenia miamia; assembly: GCA_900660155.1. NCBI lineage: Eukaryota > Metazoa > Xenacoelomorpha > Acoela > Hofsteniidae > Hofstenia > Hofstenia miamia. Next base: position 1,867,762 of record CABFPE010000042.1, read on the forward strand.
AATCAGCTTGATGTTGGATTTGATGTACTTTCCATATATCCTTATTTGGGATTTCTTTAGATTAACATTTTGGTTCGTCACATGAAGGATTGGTCTACATGCTTTTCTGTGCTTAACTGGGCAAACACTAGATGGCATTGATTAATGCCCTTGTTATCATATAGCATTATGTCCACTGTTATTGCTTCTTCCATTTCTATCATATGCATCTTCCATTGATGCAGTTGTAAATGGATGTCTTCCTGCAACTCAAATATAATCATTTTGTGTATCCCTTGTTCTTCTTCAATTTTCATTTCTTCCTCTCTCACCTTTATGGTTCTGTTCATATAGTTGATGAAACACCTATTTCTTGTCAAAAAATCGTTGCCCAGAATGACTTCATATGGCAAAAGGTTATTGTGTGTGTCCACCACCACCAATGACTGTTAGAATGTCATGTTAGCAATTCTCATCTCCACTGCATTTATCATTCCCTTTGTGTTGATATATTCTCCTGATGCATTAATTAATCATTTTTATTGCAGCTATTCAAGTCTTCATATTTGAAACCTAGCTTAGTAGCACATTTGCCCATGATTATTGATGTTGCTGCTCTGGTGTTGATTGTTGCCTTTGTCATTACTCCATTGTTCACTATCATAATTGTATTTATTGTATCAAGGTTGGTCAGGATCATTATCAATGCTCGGTTTTTATGAGTTGGCGCTCTGATTAGTTTTCCAACTCCTCATTGGTTGGCAATGTTTTGTCCATTTTGTCTTCTGTTCACAGTATGTCTTCTTCATCATGATATGCTTCCTTGTCTCTGATGACATTTATTTGTTTTGGGTAGTCGGGTTTTTTATGACCCTTTTGTCTGCAGCAATAGCACTTAACATCTTTTTGCCTCACCTTTCTTGTTTTTCCATCTTTCCCTTTAATTTTTATGATTTTCTCCATTTTTATATCATTGTAGGTTTTGCTTGGTGGACGTGGTTTGAGATTGGTTCTTCATGTTGGTGCCTCTCTGTGCCATGTGGCTTTCTCGTATATCCATGTTTTCAATGGTTGCCTGTATATCAACTGCCTTTCAGATCATTCTTTCTAGCTTATCATCTACATCACACTTTATTTCGAATTGTGTCCTTTGCAGATATGTGAGAATAGATCATATTTGGAATATCTGTTCTCCCTTGAGCTCAGCATTAACAGACATTTGACTTGTTGGATGTAGTTCCAGATGTCATCAGCTTTTTTCATTTTGGTTGCATTTAGGATTATTTGGTATTGATTTTTAAAACTCTCATTTTCATAGTAATCAGTGATTCATAATTTCTCTTTGTTTCTGTGTCCAACAACAGATAATGTTGGGAAGCTGCGCCTGTTAAATATAGTGGGAGTCTTGCTGCTGCTGCTTGCTGACTTAGTTTCCATTCTGCCATCATTAACTCAAACATCTGCAACCATTCAATGAATGTCAGGTTATAGCCATCTACCCTTCCATTGAACTTTGGTAGTGTTGCCTTACAAGGTATTGTGTTTTTGGTTGGTAGTTGTGGTAAAATTGAGTTTTTGTACTTAGGTTTATTGTGATTCTCTTGTAGTTGTGTGGTTACTGCTTTTGTAATCTAGTTTTTAGTTTTCTGTTTCTCAGCATCTGAGTCTTCATCTGATTCTTCATATATTACTTCCTTGCCAGCCAGAATGTGCGGTGCTTGCAATTCACTCTAATTCCTTGAATGAAATTCAATCTCATGGGTCCATATGTTCCCTCAACTTTCTTCTTCCATTAGCTGTAGCAATCTCAGTTTTTCCTTTAATTGCTCCCCTTCTCCACCTTGCAAATCATTGTCCTCTATTAACTGTCTGTTTGTTCTTTCCAGTTGTTGATATTTTTCCTGCCATTGTTGATTTTGTTCTAAGAATCTTTTGTTCAATTCAGATAGTTGGTGTGTGAGGATTTTGATCTCATTTTGGAATAATTCACTTTGGTAATCTAGTCACATTTCCATGCTTAGCTTGATTTTGCTTAGGATGACTTCATTTTGTCATTTCATCTTTTTGACTTTGCTTGTTAATTGCTCTAATTCATTCCTTAGAAGTGCTTCATTCTCTTGGCTTCTTCTTAGCATATTGATTATCTCTTGGGGGTTTGTCTCTGGGGGTGAATGTAGGGACTGTAGTTCTGTGTCAGGGGAGTGTGGTGATGATCACATTGTTCTAGGGGTTACTTCCCTAGGTACTGTTTTCTTTGGGCTGCCTTTCTTTCCTTTTGTCATATTTTTCTTTGGTTCATAGTGGTACTCCTTCTTGATCACAATTCCAGAAGTTGATATTTGTGTGTGTGTGTGCGTGAATGTCTCACGTGTATATAATATAATTTTACATTTTTAAGGAGTAATACAAATAAAAGTAGTGTTTACCAAAAGTTTATCTTGTTCATTGGAATAGCTGACGGTGTAGGGTGGGGTGAAAAGTGGGTGTCGGCAGTAGAGCACGGCGTGTATTGTTGGCTGCTGACGTNGGCTGCCTTTCTTTCCTTTTGTCATATTTTTCTTTGGTTCATAGTGGTACTCCTTCTTGATCACAATTCCAGAAGTTGAAGTGCATTGGTTTGGGTTTTAGGTAGCTCTCCTTGTTGACTAGTTTGGTTTTATTGTAGTTGTCCTGTTGCTTAGCTTCCACTCTCACTTGTAGATCTTGTTGCAGTGTGCGGATCATTCCACTGAATGTTTCTTTAGTAAAACAATTTCTTTTCTAGGTTATTGTTCTTGGCTGTCACAGTCGCCATGTGGCATCCTCTACCAGGCATCACTACTGTTTATACTCTGTTTTGTCTAACATTAGTTGTATCTTCAAATTTGAACTATCATATGCTAATATGGTGGCTGAAAATAATGGAAGCAACTTTGCCCCCTTGTTTTGTCAAAAGTATTGTCATTGACAGATACTAATCGGTTTCTTGGTTGCATAATACAAATTAATCTAACTGATCTAGTAATTTATAATATTGATAATCATAATTCTTCTTTGATCTTATTCTTTTTCTGAATTGACGTTTGCAGCTTAGTTACTTTGGATGATGCTACAGTCTTCCTCAAATTCAGTGAGGTTATCATAATTCTCAAATTCATTCAATTCACTATTAGGGTTGATGACAACATTATCAATATCCTTAACAGTTCTCTTTAGTTGTTGAAAGTGGGTGACTCTCCCATTATTTAATAAGTACATGTGGTGATCTAATACTTTAGTTAAAGTAAACAGACATTGCCCATTAGTGGCAAGCTTTCACATCTGGTTAGCATTGGTAATTTGGTGAGGAAAATAGGGGAAGACTTTGTCGCCCTATTTATAAGGCTCACCATATAATTTGCACTCAAAATTCGGTCATTGGCAGATTACAGATTGATATGTATTCCTACAGATCATAAGATGCACTTCTTGAAGTTTGTGCAACATGTGATTTTATAAAATTGTAATCAGGAAACGTAATAGAAAGAGGTGTACTTGCTTCACAAACAAACATTGCCTTAAAGGGGCTGACCTTTGTTGTGGAATGAACTGCAGTATTATAAAAATATTCCACTGCCTCAATAACTCGTTTCCAATTCTGACCTGCTGCTCAGGCAAGGGCAACTCAGATTAGCTTAATAACTGTGTGGTTGAGTCTTTCCACAACACCATTCAACTGCAGGTGATGTGCCATAGTAAATTTGTGAAGGATTTCAACTTGTTTAGTAAGGGTTTCCGTGAGATGGTTATCAAATTGGGGACCATGATAAGAGATTAGGTGTTCCATAGGCCCAAGCTTAAGAATCCACTCTTTTATGACTTTTCCTCCAGTAACCTTGGTGGTGGCTTTGTTAAGGGGGATGAGTCAGGCATACTTAGTAAAGTGATCAATGAGTACTAGAAGGTACTGGTATCCCTCATCATCATGGGACAGCTTCTCAATGTACATATGAATAACTTTGTTGGTACATTTGGTGGCACAGCTATGTAGCTCAGCTCATTGTTTTGGAAAATGTCTGGCTCCTTGAAGTAGGCAAGTAGTACACTTGTTGATTGTGTTTTGAATGGTGGCTCTAATGCCAATTGTGACATAACTTGCGTTAATGCCTAAATAGCCTTCTTCATGTATTTTACGAACTAAGTCTCTTTGGAAATACTCAAGGACTGCTAACCTGCTGTAACAAATCCCAGTGTAGAGTAAGCCAGCATCAGTTTGCTTCCAATTGTACCTCTGGAAGAAATGATTAGCAACTGGGCTAAGAATATAACTGGCATTCTTCAATTTCACAAGGATGTCACTCTGCACCTTGTCATGCTGTTGATGTTATAGAATTTCCTTACCTGGGAAGGCACTCTTACTCACTAAGTGGGATAAATCCAAAAGGCGTCTTCTCTCCTGGTGGTTTTCTAAGATTGTGCTTTTAACTGGGGAGAGCAGTCCAGTAATCTGCATTGATGTGAAGTCTCTGTGGACAATGCTGAATAGTGAAAATAAAATCATTTAGATACTTAATCCAATGGACTTGTCCCTGGAAAATTTCTTCAACCAAGCTAGTGCGGAATTGTCAGTTTGCAGAGAGAAGTCACTGCCAAGGATGAAAAAACGGAATTTCTTCAAACTTTCCACCAATGCTAGCATCTCAGATTTTGTGGTGCCATAGTTCTGCTCAGCTTTTGACTGAAATATTGGATCAGGCATTCAATACCATCAATAACTTGGCTGAGGAATCTGCTAATTGTGACCAAGCTGGCATTGCAGTCAATGATGAATTCTTTCAAATAGTCCAGAGTGTTAAGGCTGGGAATTTTCCTCAGTTCTGATTTGACGGCATTGAGCTCCTCTTACTCAGCCCATGTCCACTTAAACACCATGGTGCGCCATAGTAGATTAGAAATACGTTTTATTTGACCAGCTCTGATATAAACACACCATAGTAGTTCAGAAAACCCATAAGGCATCGAACATCCTTATGAGACCATGGAGTTTCAATCTTTTCCAAATGGTCTTTAGCGTCATTTCAATAACTCTTGCAAAAAGGTGATGCAAGGCTACAGAAGAGAACACTTGTTTCCACTAGTGTGTAGGCCAGATTTGTACAGAATACTGAGGGTTCTGCCAAGCCTTTCTAGATGTCCAATATGCCTTACATAAATTGAGGCAAGTGAACAATTTGTATCAACTGGCATCATATATAAGATATTCAATACAAGGAAGAGGATATGCGTCCTTTATCATGACATTGTTTAACTTCTGAAAGTCCACACAGATGTGGTACTTATCACCCTGCTTAATGAAAACAGTGGGCACTGCATAAAGACTATTGCTGCCCTGGATTATGCCACTTTCTATAAGATCACTTAAGATTCTTTTATATTTTTCCCAGAGGTTTTCCAGATCTTGCCTAACTAGAAGGCGGATGGGGCAAACATGCTTAGTTACAATTGTTCACCAACAGCCTGGCCAACACTGATTGAGCCATAATTAAAAACTTCATGGTGTTGTCAAAGCAAATGAGAGAGAGATTCACATTCTTGAGGACAGAGGGGGGTGTGTCCTCTCAATGACAGGAGGAATCTGGACTGCATTACTTGGTTCCACTAAATCTTGTATTGCTGTTAGAATGGGCAGACAAGCAGCAGCTTTCAACTCTAAGTGAACTGGAGTTGCAATAATTATCAATTTAGTAGGGTCTATTTTGACCAATGAAGTAGAGCTATTTAGCACAGTGATGCAAGTTTTGCCATTCAAGATGTGACAGAGATCTGGGGAGAAGTTAACTCCAGCAAAACACTTTGCTTTACACCTGAAGACCATGATATTGCCTATATACTGGGAGTCTGTTGTAACTGCTACACGTCACCAGTGTTGAGGCTTGATGAGTACTGGCTTGAGAAACTAGCAAAACATCCTGTTTGGGACGGGTGGTAAGTTCCTGCCTGTGTTCACTTTCACAGATGGAAATCATGTTGCTTCAATAATCAATAATGCAGGAATTCTGCTCAAGGAAGTCGTTGCCCAGGATTATATCATATGGCAGCAGCTAATTGCAATTATCAATAACAATCAAATCTACTAAGAACAATTCTTGAGGAATGCATAGTTCCAAATTTGGTACACAAACCTTTAGAGAGATTGTGTTCCTGGAAGCATCCAACAGGCGTGCAGTGGACAGAAATAATGTAGCATCTGCTACCAGGCTTCAACAGAGAGTTAATTATTCTTTTACATTATTATTTCCTGTTGGGTGTGAGTAGGGATGCACTGATATTAGTTCTTTACTCCGACATGAGATACATTGTTATTAACTTGTATAAATTTCAAGTAACCCAATACTATTTAGGTATGCTTTTGTCACAGTTCCTCTCCATGATTCTACTGTGGCCTCCAGCTGACTCTGATCTCTGAACCAATCCACATTTATGCACCTCTGTTGTTGATTGAGTAGCTCCAAGTCTCAGCTCAACAAAGAAATTTATGTGTTCCCTATCCTAACTCATTGCAGCTCTCAAGGCTGGATGTAAATGACTTAAACTCAATTTGTAATGTGTAATTTTGTACTTTGCAACCTGGCAATGTTACTAGCTGCTTAATAAATATTACTTCTGCCATTACCAAAAACTATTGGCTTGAATTAACATAGATATATAAAGTAAATAGTTAATTGCAGCTTCCTACTTTACATTTAGATAACACTACATGCATGGTCTATTTATCAGTCTATTTATAGATCACCTAATTAGACAATGTAATCTAGATATAACCTATGGTATGCTACCTAGCCTTATCTCTGATAGTAAATTAATTAATACATGCAAACAAATGAATCAATAGTCAGCTATTTGTACACCTAACGTAAATGCAAGATCAAGGACCCTCGAATTACTCCCAATGTGTGTCCAAGCCACTACTACTGCATCTAATGTTTAGCTCAACATGATTTATAAATAAGCAAACCAAATAAAATGTAAAGATAAGTTTTTTGAAGAATTTACTTCAACAGTTTACAAATTGATTCTCACTCTATTTATAGTTAAATTCAAAAAGTACCTGTCATTCAAAATTTGAATTTATTCATCTGCCAAAATGGCTAAAAATAAAGAAGCGTTTTTGCCCCATTTGTTTAGTCAAATTATTTGTTGACAAGTACTAATTTGCTATATTGTTTCTTAGTTGCATATTACAAACATTATGATGATAACTAAATTTGAATTGTTTATAATCAATAAATAATAATTTGATCTTAATTCTGACTAATCATCTAATCTTCTCTTCTTAGCAGCATTATGTCTTGGATTATGCTACATGTACTGCTTGTTCTCCTTGGACTAGTTCATCAGCTTTTCTAATTATTGTTTCCACATGGGGATTGCTCCAGCTTGTAGTCACAAATTTGGGTTGTTTTGTCATCTTGAGTACCACCTCTCTTTCTGTTGTTATGGTGCTATGATAGCATAAAAACATTGCCTCTTTGATGTTTTCTGAGATTGGTGTTATCTCTCTGAGTTCATTCATTTTGGCTGAAAATATGTCATAAAATTTCCTGTAGAGATGTATGCCCTTTATCACTATCATTAATGTCATTTGCACATCTGCTCTACTTGTATGCGCCATTTCTTCACATATTGTTGTGTTCAGATAGAAAAATGTGAAGACTTTCCTGAGGCTTCTTGTGTTTGCTACGTCTTTGTAGAAAAAACTTATGTTCTCTTTAATCTCTTCTTCTGTGATCATTGTTGGGTCGTTCTTGTTTAACCTCATCATTGTTACTATTTCCACACACTTAGTGACATTGTAGAATCAGTATTTTTTGTCTCACTGATCTAGCCAGACCACATCATTCACTCCCAAAAATAGCATTATTTCCTTCATTGTTTGTTTGTCTATTTCATCTTGTAATTCCTTTAGTTGCTCATTTATTGGTTTCCCTTGTGTATTTAGATGATAAGGAGTTATTGATCCTTCAACATATACTCTTTCTTTGTTGTTGGTATTGAGCATTATCTCTTTTGTTTTCTTGTAATCTTCTCTCTCAACTATTGCCTTTGCTCCTTCTTTGGTATTCACATAGGTCTTATATTCATGTAAGAAGGTTTTCCCTATTTTTACGTTTTTCAGTATTGTCCATCTTGGGAGTACCATTGGGATGGAGACTATCTCTGGTGGAGTACAAATGAGGATCTTAGGTTTTATCTGTTTTTCTATTTTTCTGTAGTCCTCTGATGTTGTTGGCGCCATTGCCAGTCCAATCATGGTTGGTTAATTCATTTTACTATCTTTCAATGTGTCCCAAAAAATTTATGCTAATCCACTTCTGGTCATTTTTATCTGAATTTTCTAGTTTATTTCTAGTTTCAAAGTGATGCATTCTACATTCACCACTAGCTGGTTACATGGTTTCAGCATTTCTTCTAGTTCTGTTTTCGTGAATGCTTCTGTGAACATAAGTTTCATTGATGAGACCATTTGCTCTTCTTTCACATACTGGTAGTTTCTGGAGTGAATTTCCTCCTACTCTTTTGTTATCTTTATCTCAACCAAATATCTTTCATCATCCATGGTGATTCATTCCATTGTGTGTTCTGGTGTGGAGGCTCCCATTTCTCTATATTTATTCTATCAATTTGTTGTTGGGTTTTCAGGGATAGGATTAGTTGTGTTGATGTTAATAGTTCCTCCTCCTCCAGAATTTCTTTCTCTTTCTTGGTCATCATCTATGTTTATCCTGTTGCTGTGCCTTCAATGATAGTATTAATTGTGTTGACATTAAATATTCTTCCTCCTCCAACATCTCTTTTTGTGTCTTGGTTGTCATTTCTCAGACTTCAACAGGTTCTGTTATACCTCCTCTCCGCATCATTTCTGCGCTCTTAATGATTTTTATGAACATGCAGCAAGGGCTCTCTTTTTCATATCTTTTCATGTCTTGTTCAAGCACTTGTTGTATGTTTTTGTCTTTCATCATTTTTGTGATCTCCTTGGTGTTGGAAATTTTTCTCTTTATGATCTTTTTGGTTGCTAAACAAGGTTCTGTTTGGACCTGGCTTGGCTGCATTTCTGATGTAGCACCCCAAATATATTTTCTTATGGGTTCATCAAATATTTTTATATCTTCTGGCCCAATTCCTGTTATGTTTGCCATGTCTGCTGTTGACATTCTTCCCATCAGACTCTTATTGACTATTTCCTGCTAATAAATTTCTCAATTTCTTGCATTGGCTTCTTTAGTTTGTCAAGGGATGTCAATTTCTCTATGTGTCCTTTGAGTAGCCAGTTTTTCTTTTGAGTGTTTATTGGGCACATTGCTATTTCATATTTCTTTGCCTTTGTTAGTTTGTGTTGGCCTGCTCTTGAGATTGGTAATTGTAATCCTTGCTCTTGTGTTGTGAATATTGTAGAATCAATCCGCTGTTAGTGTGTCACTTGTAGAAAAACTATTACTTTTCTTAGATAAAACAGTAAGTGGAGTTGGCAACTTTCCAATTCTCTCCTTGAAAATAAGTGTTTGGTTTATTAACTTAATTTAATATACAGGAGCCCTTTTAGCTACTTAACTCACTCCAACTTATTTAGATAAAGCAGAGATAATGGAAGACAGGATCGACACTCAAAGGTAGACATGCATATCCAGGAACACATATACCAGCTGCATCTTACAAATGGAGCCGCTGCTGTGAGGTAGAAACCAACAAAGGAATTGTTATGTGAATAGCAAACTCAGTGTGATGGGATTTGCAACTACTTTAGAATTTAGTGCATTGATTGTTTTTGTTATTATGAATTTGTGTAAGAAATGAAGTAATGCAACCAAGATGCTGGAATAGCTTATTATGAAGCCTTACATGTAATAACCCTACATATATAGAAATAAATAATAGCCCACGATACATGTAAACAATCAATGCCGCCTGCAGAAAAATATAAACAGAAGTCGGCCAGAGGTCTACAGTACGAAACAATGAGCAACTTGCTGTGACTATTAAATAAGCTATATGTAATAGAATATAAAGATACAATCTAAATAACCATCTAAATGTAAATACTATTAAATCACCAATCATCATGTAATGTAATAAATAACTGAAGTTCATCAATGAGAGAGTTAACATGTAAAACATAATAGCTGCAATCATAATAACAGGCAAGCAATGACAAGTAGGAAAGCTATAATGATAAAAAACTCCTACACCTATCTGTAACCTAAGAGCACACAAGGTAACTACAGCTGTCGCCCTCCCCGCTGTGGAATAGCTATTAGGAGGCTGCTCCAGCATACCTTTAACTGGATGTNATCCTATCATGTTTTTACATTTTAATCATTATAATCATTATAAATATTTTTAGTCTTTGTTTCATTCATCCTTTCCTCTCATCTTGACCACACATGATAGTTTTGATGGATTATGTCACACTCCCACTCCAGCATAGCTAATTAAGGATGACCACTCATTCTCCATGTACCATTTCTGCTGACTTCTTGATTATCTTGTTTGCTTCTTTCATCTCCCAGCTAGTTTTTTCATACGACTCTTCCTTAGTGATTTTTAACATGACGTCTTTTTCTGTAGTTAACATCTTTTTGTGTCCTAGAAACGATGGGTTCTTCAGAGATTTCACTATTGTGCACATGCTGCATAGCTCCTTTAATTTCTCATTGAATATTTTATAATGTTTTCTGTAGAGTTTCATTCCTTTTATTGCTATCATTAGCGTCATAATTGCGTCGATTCTACTTGTATGTGCTAGATCTGGGTGAATCATGGTGTTCAGATAGAAGAATTTGTAAGTTGATCTTAATGATTTCAATATTGACGCCTCGTCATAGAACACACTTATATTTTCTAAAACCTCTTCTTTGCTGATGTTTTCTGGTTCGTTTTTTCCCATTCTTACAATGTAATGATTTCCACTCTTTGCATTATGTCATAATACCCATACTGTGAGCTCCAGAGTTCTCCCCATACGATGTCGTTGATTCCTGAAAACAATATTACTGTTTGTGTGGATCTTTTTTCAATTTCATTGCGGACTTCTTGATCTGCTTACATATCAGTTCTCCTTCCTTGTACAAATCATATGGCATTACTTGTCCTTCTATGAAAATTCTCTCTTTGTTATCGTTCTTTAGTAGGAGTTCCTTCAACTTTTTATAATGCTCATCATTAACAATCTTTTCTGCTGCTTGTCTATTGTTAACATACGTATTTTCTTCATGCCACATCACTTTGACTGCCTTTTTATCTTTTAGTCGCCAAGTCAGTAGCAACATTGGTATGAAAATTGTTGGTGGCAGTGTACATTTCAAAATTGTTGTCATCATTTTCTCTTCAATAGCCTCATATGTACCTTGCATCTCTGCTGTTGTAGCCATCCCAAATGTTGCAGGATAGTTATTATTGGATTTCTTAATGTTCTCCCAAAAAATGTCCATTAATCCATTTTTCATCAAACTCTGCGCAGTTTTGGGTTTTATTACTATCTTTGAGGTAATACACTTGATATCCACTGCAATTTGGTTTTGAGGTTCCAATAATTCATCAATTTCTTGTCTTGTAAACGCCCCAGTGCACAGTACTTTAATTAATGATTTGGTCTTGCATTCATAAACCTCGCCAAATATTCTCTGTACTATGTTGTTTTTCCATTCTCTTCAGACCGTAATTTCTACCAATAACTTCTCATCATCAGTATCAACCCATGAGAGCTCACTGGGTTCTTGTTCACCCCATTTTTCTAAGTTAACTTTATCAATCACTCTTTGAGTGTTGGGGGTCAGAGTGATATCAGTAGATTGCAACAACTTTTCTTCCATTAGCATCTCCTCCTTGCTTTTGCTCACCATTTCAATGATTTCAATAGGACAATTTTCCTTCTTTTCACATTGTCTCAGATCGCTTAATAATTTTGGTGTACGCACACTGGGGATAGTTCTTCAAATATTTTCTTATTTCTTTTGTAATCAAGTTATGTACTCTCTTTTCTTTCACCGCTTTTATTGTTTGTAGCATTTGTGCATGCTCTCTTCTTATTAGGTTGCGCGTAGTGAGCTATGGTTGACATTTGAGTGCTCTCAGTTTTGTATTAGAAGTTGCACCCCACATGTACTTTTTGGTTTTGTCTGTTAGTATTTACACTTTGCTTGGANAGTGTACATTTCAAAATTGTTGTCATCATTTTCTCTTCAATAGCCTCATATGTACCTTGCATCTCTGCTGTTGTAGCCATCCCAAATGTTGCAGGATAGTTATTATTGGATTTCTTAATGTTCTCCCAAAAAATGTCCATTAATCCATTTTTCATCAAACTCTGCGCAGTTTTGGGTTTTATTACTATCTTTGAGGTAATACACTTGATATCCACTGCAATTTGGTTTTGAGGTTCCAATAATTCATCAATTTCTTGTCTTGTAAACGCCCCAGTGCACAGTACTTTAATTAATGATTTGGTCTTGCATTCATAAACCTCGCCAAATATTCTCTGTACTATGTTGTTTTTCCATTCTCTTCAGACCGTAATTTCTACCAATAACTTCTCATCATCAGTATCAACCCATGAGAGCTCACTGGGTTCTTGTTCACCCCATTTTTCTAAGTTAACTTTATCAATCACTCTTTGAGTGTTGGGGGTCAGAGTGATATCAGTAGATTGCAACAACTTTTCTTCCATTAGCATCTCCTCCTTGCTTTTGCTCACCATTTCAATGATTTCAATAGGACAATTTTCCTTCTTTTCACATTGTCTCAGATCGCTTAATAATTTTGGTGTACGCACACTGGGGATAGTTCTTCAAATATTTTCTTATTTCTTTTGTAATCAAGTTATGTACTCTCTTTTCTTTCACCGCTTTTATTGTTTGTAGCATTTGTGCATGCTCTCTTCTTATTAGGTTGCGCGTAGTGAGCTATGGTTGACATTTGAGTGCTCTCAGTTTTGTATTAGAAGTTGCACCCCACATGTACTTTTTGGTTTTGTCTGTTAGTATTTACACTTTGCTTGGACAAATACCTGTCTTGTTTGCGAGCTCTATTACACTAGGTCTTCCCAATGTGTGCTGTTGCATCAATAATCTCGTGAAGTGTTTTTTGAATCTCTGTTGTACTTTCTTTGTGGGGGATAGTGGTAATATCTCAACATTTTGTAGCAACCATTGTTTGATGTTTGTGGGAATTGGTGCAACTGCTATTTCATATTTCTTCTGTCGAGCTATTTGTTGTTGCTCCTTCCTCATCATAGGCAGTACTATTTTGTTGTTGTATGTCAGTGCAATCACTAGTACCCANTTCCATTAGCATCTCCTCCTTGCTTTTGCTCACCATTTCAATGATTTCAATAGGACAATTTTCCTTCTTTTCACATTGTCTCAGATCGCTTAATAATTTTGGTGTACGCACACTGGGGATAGTTCTTCAAATATTTTCTTATTTCTTTTGTAATCAAGTTATGTACTCTCTTTTCTTTCACCGCTTTTATTGTTTGTAGCATTTGTGCATGCTCTCTTCTTATTAGGTTGCGCGTAGTGAGCTATGGTTGACATTTGAGTGCTCTCAGTTTTGTATTAGAAGTTGCACCCCACATGTACTTTTTGGTTTTGTCTGTTAGTATTTACACTTTGCTTGGACAAATACCTGTCTTGTTTGCGAGCTCTATTACACTAGGTCTTCCCAATGTGTGCTGTTGCATCAATAATCTCGTGAAGTGTTTTTTGAATCTCTGTTGTACTTTCTTTGTGGGGGATAGTGGTAATATCTCAACATTTTGTAGCAACCATTGTTTGATGTTTGTGGGAATTGGTGCAACTGCTATTTCATATTTCTTCTGTCGAGCTATTTGTTGTTGCTCCTTCCTCATCATAGGCAGTACTATTTTGTTGTTGTATGTCAGTGCAATCACTAGTACCCACATTGCTGTTCTCTCTCTAATTTCTGGTGTGTTGATCTCTTCAAACATTTGTGTCTTAAAATTTCGTTTGGCTTCCATTTCATATGCCCATCTAACTTCATATAATATAGCTTCTGTGCTTTTGTGGTATTTCTTTGTTGGCGATCTTATGTTGATCATCAGCGATTCTTCATGGGTTGGTTTATCTGCTTTGATTTCTGACCATACCATTGCTATTTTCTCTAGATGTTCAGGAGTTTGGTTTAGACTACACTTTAGGAATATGTTTCCAGTTTCCTCCAAATTCTTGGTTATTCCTAACAACTCCATCATCTGTGTTTGATAGCACATATCTATCACGATTTTTGGTTCTACCATAATTCTTTCCACCAGGGCCATTTCATTGATTTGGAGATCCACCTTTATAAGCTCTGATATTTTAAGTGCTCCACTATTCAATGTAAATAGGTTATCCAGTTTAATTTCCATTTCCTTTATACCTTTAGGCAGTTCATCTTCTTTCTGTGTAACAACTATTATTACTCTCATTTTATTTTTCTTGGCTATTTTTAGAGTTTCTTCTATATTAGACTGAAGCCTCTTCGATGCTATTTCAGTATCTTTTACAAAGTATACTATCATGAGATGCTTTTTGTCCAAGTTTACTTGTTTGCATTCAGATATAATCCTTTCTCTGTTTTTCATTAGCTTCTGCACATCTTTCATAGTGAACTGTTCGTCGAACATAATGTGGACTGTGCTTTTAAAATACGGTCTATTGAATTGCTCTTTCATGTCTCCTGTGTATGCTATTATTGTGTTGCATATAGGACGGTTCTTCTTGTCAATCACTATTGATTGCATAGCTTTCATTCTCTTTGGTGGACGTGTTGTATCTCATTTTCCTATTTGCTATAAAATAGGGGTGAATTCATTATTTCCCTATTTTTGTTATGCGACTTTCCCTTTCTTCAGATCACAATGATTTTGTTGTAGTTGATGTTTGCAGGTATGAAAATATTCCTGAGCTCGTTGTCATGGGGAGTGAACTCATTGACAGTATTTGCAATGTATCCATATCTGAGTCATCACTTATCAGCTGCGTTTCCCAACTTTCCATAGCTACTGATGGTGTTTCCTCACTGCCCTTTAATTGGCTTTGAGTACTTGTAGATGCTATTTCCTCTTTGCCCTTTAATTGGCATTGAGTACTACTGGATGTCAAAGGGGAGTGTGCATAATTTGGTATTTCCAACCTCACGCCCTTTAATTGGCGATCAGTATCTTGTCGATGGCCCTCATTTACCTGCCTGCCCGTTATTTGACATTTGGTAGAGGGTGATTTCTCCTTTATTGTCTCCATCCTCATACCCTTTATTCAGTAATCAGATTGAGGAGACCTCCTTCTTATTCTTCTTCTTTTGTTTGTTGATGTCATATGCTCCGTCGTCATACCCTTTAATTGGTAATCNTATTACTCTCGTTTTATTTTTCTTGGCTATTTTTAGAGTTTCTTCTATATTAGACTGAAGCCTCTTTGATGCCATTTCGGTATCTTTTACAAAATATACTATCGTTAGATGCTTTTTGTCCAAGTTTACTTGTTCACATTCAGATATATTCCTTTCTCTATTTTTTGTTAGCTTCTGCATGCCTTTCATAGTGAACTGTTCATCGAATATAATGTGGACTGTGCTTTTAAAATACGGTCTATTGAATTGCTCTTTCATGTCCCCTGTGTATGCTATTATTGTGTTGCATGTGGGATGGTTCTTTTTGTCAATCACTATCGGAATTGCATAGCTTTCATTTTCTTTGGTGGACGTGCTACTTCTTATCAATCTTTTGGTTTCCGGCGACAAATTATTGTATGAGTTATATCTCATCTTCCTGTTTGCTATAAAATAGGGGTGAATTCGTTCTTTCTCTATTTTTGTCATGTGACTCTCTCTTTCTTCTGATCGCGATGATTTCATTGTAGTTGATGTTTGCCGGTATGAAAATATTCCTGAGCTTGTTGTCGTGGGGAGTGAACTTGTTGATGGTATCTGCAATGTATCCATATCTGAGTCATCACTTATTGGCTGCATTCCCCAACTTTCCATAGCTACTGATTTTGTTTCCTTGCTGCCCTTTAATTGGCTTTGAGTACTTGTAGATGCTATTTCCTCTTTGCCCTTTAATTGGCATTGAGTACTGCTGGATGTTGAAGGGGAGTGTGCATAATTTGGTATTTCCAACCTCACGCCCTTTAATTGGCGATCAGTATCTTGTTGATGGCCCTCATTTACCAGCCTGCCTGTTATTTGACATTTTGTAGAGGGTGATTTCTCCTTTATCATCTCCATCCTCATACCCTTTATTCGGTAATCAGATTGAGGAGACCTCCTTCTTATTTTTCTTCTTTTGTTCGTCAGTGTCATATGCTCCATCGTCATACCCTTTAATTGGTAATCAGACTGTGGAGCTCTTCTTCTCACTCTCTGTCTCTTGTTACTAGGCAGTGAATTCTCCATCGTCATGCCCTTTAATTGGCAATCAGATTGCAGAGACCTAGTTTTACTGGTGGAGCTCGTCAATGTTTCCTCTGTCCTCACGTCCTTTATTTGACGATCAGATTGCGGGGTTCTCTTCCTTCTCACTCTTCTTGATTTCATTGGTGATCATTGTTGTGTCCATTTCATGTTTCCTAAATTCAGTTACTAAATTAATATCCCATATCTCAGGGTCATATTTTGTTTTATTTCTCACTGCCCTCTGGGGCATTATTCTTCTTTCAAGTTCCAGTACCCCTTTCTCTGGTNGTGAATTCTCCATCGTCATGCCCTTTAATTGGCAATCAGATTGCAGAGACCTAGTTTTACTGGTGGAGCTCGTCAATGTTTCCTCTGTCCTCACGTCCTTTATTTGACAATCTGATTGTGGGGTTCTCTTCCTTCTCACTCTTCTTGATTTCATCAGTGATCGTTGTGGTGTCAGTTTCATGTTTCCTAAATTCAGTTACTAAATTAATATCCCATATCTTGGGGTCATATTTTGTTTTATTTCTCACTGCCCTCTGGGGCATTATTCTTCTTTCGAGTTCTGGTTCCCCTTTCTAGGGTCTATATTCATCCTGGAATTCTTCTTCATGCACACTGTCCAAATCATCCATTTCAGCATATGTGCCATCATCAACCTGTATGATTGTAAATTCTGCATTTTTATCAAGAGTCACTTGTTCTATATTTACTGTTGCTCGTTTTAAGTTTTGAAAATGTAATATTCTTCCGTCATTCAATTTATAGTTATTATTGGGTAGTGTTTGTGTGATTGTGAATGGCCCTGACCACTGTGATTTAAGTTTTCTCACTTGATTCACGTCTTATGTTCGCATTAGAGTGTATGCATAAACCTTATCCCCTACCCTGTGTATTTCACCGTATATATTCTTGTTGAAGTTTCTTTCTTGCCTTATCGCCGATTTCTTCGTGTTGTGACACATGGCTTCATGGATTCCAGTTATTTGATCTTTAATCTTCCTTATGTAATCGTTATCTGGCTTTTCGGAGTACGTGTGATATTGCATTGATAACAGCGTTGCTGCTTCTCTACCATACATAGCCTTATACTGCGTCATCCCCATTGTTGAGTGTACCAATATGTTATAGAAATATTCGACTATTTCCAATATTTCTCTCCAATCTCTGCCTCTGATTCTTGAAGTTAATACTCTTATTAATTTAATCATTGTTCTATTTAATCTTTCCACTGCCCCATTCACTTGTGGGTGATACGCCATTGTCTTTTCAGTTAGTATTTCCATCAGTTTAGTCATCTCTTCAAATAGTTTACTTTCAAACTGTACACCCCTATCTGATATTATTGTTTGCATTGGTCAGAACTTTAGAATCCATTCTTTCATGATCTTGTAAGCTACTACTCTTGCCATTGTTGAATCTAATGGTATCATTTGAGCATATTTCGTAAAATTATCGACTAAGACCAATATATACTGATAGCTCTCGTCATCTTGAGATAATTTCTCTAGATCTACATGGACAATTTCGTTGGGTGCTGTTGAAATAATTTTTTCAAGCAGCGCAGTTTGTACTGGAAAACGGCTCTTATTATTTATGAGACATGTATTGCATTTATTAATGACATCTTCTACCATTCTTTTAATACTCATTGTTATGAACTGGGCATTAAAGGTATTTTCTGTCTGTATTATGCCCAAATGTCCATTCTCATGTATCTTTCAAACTAATTCCCTTTTATAATATTCGGGGATTGCTATTCTCAGCGTTTTTCCCTCTATATACAACAGTCCATTTCTATTTAATTTCCACTTATATCTTTGGAAGTAACTCTTGGCTTCCTTTCCCAACGTCCAACTGTCATCATCCATTTTGTCTCGTATATCTCTCAAAATTATGTTGGTTTTCTGTTTTTCAATTATGTCTTTTTTGGATATTTTTTCCTTAATTATTATTGGCATAATTGCATTTCCTTTCTTATCCATATTAATATCAGGTAGTTCGGCATACTCGTTGTGCGACATGAACTGAAATTGTTTCTTTTCACCATCCACTTTTTCCAAATCTCTTTGATATTCTGGAAACGCTGTCCAAAAATCTGCATTTTTATGTAACGTTCCTTTCCGATGTTCTATTGCAAATCTAAACTCATTTAAATATTCAATCCATCTTGATACAATTGACGATTTGTCACCCGAAAACTTTTTAAGCCATGCTAATCCACTATTATCAGTTCTCACTTTAAAGGTTTGCCCTGTTAAGAAATAACGAAATTTCTTTATACTTTTGACTAGTGCCAACATTTCCAATTTCGTTGAGCCATAATTTTCTTTACTTTGTTTCAGTTTACAAATGAAGAACTGTATAGGCACTTCTTTGCCATCCTTTATCTGACCTAGGCATGCTCCTATTGCAATGTTACTCGAATTGCAATCAAGGATGAATTCCTTGTCATAATCGGGTGTATTCAGTGATGGCATCCTGCTCAATTCATTTTTTATGTTATCTAATTGATCTTGTTCTTGCCATGTCCACTTGAAGATTTTGTTCTTTTTAAGCAATTCTGTCATTTTACCAGTTTTATGAGCCACATTAGGTATAAATGAACCATAGTAATTAATAAAACCCATAATGTGCTGTAAATCCTTTTTAGTTTTCGGACTACTAATATTTTGAATCATCTCCTTCACATTATTTTTCATCCGTATTTCTCCTTTTGCGAATTTGTCTCCCCAGAAATACTACTTGTTCTTTTAGAATTTCGCATTTTTTCCCATTCACACATAGACCTGACCTATACAAGAAATTCAATGTTCTGTCCAACTTTTCAAAGTGCTCTTCAATTGTATCACTTGCTATCAATATGTCGTCTATATATGAGCTGATTCCCTTTTCAATTTGTTTATTATTCTGTTTCAGAACTTTTGTTACATATCTTTGAAACATAGCCAGGGCATTACATAATCCGAAAGCCATATACATCCACTCAAACAGTCCATATGGCGTTATAAATGCTGTTTTTTCTATATCCGTAGGCTCCATTGCCACCTGCCAGTATGCTTTACAAAGATCTATACATGTGTAATATTTATTCTTGCTGGCTTTGTATATAATGTCTTCTATCCTCAGGAGTGGATAGGCGTCTTTCTTTGTAACATCATTAAGTTTCCGGAAGTCTATACAGAGTCTATATTGCTTTACAAAGACCATTGGCGCAGCATATG